>VXAA01003699.1:2579-188711 GCA_013399115.1 Anseranas semipalmata | reverse complement strand
CCCTGCGTACGGGGCGCGGGGCTCGGGCCCGGGCCCGGGGCTGGCTCTGAGGCGGGCAGGTCGCAGGCTGTGCCCGGGTGAGGCTGCTTCAGCGGCACCTCCTCACGTCCCCCTCGGCTGCAGGGGCCGGGCGGATTTCTGTTCTCTCCCACCCCCGCGCCGAGCACAGACCTATTCCACAGCGGGTGCAAAATTGGAGCTCCTACCCCTGAGGTGCATGTGGTTATCTATCTATCTATCTATCTATCCATCCATCCATCCATCCCTCCATCCATCCCTCCATCCATCTACCCATCCCTCCATCCATCCATCCATCCCTCCATCCCTCCATCCATCCATCCGATTATTTTTCTATGCATGCAGGCGAGCAATGCACACGCACGTAAAGAAGCACGTGTGCGTGTGTTCCTCTGTGTGCGTGTGTATTTTTTGTGGGCTATACAAAAATATAACCCACCGCTATGCAGGAAAAAAGAATGGGAATAAACACAGCCATAAAAAGAAACTAAACGCCTATTCCTACTTTCTTAATTCTTAATGAAATGCACATGCCTCGGCTACCGATTTTTAAAGGCGCTTGATTTATGGAGCCACTCTAGGTTTAATTCGGTGGGATGCTATTGATTAGACCAAACAGGCAGGGCTGCCCGCTTCTCTTCCCAGGCGGGATATGTCTGCCGGTAGGTGACCCGACAGCATGTGAAAAATTTGCAATGCTATCTTCTTTTTTTAAATAGGAGGAAGGAGTCGTGATAAATAAATAAATATACCCTTTTAATATAAACGTAGCCATATTTTTCTCAAAACCGTAGGAAATTACTATCCTACAAAGTTTGCCTTCTATAAATAGTTCGAATCTTGAAACAAAAGTTTTAAACCGCACACCAGATGCTGGGATGCTAGCGGTTTCCCTTGCTGTGTGACATAATTATAAGGTCCGAAAGCAAAAGCTATAGAAGTATAATAATAATACTAAGGCGACTGCTGAGGGGAAATACAAGGGAAGCAATGCCTGCTTTATTTAGAGCGAGCTGCTCGGGGACCTTTTGAGCGCTGCCCTGCGACAATGAGAACTCGTTGCGGGGAAATAATGCCGCCTCGCCTCTCCCTGTCCGCCCCCAGTTCATCCCGCCGGAGGCAGGTCACCGGGAGCTGGACCCGCGGAGCCGGAGCCGCGGGGGCTATTGCAGCCCAGCAGAGCAGAAGGGAAAGGGATCAGGAGGTGAAAGCCAACAAAGCGCAGCCCGAAACCAGCGCGCACGTCCCGCCGTCCATCCATCACCCCGCAGGGACGNCCCCCCAGCAGCCGGGAGCGAGCTGGGCACGCTGCGATGCTTCGCCTCGCTCCCGCTTGGAAGTTAAAGGAACGAGGAGTTATTTCAGTGCTTAATGGATAGTAGCCTAGAGAACTTGTGGTGTTTATCTTGTGGGTAAATATACTTCTCTGGCTTACTAATGGTAGCTTTTCAAGATTAAAGCATAGTAGAGCCTGTTCGAGCATTATCTTCTGGTGTCTGTTTCTGCTACCCTCGCTCTCTGGAGAGGAGGATGCTTCCCAAGCTGCTATTTACTAAACTCCCGTGGACTGTCAATGGTTATGTTAATTTTGCCCGAGACCTCTATCATCTCTTGGCCGTGCGAGCAGCTCCTCATCATCCGAGCTGCTGGTACTCCAGGGATAAAGGCGAAGCGAACGGGGGCAATTTGCAGCGGACGAGCAGAGGGAGCGCGGCGTGTCTGTGCCGCTTCTGCCCCGCTGCGGGCGAGCCGGGGCGGGGCGGGGGCACGGCACGGCACGGCACGGCACGGCACGGCACGGCACGGCACGGCACGGCACGGCACGGCACGGCTCGCGTGTTCTGCCAGCACGGCTGTGAAACGCAGCCCGTCCTGGTCAAGTGCAATTCTGAACCGCGCACAACGAAAAAGGCAGCCGGGGCCTCAGCGTTAGGCGCGCAATAGCCGGGGGACTACACCCAGAATTAGTTTAAAGAACAAAGTTTAAAGTCCTTTATAAAGCCGATTTCTGCACTGTAAGTATGCTGTCCGGTAAAGCAATCTTTTTCGGCGCGCTCGCCTACTAACCTCTGGCCCTCTGAGACACTGTAAACATTTTTACAACCAGAAGCAATTAGTGCCTGACTTTTCGAAAAAGAAAAGTGACTCAAATAGAACGGCTGGTAGTAGGATGACTGATGCGTGTTAACGCGCTGGACGTACTTTGGTAATCCAATTACATATTTAAAGTATACAACTGACATTTAATAATATCGATGTAATTAGTATAAATGTCTAAAAACCAGGATTATATATAACACCGTTTGGCACCATTTCTCGCAGTGCGTGTTTGAGTGCGCATGTGTCTGTATGCATACACATAATTAGCTTCTGAAAAAGACGGTGCTGTTCTGGCTTTCCATTTGTGTACTGCTTTCACCGTTCATCTTCTTCAGGGTTGGGTGCGTTCACTAGCAACATGAGAGTCGGTTCTTAAGAAGCTTATTTTCGGGATTATCTGCTGGTACATAGATGGAGTTAATTCAGTTATTTGCTAAAAAGTGATTGGGAATAACTTGTAAGAGAGCGTATGTGTGTACATTGTAATAGCAGCATAAATCTTCAGAGCAGCTAAGTATTCTAACACCATAATATAGCAAATAATTTATATTAGCCAGTAGTTATTACTGGCAGATTACAACATGTAGAGGGAGAAAAATGACTGCACGTTTTGCATCTGTTCTGCTGATGCTGTCACATCCTTATAATTCCACTTCCTTTACAACAGGGCTTCTCCGTGCTTGTGGGAAGCGGGTTAGAAGGAACATGTATTTTTCTTATGCCTACAGGAAACTACTCATGCCTAATCCCTAAAGATTAGGACTGCTGGAGACAGTCCCTGAAGCTTGTCTCTTAATCTGGGCAGTGTAGGAGGGTGCTACACAAACAGAGAAGAGCAAGCCTGCTCTGTGGTACAGATCCTTCAAGACGATGGTGGGCACAGCATCCCCATTAATACCCATCAGCGTGACTGATGCTCCCACATTAACTGATCAGCCAGGGCTATGCAGCCCGGCCCACTCTTCCCATCCCAGTTAGATCAGAGCTATGGCAACCTCTGTGATAAAACTTGTTGTTATTGGAACAGGACTGTCCCTGGCTCAGTCACTGGTCTGTGGTGTAGATCTCTCATTTCCGTACTCTTGCACCTTGTTTGTCTTGTTGCTGAGGCTGTATACACTTCAAGGCAAGCTTGCTCTCTCAGCCTCTATTTGTGCAGCATCCGGTGTGCAAGGAGAGCTCTGCTGGGATCTTTAGATACTCCTTTTCCATAGAAATGTCATAATACTCATTTATAAGAGGATTTGGAATAGGACTTCAACTTTATTGCCCCCCTAGATATGTTGGCTTAGGTAAAAGAACAGGTGAACCCCCAAAGGATATTGACTATTTTTAGGATCACCTAAAACACCTCTTCTTTTGCTTAGGAGAAACGAGAAAAATAAAGAAGATTTGCATGCTGGGCTGCCATAATCACTGTAAGCTTGGTTTACCTGTCTGATACAGGCTATTTCTACCTGTTGAAGCTGCCACACAAAGACAGGAGAGTGACTGTGATATGACTTCCTAGTAGCTCTAGAGGATCAAGTCTACCATTTCTCTGAGTCACCCAAACTAAAATTCCCTGTCTAAAAGCGTAGGGCTCTGGTAACTGTGAGTGGCCACCCTCCTCCCTGTTTGGTCTAGGCCAAACACTCCAGTTCTGGATATCCCTGAGTTCAGATGCATATGGATGTAGCCCCTGTTCTCAATACTTTGTGGCAAGCAGGTTCTGGGGATTAGATTTCTAGCGCACCTTAAATTTTAAGAAGTCATGCCAAGTAGTTATAAGGAAAGGTGGTAGCATCCAGAATTTGTAGGATGACAGCCTGCAATTATTACATGTGTGGCATTACTAACATAATATTACCAGTGGATATAAAGCATCATTAAATATTCAGATGAGCAGGTCAGATTAAAAGCAGATATTCTAGCATATTAAACAAAGAACAAGGCTAATCCCTCAGAAGACAATCTTTCAAAGGTGTTAAAGAGCTAGACAAAGAAAGCTGCAATTATACAGTTAGACTGACAAACGCATTTTATTCAATGGAAAAAATACAACACGTGGACCTGGCAGTACAGCACGGTAAAGGTAGAATGGTGCCAAGTGTTTTTGCAGTGCATACAGCTGCATAATTTGGACTGAAATACTGTCAGAGGGATTCCCCAAAACACAGCTTAATGCTGTAGTCCTCCCAGGTCGCCACAAGCAGCAGAAAGCTGGGACCAGCTCTAGATCAAAGGCGTTCTGCAGACCTGCTGACACCATGCATTACAGAACTGGTTAATGTTGCAAGGCTGATTTCTTCAGCCCATAACCTTTGCACATCATCTTACCCACAGTGGACTCTCACTGGTGTTTTTCACACATGCTGGCAAAACACCTCTACCTGCTTACTACCTGACAGATGGCTTTTTGCAACTCCAGGTCCATCTGTCTGCTTGACTGTTCCATTATTTTTGTTCTTTCCTCCTTGCTGCTTCATTGCCTTCTTGAACAGCATTGCCCCAGACTGCTCCAGTTCAGGCATGTAACTTTTATTGTTATGGCTGTAGCACCCTACATGGAAGAGTTGTATGGGGACCAGCCAGGCCTCTGGTCATGAGAACCATGACTAAAATATCCACACATGAAAACAAAATATCCACGACTTCTTGGATTTTTCTGTGCACCTGTGAACACAGAGGCAAAGAGCTGAACAAGCTTGTCACTGAAAGCTGCGGATTTACAAGCGCAGAATTACTTGGGAAGCTAAGAAAGACCAGGAGCTCAGGCATGCTCCGGAGGAAAAGCTGGGGAAGGCAGGTTCCCAGAGAATATCTTTCAGTCCTTTAAGGGTTATTAGCACCTTCTCCATCTCTTTTACTTTCCCTTCAGTCCTGCCCCAAAGGTAAAAGGGTGTATTTTCCCTCCTTTGTGGAAAAGTGCATAGGACTTGGTGGCTACTTCAATGCACTTCCTACATATTTGTTCTTGCTAAAATACTTGCATTGCAAATACTTCAGCTGGTGCAAATGTGAAGAAATTTTAGCTACAGAGACTTAAAGTATTTTCTTAGTAGATTTCTCTGTCTGCATGCAACGTATTTCTATGATTTCTATCTTTTGTTACTGCCTGAATGCTGTTAGGACAAACCTTTATACAAAGTAATGAATTGTCTTTTTTCCATGCATTTCTCTTAGGCTTTGTTTTGCCTCTGAAAGGCAGTTTTCTTGACAGTCCAATGAAGTTGCAAGTTAGCTACCTTGTTCAGTACCAACAGAGTGTAGACAGTTTCTGCCAAGTTAAGATAGCTATGGCCAAAGCCATTGCTTTCATCAAAAAAATAAAAAAAAATAAAAAAAATTCTTCCACTAGGATTTGACAAGAAGATAATTATCACCTGTTAATTATTTTATGGCCAATCACACCTTCTTTAGAAAATCTGAGGACAAGCTAAATTAGAGAGCTATTGTATCTTTTTCTGGAAATAATTTTAAAAGTGGATACAGTTTGTACCCATGTTGTAGCTAGTTTTGTACATCTATTTTCTTCTCAGCATATGCCTGTGGATCAGATTTCCCTCGTTGCAGAAACCCACAAAGGATAAAATTCACGTTTATGCAGAAATCCCACTTAATCATCATGGTGACATAGTCTTTGTTCCAGCTCTTTGTCCAAGGTCATATTTCACCCTGAGTTCCTAACTAATTCGGAAAAAGGACATCCAGTGGTATAGCAAGTGTGCAACTTTGGGTGAAAGCTAGCCTCAGACATTTAACGTGCGGCAGAAGAATTTTCCCCTGTGAAGTGGCACCAAGTCCACTGGTCACTGTACTGTGTCCCAAATTGCTTATCTGAGGTAGAGCCACCCCGTTGCTAATTAGTGGCACCATTTTTCAAAACTGCTTGAAGTCCAGGGACTTTACTGGCAGATGTGCGATTTTAGTACAAAGCACAAAGATAACGCTGATGATTTGCTTCTTCCTCCAGAACATACCCGGAACATACAACAAAGGCCTCCAGAAGTGTTTTCTTCTTTCTTCACCACCATACGTTTGTGCAGCATTTTGGGAAACTCTTGTATCTTGTCTTTTCAGCCCCGAAGGTCTAAGGCTTCTCTTCCCTGCAGGTTGCATCTGCAGCCCAGTAAGTTAATAAAGCAGGAGCAGCTCTGCTGAAGCCGATGGAGTGGTGCAAGCGAGAGGAGAACCAAGCCCAAAGTCAGCATAAGGCTTGTTCTCCCAGCATCCATTCTCCTGCAGCCTTGGCACAGGCTGCCGTATTACGCAATTTGAAGGGAATGTGGCCATATTTCCCAACAACATACAGCAAAAGCAATATTAATAGGAGGCTATTCCTCCATGTCAGACAAAACCCAAAATCAGTTCTATGGGCTATTGAAAGAATCATTATGGCCTCTGGTGCCAGTAAGAGCTGACATAAAAACAAAACGTTATTTATTTTTTGAGGGGAGAAGCACTTCAAAAACACTGCGGCATTTGCTCATTATACGCAAGGCACTGTGGGGCAGCCCAGCTTTCAAATCTGGAAGTAAGCATAAGCCATAAAGATATAAACCACCGTCTGCCTGCAAGTAGGGCCTGGAAAACAATTTGAGGTGTATTTAATTTAAAACTGTTTAAGCGCTGCAGTTCTGGGCCTGGATATCATATCCACCCTCCTAATCTGGCTGAAGTGAGACATAATTATAAAACGTGACTACTATTTAATAATAGTTGCTTTCATTCAAGGATTGTAAGCGAATTAATCCTCCCAGTACTCAAGTGAACCGGGCAAGGATCATTTTGCTCATGGCTGGGGTGGAAAGCGGCAGCTGCCAAGCAGCGCACAGCAGATCCGTGAGTACACGTGGGACCAACACTGGTCCTAACATTCCCCGCAGCAATGCAGGAGAGCATCTGCAAAAGCCCAGGTGCATCTCTAATTGGCCTGGACCCCAGCCAGGGCAGCAGGCTAGCCCCTCTAAAGATGACACTTTTCCATGGTGGGTTTTGCTCTGCAGTGTTGACAGAGGAGGTCCGAGACTGGAGCAAAGCCTCAGATGCAGAGTAGCCTGACTTCTGCCTGCCTCAGTTTCCCACAGCTTTAATAGAGGAATGACAGTGCTGGCAGGGCTTGGAGGGAGGGGAGGAGAGCGAAAGCTGGCACAGCACTTTGGAAATGGAAAATGCGGTGTAAGTGCCACGTCGTTACTTTCAGTGACTCTTCTCTGACCGCACGCAGCAGAGACGGCCTGATTGCGCCTCACCAGAAAGATGGCGTCGCGCTCACCTACTCCACCACCATGTCCGGTGGGGCCCCGTGGAGAGGGCGGGGGGAGAGTGCCACTTCCCAAAGCCACGAGCATCGTCTCTGCCTGTGCCTCCCCATCCCACAGGAGCCAGCCAGCCACCCACGGGCGCAGCCAAGCAAGGCTTGGCCAGAGAGAGCTGCTGGGCGCGAGGTGGTGGCTGGTGGCAGCCTGGGCAGCAGGCAGCACACGGTTAAGAGAGTGCTGAGGGGAATGGCAGCATCTCTCATGACTCCTTTGGCTGCTGGCCAGGGAGCCATGTGACTCCTTGGTTAAAAGAGTCCTCTCAACCATGAGACACTTTTTTTTCCCCCTCTGGTTGTACCTTTTCTTTTCTGAACTTAAAAGAAAACAAAACGTACCCACAAAACTTTCCACATTAAAGTTGTATTGTAGTCCGATGACTCAGGGTGAGAAATTCAAGGGGAATGAAGAGTAAGGGGAACATTTCTGAATCAGACCTGTTGTGCTGAGCCTTAAAGGAGAGGAGGATTTTGCTCGATGGAGAACAGCACTGCTGTACCGCACAGTAAGCAAGGAGCAGAAAATGGAACTTAAATTGACTCCCTACTGCTGTGGGCTACAGCCAAATTGGTTGGGGTGGCTTCAAATACAGTGGACTTTGATGCTATCAAAAGGGCCAAGTGTGGGGGTGCAAATAAATATGGCTTCATCTGATTCATAGTAAATTCCTTTTTCTCCACTCCCATGGCCTTAAGGGGTACATAATCTAGCTTTACAGTTTTGGGTTGTTTTCTTTTATTGGCACCTCTCATCACAGTATCTGAGCGCCGCCCATAATAATTAGACTGGCACATCCCTGGTAGACTTCCTGGAGTCTTTTGTTCTTCTCCCTTCTCTGTCCCTGGGGAGCTCTGCCCAGGGTAGGTGCTTCTGAGGGTCAGGTTATTGTTGTTAATGTCACTCTGGTTATGTTGTAAAAGATATATCAAAGAGGAAGCTCTTGCACTATGACCTAAAGGTCATCACACTCTGGATTAGTCTAATCTCTGAAGGTTTGTTCCCCAGACAGATCCTTTCAACCGAGAGTAACTTACCTCTGGGCTCAGAGCTTTGTCATGAGTTTTATGATCTTCATTGTTCCAGAGGAGCTCAACAGGCCTGGCAGAGCCAGAGGTTTGGCCTGTCTTCTGTTGCTGGGCCATGATCCACTAATTGCTGCAGGGGTTAGGCTTTACACCTTGAACTAGGGATGAAAGAGAACAGGAGGGATGAGAAAGACTTGCATGCAGAGGCAATATGCACACCATAACCTCACCTGGACATACTTTGAAGTCTATGTGCTGTTTTCATGGTCAGAGCACGTTGGAAGTCATAAAGCCTGTCTCACTTTGGCTTTGTCCTCTTCTAGGAGAAAAGGGCAAAACATTACAAAAACTCCCAGCAGGGAGCTTACCCAACTCTTTGGGTCTCTTGTAGGCTGCACTAAGCGGCTGGCTGGAAACACTGTGGCTGGAGAACAGCAAGTTCAGGGCCGTCCATTGACCAGTAATGCACAATGCAACCTGTACTGAGAATGTGAGGGGTGCAGGACAGGATTTAGAAACAATGCCTTTCTCCTTTGTAAACCCAAAACGCAGCTGTGCTTCTGAGCAGAACCAAGGCATCATCTCAGTAAATACTTGATTTTAAGGAATGGGCTGGGATGAGCGCTTGTGCCTGCCCCTGTGTGCTCCTCTCCTCTCCCCAGCCCAGCCCCACAGTGTGCCAATGCCAGCTCCTCGGCAACAAGACTTGGCAGGTGGCACCTGATGAGATAATCGTGTCCCCAGGGCAGGAGGAGGCATGAGGTGCAGCCAGGTGCTCCTAATCTGTCCATGGGTGTGATTTTCTGTGGTAACCACACCCTCAAGTGTTGTCTTACTGCAATTAGGAAATTTGTTCAGTTTAGGTCAAGTACTTATATTAGGGTGCTCTTCACGTCTAGCTTTTGTTGGCATGGCAGGAGTGTGTGGACTCCCAGGATCAGGCAATGTACTGTGCTGAGCAGTATTCCTGCTATTAACAGAGAAGAGCTCCTACTTCTCAACACCTTGTGCTCATTTCCAAGCCTGGATCTTCCCTTTCTGTTTCAGGTGCAAATGAAAACAAATGGAAATGCCCCCCCCCCCGGGACGAGGCTCAAGATGTAACACAGGCAAGGACCCTTTTAAGAGTTCACTACTTTTCCTTTCTGGAGTTTTGATTTTACAGGGAGGGCTTTGAAAACCAAAATGTATGAGGACTGTACTGCAGCAAAGACCAAATGACAGCTCCTTCTTGTAGGTAGTAAATGCCTTGCTTTTGCAAGCTGACTTGCATTTCAGTCATGCTGCAGGCAGGTATGGCAGCTAGGTATTAAATCAGTCAGGTAGTGAAGAACACCCAACAGGTACACAGGTTTCTACCTTTTTATTAAAGACTTGGTGTAATAACATCTGACAGGCATCTCTGGCTGCCACCGAGGTGAATAGGAAAGGGGGGTCTCCAGCTGCTCGCAGCATTTATTCCCCGTGTCTTTACTTGGTCAGAGCTGTCATTGCTTGCCACAAACTGCACGCTGCGGTTCCTGTTCCAGCCTTGCCTGCTTAGGCTGCAAGAAGGGGAGATGTCTCCACGCTTTTGCACAGGGAAGCAAGTGCAATGTTTGTGCTGTTTGCCCTTCACACAGCCAGGCGAGCTGCTGCCTAGTACGTGTAAGCTTAAATTTTGGCTATATCGAAACCTTGCTTGAATTACTGCAGAATTTAACTCAGTATTTTGTTAGTACTATGCTTTTTGTCAGAAAGATGTGGCAAAATCCATCAACTTGGAGGAAGATCTCCTATTTTGGGTAAAGGTAAATCAGGGGGCCTGGTGTATTTTACCTCTCTGAAAATGAAAAACACTTTCAGTGCTAACAAAAGACTTGTTTGCTTTTCTTCATATTGCACAGATTGTTTTTTGAGGTCTATCAGATATTTGCTTACATGATAGTTGCCATTGTACACCTAATTAGAAATCAGCGTTAGCTTGCTAACAGTAGCTGGCATAGTTTGTGTTCACTCTAAGACATCTTGTGAGATAATTAAAGCGATGACTGACAACATAGCACAGCAAAAGGAATGTTTCTCAAAGGGGAGTCACTTCTACAGGTTGCTTGTACACATTTTGTTAAACGCAACCCCAGTATAACTACACTGAGTCTGATGAATTCCCTGAAAATGAGTCTGACCCCTTATTTTTTTGAGAGCTAATCTTGCAAGTCTCTACATTTCTGACTCCTTTTTCAATTCATGTTTAAATGCATGCGCAGGAATATAGTGCTTATGAAGGGTGCCTGAATCACAACCCTGGAAAATGAATTCCTCTCCTTACCCACAAAACCAGTACAGCACAAGCAGAGGGTGTGTGAGCTTCCCCACTCCACCCCATCCTTGTGTCTCATCCATGACCTAGAGGGGCAACCTCTAGCTAGGCATAAGCGGGTGGCTCAGTCTCTGTACTTATTTAATCCTTGGCCAACCTGCTAAGGCTGCCAATAAGGGTGCCAATTGTGGTGGTGGTTTCTGTGATGTGGATAGTTGTCCACTGGGAACTGGATTAAGACCATCAACTCATTTCAAATACTCTAGGCCACAAAGCATCTGCCAAATGGTAACCATTTTTTTGGTCACTACTGACTTGGGTCATGTTTGGATCAGCGATGAAAGGCTCCATATTCCAGTACCAATCCCCTGAGCCATACAGTTTCCCGGAATAATTTTTTTAAAGAAGGAAAACATTATTTATTGTCCCAAATTCTCCTTTGATCTGCTGTTTTTAGTGTGCATACTGGTCCTTTAAGGTGCATAATTTTCATTACCTCATTGTAGAGGATTCAGACACTGGGAGAGATTTTGGAAGATGGCAGGTGGCAGATCCGTGTGGTGTGACACAAAGTGAGCTCTCAGGGAGAATGGATACACACCCTGGCACCTCAGTTGGCATCGTATTTGGACCTAAAACTTATCTTATACCTTCAAACTTATTACACAGTCCCTCAGCAGGGAAACTACCATTAAATTGAAGATTGCATTGCCTTCTTGTTTGTGCTTGTTCCTTCTGATATACCTAGATATCTATATCAGATAAATGGAATCAACCAGCTTTGCTGGTAGCTCTTCCAGAAGCTGATTATATTGCCAGATATCTCTGCTACCACAGTCTCTGAATCCACCACAACCTTGTGTGTACGCCTGTTAGCATGTCAAGTTATTGGGAAATGCCTTATTTCACATGTATGGAACTGCAGGATGTAGGGACTAAATCATTTGGCTCAAATCACACAGTCCAGGGTAGGGAACTGAAGGGGAGCTTTCCTGATCTCAGTGTAGCTTGCAAACCATTAGCAGACCTTCTTTTCAGCATACCTGAAAGCAGAGCTAGAGTCAACTGAAATTCATAGTGTAGTTGGCAATGAATAATATTGCCTTCCGTGGCTCTGTGTATTGCCCAGAAGAGACCCTGTCTCAGAAAATGCCTGGGTGGGAAGCACGCTGTCAGCATGCTGAAGAAATGTCATCGTGGCTTTTCTTGGATAATACAAACCTGTGCAATATTCCCACCAACTCTCCCGTGAGCTGAAGAAAATCCTAAGAGGTGACATTTCCTTTTTTTTTTTTTTCTTTTTTTTTTTTTTTTTTGGGGGTAATTTACATTTATGCTAGCATGAAGGCACTACTTTGCTTGCATTAGTTCCTCAGAGCAATGAGTAATCTACCTTCTTCTCTATTACACCTGGAAATGACGCATGCTGTGATATCAAAAGAGTGACTGTTAAGATAGAAAACTCTGGGCAGATGCATTACAGCAATGGATGGTCAGATGCAACAGATAGGGGTAAACAATGATGGTATTGAGTTAATTGTGAGGCTGTGGTAGTATCTGCTTTCTATCACACAAGAAAAGTGTCAGGAACATCATATCAGTAGATATTTCACAGTGGTTTATTGGTATTAGACTGCGAAGCATATATTTTGGATTTCCTTATATTTTGTTTAAAATAATAAACAAAAAAATTATGTTATTCCATGTATCCTTTCAGTGTGAAAAGCTGTTTCTACTAAGAAAAATAGAAGATGGAAAAGGTAGGGAAAAGACTGTGTTTGTAAGATTATATACAGAGATATAGATATCTATAGAATTCATAATTCTTTAATTCTTAAAAAAAGTAAATGTATCACTACAAAGACTTCTTTTTTTTTAAGTTTCTCTCCTTATTTGGAGGCCTTTTTTTTTGAGTTTCTGTTTCCAGAATCGCGGTTTCCCTTTCAATAGCAGTGGAGGCTTAAGTTCAAGAAAATGCATTTGGGACAATGTAAGCATACTGACTTAAGAAAACTTGTAGTTACATGCATATATTTAAGCAGACCATGGCTTAAACCTAGAAAACATAGGACATACACAGGGCCTAGCACCCTTGTATGTTCCCTGAATACAAAGGGATTTCAACACGATTAACTCTTTCCTAAACCAGGTTCTAAAGTTGGGTGATAGCTCTCAATTTTTATTTATTTTTTTGCTGACAAACACACAAAAAGTGAGCTGAAAACATAGAATGCCAGTGAAATCTCAGCTTGGGCCATGACTCAGGTTTTCCCTTTCAGCTTGATGGCTGTGTGCAAGGACCAGACTTGCTGTCTCAGGAGCTTCAGGATATCAGATGGGGGAGAGTGAGGGACAGCAAGGACAGGGTCAGTGTATTCCACATGGAAGAGAGAACGGAGAGACGTTGGGGGTGGAAAACACAACAGGAGGGAGAACAAGTGAACTGGGAAGAGAAAAGGGGAAGGAGTTCAGCAGCAGGAAGGAAGAAAATCAGAGGTCTGGGAAGCATGAAAAACAGAAGAGACGGAGCTGGAGAATGAAACAAGATTTAGGAAGGCGGTTCTTGGGAGGTCCAGCGTTTAGCCGAATCGTCGTTTAACCTTTTTTGTTAATCAAAGCCCCATCAGTTGATCAGAAATGTAACCACCTGAGAGCATGTATTTTGCAACTCAGCATGAGGACCATAGCTGGGAGAGGTGCATAGTCTGGAACCAGGAGGCAAGCACGGAGTTAGGAGACATGATAGAAAGCAGGAGCAAAGCAGCACAGGAAACCGCTCTCAGACAAGAGACACTCTACTGTGTCACTGAGGCTTATTTGTCCCCCATAGAGGATGTGACTGACCATTACTGGTCAGGAAGAGACAAGGGCAGGACACGTTGATGGCAAATTTCAGTGAGGAAAGGATGATCGCCCTTTTGAGGAGGGGGCAGGAGGAGAGATGCAGGAGGGGGCATGTAAGAGAGGTAAGAGACAAAGCAGAGTTTACATCAATAAGAGAATTTGGCTTTCGAAGAAGATTTTCTGCATGGCTGCTCCACATAAATTGTGCTTAGCTCTACAGATTTTGGGGTCTCTGACAAGGCTCTTGAATATAAACTCCTAAGGACAATTTTACTATTTAGCATCCCAATATGCCATCATCCACTAAACCTAAAGCTTTGTGAGGGTGCACTTTTAAGTTTGGAAATTCAGTGATGCTCTAATAATAATGGTTAATAAGCACATGGATTAAAGGCTGTCTTTATAGGATTTCATTTATAAGTATGGGAGTACTAGGGAGAAAATGTCCTGTCTGGCCTGTGATTCCACAACTGCAGTGTGTAATGTATATATTAATAACATAATATCACATTTCTTCAATCACAGAAAATGCTGCGTAATACTGGCGTGCAGGAGTGAACAAGGACAGTCACTATGGAGGGGATGCTCAGCTTTTCCTTCCTCTAGAGCATGAGTTCATTTCAAAAGCCAGGCTTTCAGGGGGTGTAACATTGTTTGTGTGCAGCCAAACCATGAAGGATTTTCTTCTCAAAATAAATTCAGCTCCTTTCTTCCCATGTCAAGAACCAACTCTCTTCAGTTTTTCAGCAGATTAGGATGTAGTTTTTGAATATGTATAGGAGCTATCGCTTGGCATAGAATAGAGACCTTGGCTTTCAGAGGATCCATGCACTATCAGGGTCTGGTGTATTACTTTGTAAAGTATTTTGCAATATGTCTTTGTTTATATAAAACTAAGTCGAGTACCATGCATATTTTACATCTCTTTCCTCTTGTCTGTTATTTTCTTCATGAACACAGATATATATATAAAGGGTTTAGAAGCTTTAGAAAGACTCAGGAGAAGGCCCTTTAAGACTTTGAGTGATTTTTGGATCTTATCTTTAGATTTCTTTAGAGTTCTCTATCCACAGTTTCACCCAGTTTTAGTTGAAATTGGTGCCTCATACACACATATATGATTTCAGTATAAGTCACAAAAGGTGGTTCCTAAAGTTTCTCTCAGCACTTTTTGCTAAAGACATATATAAGTAGACCTAAGACAAGGCAAACGTAAATGTGCACTGGCTATTTTATCTCATCCTTATGAGGAACTTAAACTCCTGGAGATGAACAGAGTGAGATTGTCATCTGAAGTACGTTATCAAATCTTAACCTCAGTGCAGCTATTCTGGTTTGAATCTTGTACCTGGCCATACAGTCACAGACCCGTATTTTTCTTTTTCTCACTCCCCTCTATTCCATCCATTATTTTTTTCCTAAAATAAAATGATTAAGGAAGGAGATAACTGAGAGAGAAACACACAACACTGAAGAGGCTCTGAAGCCACCAGTGGTCCCTCTCGGTGGATTCTGCTCCTTGGAACAAACCTGAAGTCACCTGCTTTCTCTGACATGTGAAGGTAGAGAAATGCTACACAGGGAGTAGGAAGCACATTGCAAATAAGTAGAGAGAGGTTTACTCACAAGCTTAGCAACACGCACTTGTGCACACGTGCAGTCACCCAGACAGAAGAGTAAATGCTAGCTCCAGTGCTTCCAAGCTGAGAACACATATCTGGGCAAACATAGGTTATTATAACTCTGGACAGCAAACCACAAAGGCATTCAAAGAATCACCACCACAACATTTTACAGAACATTATTACAACTGTCACCAGCAGTTCTGTCAGAAATCTGAAAATTGCAAAGGACAAAATTTAACTACTGAGGAGCAGAGAATTCTCAAAAATTCTCTGGCAGTATGCTGGCACAGTTTCGAACAGAGAGAAAAATTCTGGGCTTTGCTGCTAGCCATCCTGCAGAGCACAGGGGGAAAACTAACATCAGAATGATATTACGTTATTGTCTACACCTCTTCCTTTACAATCCTCCATGCATTCTCATCAGTATCTTTATGCCTGCTCTCCCTCTCCCTCTGTATTGCACCACCTCTGGAGCTGGACTAGCTCCAAGGAACAACTGGAAGGCAGTTCTTCATCAAAATCTCCGATCTCACCAAGGCTGTGAGTTTGGAAATGGGTTTGAATTTTATGAGAGAGAGAATAAAATGGAGCTGTGCTCATCTGGCCTATACCTGCAGCAGCAGAATGTGTTAGTATCAGTGGCTCATTGCAATTAAATTATAGCTCTGATGTCACATAGTGCACCTGGCTGGGCATGGCCTCTTGTGCTGTTAAAAGACTTATTTAGTGCATTTATATATTCTGATATAAAATACCTCATAGTCTGTGTTGCTCAAGAATTTCATAATGCAATATTGATTGTCAGAGAAGTAGAGATTTGGACATAAGGATCTGGGAGCTGGAGCTTCTGGAACTTGGGAAGCTTCCACAGGAAAGGATTTTGGGGGCTGGAGCCTTTGGGCTATCTAGATAGGAGGTGGAGCAGTGCTGTTGTTGCAGAGCTGGAGAACTTGAATGCTTTCCGTCCCACGACCAACAACAGTTCTAAGGAACCTTCTCCACTCTGTGTCCCTTTCAGCTGCTGCTTGTACTGGAAGTGATCCACCAGTACATTGCCTGAAAGCTTCTGGATAAATTATTAGGAGCGAAATGGTTAAGCACACTGACTGTCATTTTCACCAGATTTCAGTAAAAACAGATTTGTGGCATAAACTGCAGCTTAAATTTCTCCCAGAGCTATAGTTCCAGACTCCTTGCAGACTGAGGGGAACAGCAAGGTTACAATAGTTTGCATGTTGAAGGGCTAACGAATTAAGAATATATTCATGATCAGGATGGTGCTGCAGTTTCCAAATTATGAGCAAGGACATGTCAATGCAGTTGGCCCCAATTACTATCTGTGTGAGAGCCTGCCAATATATGCACTAAGTGTTGCTGAGCATGTGTAAACCTGTGCCAGCAAAGCCTTGTTGCCTCTGTCATCATGTATTTCAGGGATGGCTTTCCTGGAGCCACACACATGGGCACGAGCACATCCTGTGGGCATGCTCCTGTATGCTGGCATGTGAGCGCAGCCAGGCAGTGCCAGGGTGGTGCCCAGCGGTGTGAGCCTTCTGTGTTCCTGTGTGATGTCGTGTACAGGAGAGGATATAAACACCTGAGAGAGGTATAAAACATATCATTTTTGCCACTTGTCATGCCTGTCTCTCTCTAAAGCTGGGTGTTTTAATACTAAGACTTGTCTGTAATACAGCACAGACATTGTGGAGTCGTTGCAGTGTCCAATTGTGAAATTGTCCCATTGTGAAAAATCCCTTCAGCTGGCACTGCCCTAATGACGTGGCAATTGGTGTCGATCTGGAAACTGAATTTCAGCATTGTGTCATCTCACTTGGGCCCTGGCCACTCAGTGCAGGATGGGATATTTTATTAGATTTTATTTTATTTTTTATTTATTCTATTAAATTTTATATTTTATTATGGGATATTTTATGTTATCTAGTGAGGTTGTTTGCTACCATGATAAAATGCAATTGCATTTTTGTAAGGGTAAAAAAGATCCTACTTCGCAGGCCAGAGGGAGGATGACAACCTGTCATAACAAGAGTACTTTTGAGGCAACCTGAGGCCACTATCTACATAAAACTGCAGATTGCCTCAGAGTCAACGTATGTAGTTTTATAAGGCCTACAAATGATCGGAAGGTCCTAGTTTCTCAGTGGTACAGCACACTCATTGCCAGCGGTGATGATTTATAAGATATTGCACACAAAGCCTGTCAATCTACCAAGACTGACTGTTGCATCTCTGATATGACAAATACCGTATGTAGGGGAAATACATTTATTTATGTGCTAGTGGTTTCATAAGTGCTCCTTGGGTTTGGAGCTTCAGAAGTGGCTCCAACATGCCTGGGTTAATGGACTGAGAGTAGGAGAGGTGCAGGATAAATAACGTATGAGGCATTTCTGCAGCTTACCAGCTGATATCACCACAATGTAAGCGATATCAATGTATGTGCTGAACAAAGCAATCTGTTGTATCAGGTTCCCGCCTAGCTCAGTTCAGCGAGAGGCTGACGTTTTGTGGTCTAATTTCACCAAAGTGCTTAAGCCTGGGAGTATCCCATTGGCTCTGATTTGAACTCAGTGGGAACACATGCATGTTTAAAACTTTCCACACACTCTTAAGAGCATGCCTAAAGCCCATGCCTGGTGCACTCCGTGGAACAAACACCGGAGGGCTGAGTGTCTTCAGCGGCCACCGGTGACGAGTGTGCTTTGGTCACAGCATGCTCCCTAGGGTGGGCGATTGCTTCACCAGACTGTTTGCAGTTACATTTTTTTCTGACCAGGGTTGTTTAGTTTGCCCCTTTGCTCTCAGACCTTTGCTTGGACAGTCTGGGTCACTTTTTAAGGGCTGCATTTAAGGTGCAAGTTCAGACCTCTTTGGGAAATCTGCTTGCCGTCATCAAAATTGAATGGGACAAATCTGCATATGTAACATGCTGAATATGTATTGTCACTCAGATGCCTAAAGGAGATATGAGCTCTTGAGGAAATCAGACTGCTCTTGTGCTGGCAATCTGGCTTTCAACTCTTTGGAAAATCTGGGTGATGGACAGATGTCGTTACAATAATCTGTCTCCCCAGCACTGTTACAAGTTTAGTGAAGGTAATCACCTTTACTGAAAGCCTGGTGAATATGTACTGACTCACATGTGTGCCATTGTCCGTACATCCAGCTGAAGACGCGTGCCTTGCCCTGCCGCCTGTACAGTGCCACCTCCCTTCTCACACAGCTGCATCCCCAGCTGCCTCACCACCCCATCTGCTGATCTAGCAGGGAAAGCGAGGGAAAAACATGGACACGGGCAAGGTCCTGCACAGGACAGGAATGCTAAGATAGCAATAATGAGAACTGATACTGACCCTGCTTTCCTATATGCATATTGCCAGGCAACTACTGCAGTGAGGACAGTCATTTCTCTGGAGTCCTCAGAGACTCCTGCAGACATAAGCAGCCTTTGGCTCAGGCCACATTTGTTTGCTACAATCGTTTGCTTTAATGGGGTGAGTCAAATTGCTCCAGTTCCCTCCCAGTTTGAGACAAGCTGATTGAAGGGGAGGGTGTGGAGGTTGCAATGCAAGGGAGAAAGAGGGAATAGTCTCCTTTGAAAGCAAATAAATGCTACCACTTCTGCTAATTGCATAAAAGTCAAAAGCTAAGCCATAAATGGTAGTGCAAGTCTGAGATTACTCGACAGCCCTGTTATTCAAATGCAGAATGCTGTATGAGGCAGATATAGAAGAGCTTAGTGTTAGAAAAGGCTCTTATCTTCACTTGTTAAACCACTCATGTGTTATGACAAGTCATCCCCAGCCTGACAAATGAAGATTAGTGCACCACCAGCAGCATTAAAAAGTACAGATGCTGGGAACTGTGGCAGTGGACCCAAATGGCCCTTGATCTTTGGAGAACTGATGCCTCAATTCAGCCTTCAGTCACACCCCTTTCTCATGAAAGGTCTGAAACTCACCTGTCTGACATATACTGATGAACATGCAAAGTACTCTTTTTGATAGGAGAACTGACTTCCTTGTCACATTAATCTAATGAAAAGACTCTTACTAATTTCAATAGGCTTTGGATCAAGCCCAGGAGTGGCTGATAATGCACACAGAGCATTAACATGTGGCACAGAAGGATGGCAGATATTGCAGCTTATGCTTTTGGTAACTCCTGTTAAAGCCAAGGCATACCAGAGTGGCTCTTCAGAGATGACTTGCTGCGCAGTGGCAGAAAATTGGCCTCGGTGTTAATAGCCAGAGTTGTTTTCAAAGTGAACTGGACTACATATTTATGTGTAGGATTTTCCCTTTGAAAAATTCAATATATGGAAACCACAATTGCTCCATGATAAGAGGTAAACAAAGAAGAACAAAAGGAGCTATCAAAGGCAGCTGTGTGTTGCAATCCATTTGAATGTTTATCTGTAGCAACATGTAGAAGTGGATTCATACAATCAAATTCAGGCAACAAAAAGAGTCACATTAGGAGTCTGGTCTCCCTGCGTGCCTTGTATAGTTAGTAGAGAAACAGGCAGGTCCATGGGGTTGTTAGATCCACCTCCATTGTGAATCATCCTGGGAGGCGGCTAGCTCTTTCCTTGATGGTAGAGGGAACTTAGGGCGCCCTGTTGCCTAACTTGGGCACCTTTGGCAATGCTGTGAATGGCATAGAAAATGGGGCCCTCTGAAGAATATTATCAAATATTGCTGTTGAATTCCTATTAAAATGAATCAGACCTAACTCGGGGTGAGAATGCTGAGATGCAGGAGAGTTACAAGGGAGCAAATGGGATGCTAAAGAGGCAGAGGACCAAACTCCTCTGTGCCTGTGATGCACCTTGGATCCCAAGTAGTGCAGGGAAGATGCAGTCCTGGCAGTCTTTGTGCTGCGTGGATTTTCAGATTGATGAATGGGAGATGTAATAGTCCCACATAATTTAAAATAATCTTGCTGTATTGCAACAGTGGTATCCTTCTTTATGCTGGTGGACCGAGTGATAGCACTGTTACATAGCAGCATCTCTATGAAGGTGGGATAGTGAGGACCCACTTACACCAACCCACTGCTATTCCTGAAGCGAAACAATTCCTCAGCCTTTGCTATAAGTTATCAGCACCATGGCCAATGTACAGCTGAGGAAGAAGGAGAACAAACCTGTTTCTAGTTCAGGTAAGGAGTTCAGCAGCAGTGCAAGCAGAGGTAACACAATCCCTAGAGCTGCTGAGTTGTGCTTGGGACTTCCAAGCAGTGAGAGTGAGTCACAGGGAGGGACAGAGAGAGAGAGAAAGAAAAGCAAGCTCAAATCTGGGAAGGTAGAAAGTGTGGGTGGAAGGCAAATACCATAGACGAGCAGAGGGCTTTTGTATGAGTCAATTGAATCCTATAGATACTAATACTTATCATAAATACCAAAGAGGTTTTAGCAACCGCAAACTCTCAGAAAACACTAAACTAAAACTGTTTCCTGTGGCTAGAAGGACCAGAGGGGAAGACGTGAGTGGAGGAAAAAGAGATAGCAGGACTGTGAACACAAGGGAAAGGGTACTGCGGAGTATGACATAATGGAACATGGATTAGCAGCGATTATGTGGCATGGATAACAAGATCAGATGATTAGCTTTTCCAGAAAGATGCTGTGTTGTTTTTCCCAGTAATCTCTTATTAAAAGGGTGCTAGAATGCATGAACAATACAAGAAAAACCCTTCTTATTCTAGTGGCTTTTCTTTCCATAACTCCATAAGTTTTTCACATAAAACACTACAGAATGATTTTTTTTTTTTTTAAGTGCTACTTCATTTTAGTATTATGTTGTTTGCTTGCTTTGGTTTTCATATGGCAATGAAAGCAAGGCTTATTTTTAACTCTGAAAGTTGCTTTTGGGGAGCTCTGTCAATGTGGAGATCACCATTTACTACTTTATACTCCACAACATTATTTTCAATGAGGGCCTGCCCAGTGTGTTGCAAAAGGTTGTCAAGGATTCATTTCTCTTCTTTCCTCAGAAAATGCACTGGAGGATGTAGGAAATTAAAAGTATTATAACAATCTTATTACATAGTATTTTGATTTTAATAGCAAAACAGACATTGTGAAAAAAAAATAGAAATGCATCTTTGAAGGTAAGGAAGCAATGCAATTCATAAGAAAGAATATTATAAAATAAAGCCTAAACTTTGGGCATTGCCAACATGAAGAAGCGATATTTGTTTCCTTTTCAGGAGGACAGATTGCAGTGAGTTTCAAATATAATTGCCAATGTTGGTCTCCAAACCTTCTCAGGTAGCTCCATCCACAGGTTAAGTAGAGCAGTATTCAGAATGGATATAAGGGTGAGAATCTGGGCCACAGCTGTTATAAGTTAGTACTATACATACAAGCCAAAGCAGAGAGGGAGATTTTTTTCTTGAAATTATAGGAGTGATTGCTATGCATTTAGTTTGGTGTTGAAACTTTTCCTGTTCTCTGACTGCCTCAGTAATTTCAGATGAGGCAGTTCAGATGGCTCTTAGGAAGAGGCTACAGAAAAGGCTACTGCCCTGACCTTCATGACTGTTTCTCTCATAATCTGAAGAGTGCTCTTGAACAGGAATTGGCAATTGACATCAGAGTTGCTGCTCAAAGTTGACATTTAAAAGCTCCAAGTTTGTGTTAAAATTTCAGTTCAGTATCTTTTTTTTTTTTTTCCCCTGGAGAACAGCCGATGAATCCTGAATGTAGTTTCTGCCTAAGTGTGCATTAGTGTGGGGTCTTTAACTTCATAGTCACATTTTTCTACTGGATGCCTGCCTCAGGAGTGCACACCCTGGGGCATTTGCTGAAAGTGGCTGCAGGTCTGCAGGCTTTACTTTTGGGGCTGTGAATGAGCACAGGCTGTCTGGAGGAGAGAATGAGGGTCCTGTGGGTCAGGTGTTTGAGTGTTGCTATCAGGAGCTATGTTCTCTTCCTTGCCCTATCCCATTTACCTGTGTATTGCTAGCTAAGTCATTTAAACTTTTTTTTTTTTTTTTTTTAAGTTAGTAGCAGTTGTTCCCTGTATTTGATTGCTTGATTTGGGTTCCCAGCATGTGACTTGCTGAAGTGGTGAGCAACCACATCTGCAGAAGAGAAGCAGAAGTCAGAGGGATGAGTGTTTCAAACCAAAAATTACTCTGAAGACTGGTGTCTTAAGACCTGTCAAACTGAACTGCTCCTATCAGCAAATACTTCATAGTTACATCTTACTAAAATGCTAAGGTGGGAGGAATCATATCTCCTCAAGTTGCTTTCATCCTGCACACTAGTGGAGGAGAGGGTCCTGTGCAATAAAAGGTCATGTTGCCATGAACACGGAAGACAGCTGAATTAAAGTTTCACTGTCAGTCCTCGTTCTGGCACTTCCTAAATTTTAAGTACTCAAACTCATGACCTTAAAATGTTAGTTTAGAATTTCTTTCTCTCAGTTAATGTTATGTATGCTTACAGTGGCTGATATGGAAAGGTTGATGGAATAACCCTGGACATGAAAGCCTGATGTAGATTTTTTCCCCCTCCATTTTAGGGAAACAGTGCTTTCCATTCTTGATCTTCTGAGGCTTCCTCTGTGACATGACATATTCACTCACTTTTAAATTAACAAGTTACTTGAAATCTGTTAAATCCTAGAATTTAACAGTTTGGAATTTTAGAGGCATTTCCCAAATTCGGCCCTCATATTACTCTAATGACTTTGGTATTTGGTTTATTGCACCCCTTTCATTTTGGAAGGTTAATCCTGCTAGCCTTACTCACAACGAAGAGATACATAGACTTGGCCTATTACACTGGACTTCTTTGTATCAACAACTCAGTAAACGAAGAGACATATTTGGATGCCTTTGCAGGGCAAAAAAGAACTACTTTGTGTCTTGCAGAAGAAACAGAAGCATTCACTGGGCAAATTACAACTTTGCCACATAGCTGATGGAAAACCGCTAAGTGATGATTTCATGTGGCAGTTTGCTGAAGACTACATCGTGTTTATAAGCTCTTGGTTAAATCCATCTTAAGTCTAAAACTGTATCACCTATTTCTAGATAAAAGAGTTAGAACACACTGTAATTTCTATGCTGCTGAGAAAGTATAAGCCAAACCCTGCCCTTTGCAGGAGAAGGAAAGCGAAGTGTTTGGCTGGCTGTGTGTGCACATAGGTGTATCTGCACTTGTGCATGTGTGTGCAGGTGTCCGTAACAAAGGTGGAGTTAACTACTATTCGAAAAAAAAATCAACCCTGGCAATTTCTGGTTTCGGTTCCTTTCTTTGTGAAAGGTGCAGCCTGCAAAGTAGCTTGGCTACATTAGGCCAGGAAGAATGAAGAAGGGTGAGAACAGAAGGGTATCATGGAATATATCCGAACAGAAGCATCATTGGTTGGAAGATGTCATCACACCATGGCTGCTTGGTGGCTGAGGAGAAGTTGTGGGCCCCACCAAGCCCCTTCTGTAACAGGCAGATTTAGCTTCGCTGTTGCCAGTGTTGGCTCCAAGGCCAAGAGGCAGGTCTGGGAAGGTATGAGTGCTTCCGCTGAGAGGCCCCAAGGTTGTGGCTAAACTTGCAGAGTGAGTACTGCAGTACCCTCCAGCCTTTCAAAACCCGAAGACAGTGGGCAGCTGAGAAGAGCCTAAGCCATAGGAAGCAATGGGTTAAATTCACTCTCTCACCATTCAACTACCCAGAGGAAAAGCAGTGAGATTAGCTTGTGAAGAAAGAGAAGGCAACTCTATCTTTTGATGCTACCGTCAGTGTCATACAGCAGAATTAAATTTCGTACTGCAGAGGTTTCAGCTTTCTCTTTGACTGTTATTTGCTCTTCTGTGGTAAACATTAGTGTCTGAATCAATGATGGGAAGCTGAAAACAGAACCATTCTGATTTTTATAACAGCAAACGTTATAGCAGGAGTCACAAGAGCAAACCACTAAGGGGAGGAATGGACCATTCACCTTTGCAAGTGCTGATATAAAGTCTGGATCCTCTCTGACATATGTTTTAGTCTTGGGTTTCTCAAATTAGTAGTTCATGACCTCTTTATCAGTCAAATGAGGGTTCAGATGGTGTTACAAAGTTTTAGGCGGCAGCACACAGCCGCTTGGTTCCTCCAAGGTGGAGAAGTGAGGGGCAGCTGCAGTTACTGGCTGCCTGTGGTTGCACTAGCCAAGGCATGGTGCAGCAGCTTCAATTTGCTGACAGGAGCTCAGCTCCTCTGGTCTGGGGGGGGACATGCAGCCAGCTAGGAAGGTAAAGACAGTGGAGCAGAGAAGAGGTGTGTTACTGCCAGGTGGGGAATCAACACAGTCAACATTAACAAATCCACAAAACTTCTGCTGTCGTTACACATGGGCTGCATCTATGATAAGAATTTGAGATATGATTTATCCAGTATGTCCTCCTTGTCTTTAGAAGAAGATAATCAATACACAGGATAATACTTATTTTAATGTTATGTTAGTCTGTTTAACATAGTTGAATTTAAAAAAGGTCCTTAAGATGGTACTGCTGAGCAATCTGAAGGAGTCATTTCAGTTTTGCTATACCTACAGTCATATACCTTCTCTGGAGCTGGGAAATGCTGACATATCTTTGGAAAAAGTGAAGAGGATGGTTTGTTTTAGAATTACTAAGTGCCAGATTCAGCACCAGGAAAAGGGCAACCCTGGCTGTACGTACAGACTGGGGGACGAGAGGCTGGAGAGCAGCCCTGCAGAAAGGAATCTGGGGGTTTTGGTTGATGGCAAGCTGAACATGAGTCAACAGTGTGCCCTGGCAGCCAGAAGGGCCTACTGTATCCTGAGGTGCATCAAGCACGGCATTGCTAGCCAGTTGAGGGAAGGGATTGTCCCACTCTGCTCTGCACTATTGCAGCCTCACCTGCAGTACTGTGTGCAGTTTTGGGCACCACAGTATAAGAAGGACATAACACTACTAGGGAGTGTCCAAAGGAGAGCTACTAAGATGTTGAAGGGTCTAGAGGGCAAGATGTATGAGGAGTGGCTGAAGTTACTTGGGATGTTCAGCCCAGAGAAGAGGAGACTGAGGGGAGGCCTCATGGCGGCCTGCAGCTTCCTCACGAGAGGGAGTGAAGGGGCAGGCACAGAGCTCTTCTCTCTGGTGACAGCGACGGGACCCGAGGGAAGGGCATGGAGCTGTGACAGGGGAGGTTCAGGCTGGATATCAGGAAAAGGTTCTTCACTGAGGGGGTGGTCGGGCCCTGGAACAGGCTCCTCAGGGAAGTGGTCACGGCACCGAGCCTGCCAGGGTTCAAGAAGTGTTTGGACAATGCTCTCAGACGTATGGTTTGATTTTTGGGTGGTCCTGTATAAAGCCAGGAGTTAGACTCGATGATCTTTGTGTGTCCCTTCCAACTCAGGACATTCTATGATTCTGTAGTTCTATGATACTACTTTGGTAACAACATCAACTTAGCTAGGAAAAAACCTATGAGCAGCTAGGAAGACAAAACAAACCCACAACACAACGTCTTTTTCCTGGACAAATGAATAACAGCAACTACAGCAAAAAAGATCAGGATCGTTAAAAAGTGTGAAAAGGATAATTTGGATGGCAGAGAAAAGCACAAACATGATGGTACAGTTCAATTTTTTTAGTGCATCTCTTTCTTGCTGTCAGCTTGTTTGTTACTGGTGGTACATATGTGGTAGATAGTTGGTGTGTGCCTTCTAATTAATTTTTCAGCTAAATTTTTACCCAGCACTGAGTCCTTACTGTGACAGAGATTACAATAATGGGCAAGTTACTGTCCTGGCCCACATGCTGTCTAGGAAGGTAAAACAAACACAAGGAAGCAGGAAAGAAGCACAATACAATGAAGTGGCTTATCTGAAGATACACCATGGGTCAGAGCCAAGAGTAGGACCAGATCTTGCTATTTTGAGCCAGTATCCAAGCCACTGGAGAAGTGGCTCTCCACCTCTTGTCTGTGGGCTTTCTGGGAGAGTAAGTAAGCAAGGAGAGCAAGCCCAGGCTGCTCTTCAGGACCAGGAGACTCTCGATATCCTGCACCTATCTGATGCCTCCCTCACACAGTCTGGCTCAGAGCTCAGGCTGTTCTGCTCATACCTAGGTATCAGCTCACTTCCCATGTTTACTTGCTTGAAGGAGGTCTCCTGCTATGACCCACCCTGCTTGAAGTGCATTTCCTGGTAGGGCAGATAGTCCAACATTTTACGAGTCTATGACTCCAGAGGAGAATCTCTCAGATTTCCATTTCAAATGCTAAACATATGGGATACTTGGCTTATCCTCTCCTTGATTTGACTTTATAGCGGTAAGGTCCCTCATTCAGAAAGACAACAGCAAGGTAAAGGTGGTAAAACAGTGCACTGAGTATACACCAGGGAGGATTTCCTTGCCATTTAGCCTCTGAAATATGGACAAACAACTAAACCCAGCAAAACTTAGTTGAGCGTCCAGCAGCTGCTTGGTTTTGGTCCTATATAAAGGGGTACTTCTATTGGAAATTTTAGCTAACAATTTTCTACAAACTCATGTGTGGGGTTTTGATCCCTTCTTTTACATTGTACGACAATAGTTGGACAAAAAGGGAAGGGTAATTCTGTAAATCTCAATAAACACTAAGAAGCCGAGTAAGAGTTTGCTTGGCAAAGATACACGTGAAAAATTTCACTGTGTTAAGATGGTAGGGAGCCATGTAAGATATTCGTATTCAGTGACAGAAAAAAGCTTTTCCATGAAGGTTCATTAAAAGCTTTGCAAAGTAAAAAAGGTTTTGGATTGTTTGCCACATTCAAATTCAAAATATTTTTTTTTGCATAATTCTGTGCCTCAGTATTCACTTTTGTAATACTACCACTTCTTGTCGATTGTTATTGCTAGGAATTTTCAGTCCCTGATTTTTAAGATCCTAGACTTTTCTCTACTTCACATAGGAGAGGTCTGAAAATTATTTTGTTTTCTTGTACAATGTCTCACCATTGGATCCCACCGACAGTCCATGCCAATCATGAAAAAAGTTGTGGAAAATAACTCGTAGCAAGGATAAGTGTAGAGTTGCTGCAGAAACATTTAAGTCCTTAATAAGCTTGCTGTACAGAAGTTGTAGAAGTCTAGCTTAGGTTCTAAGCTACAGGAACTACAAGATCTTCACAGGGACCTATTTATTTATTTATTTATGTAGTCATCTATACCAGTGTCAGGTTATGATTTGGCTGCTTTTTACACGACTTTACTTATAACTTAACACAACAGTTTACTGTGCTTCACAGTTCAGGATATTTAATTCTTTCCTCTCTAGCCTGCAGTAACAATAGTTTGAAAATATTAGCTTAATTCTGTGTGAGTTCACAGAATTAACTGAATTGTGGATGACACTGGTGGAATCTGCAGTATTTAGTGCAGAATTTTAAACCAATGAAGACATAAGAGCATTGCAAAGAAGCAGTGACCAGGAAGACAAGTTGCTAGTGGCAAACATAATACAGCATTTTATTTTCACACCGTCGAATCAGATCATAACGAAACAAACAGTTATGAGTAATGTGAGTTTGACCAGGTTTGGGATAATTTCCAGCAGCCCAGAATACCACAGCTGCCATTATTTGCCATTGCCTTGTAGACAGCTTCTACACAGAATTCAAGGACTGAATGATTATAGAAAATGAACTACCTTTCACTCTCAGAGAAGATTTTCCTAGGCACTGAATACTGCAGTCATTGGCTATGGAGAGTGAAATAAAGGAGGGAGAAATCAGTTTTCAGAGACTTAACATGAGAAATGTGCCAAATATTTTTTTGTCCTCTCACTTTCATATAAAAGAATATGCAAACTGTATCTTGGACGAGCTAGAGAAGAATCTCTTCTACATCTGGAAAAAAAGCCATCAGGCAAACACCCATTATTGAATTATTGCTTTTTTATTTTTATTTTTTATTTTTATTTTAAATCTTATCTGTGTAGAGTTTTATTTTCCTTTGCAACCCCTTTATTTGTCATGCTGAATCATCTAATGCTGCTATCACAGCTGTGACCATTTTATGGACATAGGTGACACCCTACCAATGATTAGTGGGTTGGGTCTAGGAAGCCTCTTTCCCCCAGGGCTTACCTTTTTTTCTGGTCTTTCCTATCTTACTCCTGGAATATACTAGTATTTCAGTCAGGGCTTGCTGTAGGCTTCAGACAGTAAAAGTGACTTTAGTGGGCTGCAATATCTTAGGATCTTACATCACAAACTATCTTATTTCTCTTTTGTGTTCTGAATGACTGATTTTCTATGTCACAGGAAACGTTACTTATTCTTGATGGAGTTCTCTTTGTGTTGGTTTTATGTGGTGATATTGTGTGGAGATAGAGGATACACTGTGCTGAGCATAGGGCAGAACTGAGAATAACCCCTTCACCAAGAAACTGCCTATGTTTATGTCTTCCACTGAAATAGTGCAAGCATGGTTTTGAGCTGAATAACCAAACTGGCTAGAGAACTCATCGTGACATTTATGGTGTAGAAAGGATCTGTAGTATAAAAAGGATTATAATGTCAAGCTTTCTGCTTGAGGTCTCCAGCTCTGTGAATCACTTTTTCTTTGCTCTATTGGCAACACAAGAAAGGTCATAATCCTCTTCCGTGTAGTGTGGATTTCTTCATTACTGTTTCTAGAATACCCTGAGATCCTCAGAGTACACAATGTAAGTGCAAAAGCAGTAAGCCTATTTCACAAGTCTGGCCATACTTACTGTAAGGCAGCTGTTTTGCTACCCACAATTCATGTGTGGTAGGTTACGTCCAAAATCCATCCTGGCATGACTTCACTTCTCCAGTCAGAGAGCATCCTAACAAACACACAAAATCATACACCTTTTCTTTCTGAGTAAGAGATGCATCCATCTACACTGTGTATGTGTTGTATATAAGGAAGTCACAAATGTACGATATTTCTGTCCATCCTGAAAGAGTCCCAGAACAGTTGCAGACCTCTGACATGTGTGCTCAATTTCACATTCACAGGGTTATCCAACTGGGCCATGGAGTTAAATACCAAATTTTATCTAAATTCCTAAGTAGAATCATTCAATTCTGAACTAATAAATAGCCATTTAGCAGCAAGCTCTATTCCATTTACTCAAGTAATCAGCAAGTTTCTTGCCCCCAGTTTTACCAGAAAAAAAGCTAGGTTGGTCATTGTGCAGATCATATGCAGAAAAATTGTTTAGACAGAAACAGAATGCAATATATAGTTAATACTTGCAGGAATTTTACCCAGACAAGTGTAATTATCTGATTTTTCGTCAGTTCTATAATTCCAAAAAACACCAGAGAACTTTTATTACCACAAGAGATCAGGCCCTCTGTTTTATCTCTGGGAGGCAACATCACAATGTAGTACATGCGTCATCATCTATCACCATCTATTTTCACTGTGAATTAGACATTTGGTATCTCCAGAGGAACTGGACTTTGGGTTAGTATGAGATTGCATTGTTTTGTTCTACAACAAAGATGCTGATTCTTCTTAGCTTTTGGGAGTTGGTTTGTGATGTTTGGATTGTATTATCAGATAATGCACCGTATGGGTTTGTTATCAGATTCTTCATGAAGCTATAGTTTTCCCCAAACAAAACCAAATAAAACATTAAAAAAAAGTGTGTGGGGGGAGTAATTTCCTTACTCTTGTGCTTATGTAAGGCAGAAAGAATGCTGTGGATTTTTTTTTTTTTTCCTTGGGTAACAGGAAGTTTTTAAGCATAACAAGCAAGAGAGGTCTGAAGTATACTTTAAGACATGGCATTAAGGTATTATTTTATAATACCTTTTTTGTGAAAGCATTCACAACATTCTCTTTTGTTTGTTAAATTTACTTGCTGAACAAGTACGCATGATGTTCACCCACTGCAACTAGTTTTTCCTTTAAAATGAAGATTATTACAGCATTCTGTAAGTACTTTTTTAGAACACACCAGAAGTCAGGACAAAAGCAACCAGCTTGGAAAACACTAGCCACCCCAGGAAGAGGCTTGGTAGGGTAGATTTTGAACAGCATGAGCTGTGTTTTTTTTCTGGGCACCTGTGGGGTGGGCTTCCCCACACAGAAGGGCAGTTTGTGTCTCATGGTCAAATTTTCAAAATAAGTGAGATTTCTGTTGACCCTCCAAATGGGTGGCCAACTCATCAGAAAGAATTGTCTGTCAACTGAGTAGATTTGTGACAGGGGTGAGTGGTCCTACTTACGGACTGAACCCATGACCTCCTAATCCTATCTCATGTGTAGTGTCTGCTAGACTGTTCAATGGTCATTAGACCTGGGTGAACAATTTGGACAAAAAAATTGAGCCATTCTGGGGATTAAGGATCCAAAGAAACCAAAACCCAGCTCTTGAAGTTTTGGCTTTCAGCTTCCACATAATTTTGTATTTCACTGATCTCTTGCCTGTGCTAAGTGTTTGTTTTGCCATGACAGTAAACTTTCATCCTGGATCCTATAGGCTAAGTTTGGAAAGCTTGAGCATATGGCAGAAGTCCTTTATGTGTGAGCCAGAGAAACTGGAGTTTAAGGATTCACTTTGATGGAATAACGCAATGGTAATCCAATAAAATCAGGCAGTTTGAATTTTACTAGGGATGAAATGCTCAGAAGTTGAATTCAAAAATGTAAACACTGGTTTAAATCTATAGCTGTTTGTTTAAAGTGGTATTGGATAGAAAATTTTATACCATATTCTATAGAAATCCATGAATTATAGCAAATTCAGAAGCATCTAATGATTTGGACTTTTAGCTCCTAGGGCCCCTTGAGCATACAGACTGACTAGAAATTAAACAGAGAGAGATTGCTTTTCGGCCTGGAATTGAAAGACGCTTTTTCAGCAGCACATGTCTTTCCTTACAAAAAAAACCCAGACTTTTATTTGACTTTGTTTTGAGACAGAAGAGAGTGACCCAGTAAGGCTGGAAGTGATGCTACCTCTTTTCTCTTAACTAGTTCACAGATTTCTGATTACAGCAATTCTCCTGCACATTTGTTCTAAATCTCTAAAGTGCAATGAAACCAAAACAATTCAAGCCTCCTTGGTCTATGACTTACTGGGAAACTCTTTTTGTCTGCTGTAATTTCCTCAGTACTGCACCAAAACTTTGTTTAGATTTATCTGGACTGTGTATTGGTGGGAGCCAATATATGCAGTATTTCTAAGACTCTTGAAATAGATGTTTTTAAAACATGACTTTTTTGTATGTTAAGCATTTAGTAAGGATATTTTTACTTGCCAGAGTTTTTCCTGTCTCAGACACTAAAAGTTTTATTGCAAATATCAAGAATAATCTATTAAAATTGTGTTTCTGCACTTTTTAGCACAATTCCTCTCCATCTGCCCCACATTTTCAAAGTCAGAGGCTGCAACTCCTTTTACACTCAAATAAAAGGGGTGCTGATAACTGGACAATAATTGTACATCTGTTACTGTTCCACCCCTGGGGGCTGAGACGCAAGTTCAAAGGCTCAAAATATTTTTACAGGGCTGATTTTACACAGTGGCAAGATAGTCTTAACAGTGGGCCCATGCAAGAACTGAAGAAGTCAGAAGAAATGGAGAGTCACTGTAAGATGTGTGTGTAAGTGTAAAGAGTCACTTTACTTAGGTCTCAACTCTGTTTCTCTCTGCCCTGCCAGTGTATCTATTTTCAGATTTGGCAGTGTTTTGCTCCTATACTGCTATGAAGATAAAAGTGAAGACCTGTGCTGAGCCCGTATTGTTTTTGATACACTTGATATGTTAATTTTCACTCTCAGTATGATACCAATGGTTCCTCAGATGAGCTCATTCCCTGTCACCTACAGCTATCCCAGAGCATGACAGTTGCTCTAACATGGGCAGGCGGGGATGCTCAGTATGGCAAATAGTCTAAGGTCTCTGGTCCTTAAAGTCAGTTGAGCTGGTCATTTGCCTCGTACAGGGCAGCTCTCCACAGGGGCGCTCCTCTTTTCAGACTGTGATGTGAAGGAAGGAGGGACACCTTGAGGTTTGGTTTGGGGTATAACATAGGCGAGCAGGGGAGGTTAAGAGTGTGGTCTGTAAGAAACCCACTGATCACAACTGTATTGGGGTACAAGGTCACTGCCCAAACCAGAGCCAAGGGCAGCCCAGGATTAGTGGGAGCAGGCAGCATACAGAATGAAACTAAATGTATGGGATAACAAAGCCAGTTATCTTATTCTTGCATCCGTGAGAGGAGGAAAGGGGGGAGTGTATTTCCTTCAGTGCCAGTCAAGATACTCCATTTAACTTTTTGTGCAGAAAAACATGGACCGATGGGAGGTCTAAAAAAGGTCTAGAAAATATGCCTGAGACGAAAAGTTGAATGAGAACTGTTTTGCTCCAGAGAATATTCATCAAAAGGGTAAAAGATGGTGCAATACACCTGGGGACAAAATATTCTGTTTCCATGCATCAGAGAAGAAGCACTGAGCTTTAGTCATAGAAATTAGGCTAGAGTGTAAGGGAAAAAAAAAGATGTTTTAATGGACAGTAAAGTCCTGGAACAGATTGTTTTCGGACTTTTGGCATCCTCATTACTGGTGTTTCTTATAGATAAAGAACTAAGCATGTCAGGAGTGAAAAAGATGTAGCTGATCCTGCCTCAGGGAAGGTGGATGGACTACTGCCTCCTTAAGGTCACTTTCTGTCCTATTTGCTTGTTTCTGTTAACACTGTGCAGTCCTATCACCATTCAGACGGAAGCGATTACCACATTGCTTTCTGACAAAACTCTCTCTGGGGAATGCAGCTCATTCAGTCTCCAGCATTTGTGGTCCTGTAATATCCTAATGGGAGCCTTTTAATGTACACACACAGTGGCCAGCTCTGCACACTGCCGTGCATAAGTATCTCAGTCCAGCTGAGTGCTCTGGCATGCACTTACAAAGCCTTTGATGCATGAGTTCTTCTGATATGCCTAAAGACAAGCATACACTTTTTTTTTTTGGCAAGGCATGTCACATCATCTAAATACCCACTGGGAGAAACTATGAATGCAAGTTGCAGATTTCACATCTTAGAGCACATCCTAACTTCCCTTGGCTATAATCACAGCCCTTTTTAACTAATGTTCTGTTCTGAGTAGTGGCTAAGTGCCATAGGGCTTAATGATATTTAACTTGTGGGACTTTAGGAAAATGTAGTAGTTTCACAGACTTTAATATACTCTATGGTGTTATTGCTAGTTGACGTATTTCTGTTCTAGAATGGTTAAATGTAATATAGACAGAAAGATTATACTTCTCTATCAATTTCCATTGCACTTAAGGGTAAAATGTTTTTAAAAAAATCAGTAGCAAAAGAATGACAGCATTGGGAAAAAAGCAGAGTAAATATTTGTTAGCAGAGAAGGCTTTTCCAAGAACGCGAGGGTGGCTGAAGACGAAGACCAGAGTGCAATGTAGAGGCAGCTGTTGCACCAAGCCTGGTCCTCCCTGGGAGGTTTCAGCTTTGCTGAACCTGCCCTGGGTGCTTGCTGACCAAAACTGCATGTGCCGCGCCATCTGCCTATACACCCTGCAGATTGTATATGCTGCATTTTTATGTAGCTGTTGTAGTACAGCCTCTGCTAGCTCAGCTGTGAATCCCAAATGATTATTTTCACTTACCTCCTTAAATAGGTTCACTCGGGAGTGCCTGGTCATAAAAGGACTCAAATTATTAGATTTAGAAAGAGAGCTGGAGGAAGAAAGCATGCAAAATGCTGTAGAAAGAGGCAGACCCAAACAGCATCTTCAGTTTGAAGGGAGGAAGAAGCTGAAATGGAGTCAATAAATACAGCAACAAAAATGCAGGTGTGAGTGCAGGCATATGTGTGTGATCTTTTGAGAGATCTTAGAAGGAGAAGTATTTCATCTCGTTGCTTTCACAAGCTTATAGTGATTTGCAAAAAGCCAGTCCCCAGGGACACACCCAGCACGGGCCACTGGGATAATAACACAGATGCACAATTTTTACAGCTGCCTACCAAATTTAGAAACTCCTCCTGGAAAAACAACTCAAAATGGCTTTTGCTAATCCTTCTGAACACCTGGAATAAGTGCAACAAGCCAGGGAACTAGAAAAGTTACTGTGTGGTTTCCCATGCCTCTTACATCAGTCAAAATTAAAATTTTGAAATAAGCAGCTGAAAGGAATCTTAGAAATTCAAGGGCAGCCTGTTGGGTGTTACATTGTTTTGTGCCAGTGTTGACAGTTCAGATTATAAAGCACAGTATTTCTGGTCACAGAAAGCCCACATGCTGAATATAATAACATTTTGAATGTTAGGAACTCTACATAGGATCTCTCCATATATTTTATATTCTACAGTTTCTGAGGGGGTTGCCCCCATTTTTTACCCTCACTTTCTCAAGCTGCAGCCATTTTATAGTAATGGCCAACTTCTGGAAAAAGATCTGAAGGTCTGATGAGTCTCACAGTGTACTAGCAACTAAGCCCTGCTTCCTTCTATTACTGATATGAATAACCTCTTGTACACAAACTGCCTCACAAATTCATGCCAAGACATTGAGCATAAATTATCTATCCAGTGGATCAGAATTTCTCTTTGTGTGACTGGCAGCGTGAACTAGGTGTAGAGGGTGCAGGCCTGCTCCATAAAAGTGGATTTGCTTACATTAGTTATGATAGTGCAGAAGGGTGAAAATAATTTTTCACTGGAAAATAAAGGCCAACAAATAGACTTTGAAGAGAAAAAGCAAGATTAATTAAGATATTATTATTATTATTTTTTTTACAAGAGCAATTTGGTTTGATATTTGCTTAAAAATATGCTGCAATCCTTATTTTATTTTATTTTATTTTTTTTTAGACAAGTATTTATTAGAAGCATACAAAACCTACCTAATGCAGTGTTTCTGCACTCTCAGGCATCTGCCTTAGTGCAAAGCTTCTATCTCTTAGATTCATTTTGGGATTTGATGTTTCCTCTGAAGTCTTTATGCAGGGACATATTCCGGTACATTTACTTCAGCTGACTTCCAGTTTAATAGCAAATTTCCCACTGAAACAAATGTGATAAAATGACAAGGAAAGCATGAAGGGTGGCAAATATTGAAATCAGTGGTAGATGTCTTGCATTTAATAGTCTGGTCCTAACAGCACTCTCCTTCTTGAAGTCAAGGCTCTGCAAGATCTTATCTGATCTGGGCAGGCTGAAAGGGACTTCCATGGCACCTCTGCTTCAGAAGCATGCTTACGTTGCAGCCAGCCTAGTGAAGTCATTTAAAGCTACCTGTCTAGCCACAGCAAAATCTCCTGGTTGCCAAACCTGTCCAGGGAGCAGGACAAGTACCCAGGCAATCAGCCCGTGCCAGACTCTGTTGCGTGGTGGTTACGATGCAGCTTCTGCCAGGTCATGTAAAGCCAGTCTGGATATGTCTGTGTGGGGCTGAGCTCACAGCCAGGTGATGGTGTAGGAGTAGCGTGGTCTGGGAGGAGGGTTAGCTGTGTAACCCTGCATCTCCAGCACCAGGAACAGGAGGGAGGCTGTATCTAAAATTTCATCCGTAATTGAAGAGATGTCAATCTGCTGTTTCCATTAGTATGTGCCTGCATAATTTTCTGTGGACTTTCTTTTCTGATTGTGCCAACCTGCCACTGAGTAACATGGCATGGCATTTTGCTTACTGATAGCAACGTGACAGTACCAACCACAGAATGTATGTGGGGTCTCTAAATCAATAGAAAAATACCAAAAAAGGACAAAATATCTTGATTCCAAAAGCAGGCTGCCACCGAGGAATTGTAATTCATTGCTCTGAAAAAGGGCAAAGCATACCTGCCTTCATGCCAGACCTGGTACGATCAATGATTTCTGCTTCTGGGACATCATGTTTCTTTTCCATTTTTTTCTACATCCTGGAAACAAAGTAAGGTTGTGAGCGTATACACTATAAGTGAGTGTATGTTCATTGTAAGTGAGTGTACACCAACTAATGTAACTTGAGGGAAAGAGAAATGGTGAAAGTGGGTCAATGACAAGGAAAAAGTTAAGGGATGACAGCTTTGCAACCAGATTGGGAATGTGTCAAGAAGCCAATGATCTGCCTGGTACATCTGGGCTCTTGTCAAGGGGCCCAGTCCTCACACCTACTTCCTAAATACTGCACACCTATGCAGGAGAGGCTGCCTTCCCCTGACCATACTGTCATCCCAGAGGTTAATCAATTGAAAAGCAAAACTGAGAGAAGACCTTATGATCTTCACCCCTGTTTTGGCAGACAACTGTCTTGCTTTAAGTGAGATGATGACAGCAGTAGGGAACAGCAGATGCTGTCACTGTTGTGGGCAATGCACCCATTCCAGCTGTAGAAACATGCCAGTAAGTAAACCTGACAGCATTAAACATATGGGGTTTTGGTTTTAATTTTGTCTGCAGATGTTATTCAGTTTGATATTCTGGTATCTCATGGCTGTAGCAAAGATTTACCACCATGAAAATAGTGGTGAGGAAAGGAAAAGAGATAAATCATGACTCAAATTACGTTGGTGTATTCAACGTACAAAAATTTAATGTCAATGACAACGTGAATTTAATTTTTTCTGTTCTGCTGCTAATTCAAGACCAGCCAGACAGCTTGATTTGTGGCCATATATCAGTGCAGAAATAGCAACCTCCAGTGGTCATTTAGTCCAAATTACACATTGTGCATGGGGTCAATATGGCCTCTTCACTTTACTCACTTGAAAAGAAGTCTGAGACTACTTTGTATGGCTTTTTGACTGGAGCTTAAAGCCACATACATGCTTTCATCTTCATGTTTAACAGACACTGTCTTAAAATTAACATAAAAGACTAAATTTTCTGATAGAATGACGCATTAGTAAATTCTCAGAATTTATTCTTATTGACTGCTCAGATCTTGGTTAGCAGAAATGAGTTCCTACCTGTGCTACCATAGCAGTGACGCCAGATGTTTCCTTTTGGGAAGCAGATATCTTCCTTTCATGTAGATCTACTATTACATGCTTTCCTCTTTCAATTTGTTTGGCATATCCATGGAAGCCCTGTACATGTGAAGCAAAAAAAAAAAAAAAGATATATCATATACTTAAATGTTAGATGGAAAATATAAAAAAGCCCATATTTTAAAATAGATTCTACCAACAGTCCATCTTTAATATTTAAAAACACAAATGCATACCTGCTATTAACTAAATGACAATTTAGAGTGAGCTAGCCAAGTGGAATATATGTTTCTGTGCATCAGAACCATTCTACCAGGGTTTCAGAGCCACACCATGTCTGACACACATCCATCAGATCTCACAAATTAAGCAGGGTATGGTCTTGCCAAATCTTGGACTTTGCCTGAACGACTTCGTCTTTCTCTTGCTCTTATAACCTTTTCACAGGGGAGAGCAGTCTGATGAACTTTGGACAAAGCCAAAATATACACTCCAGTTAGACTTAATTAAGGCTTGGAGTTGATAAAGTTTGGAAAATGTCCATATCTATGCATTTGTCATGTGTGATGGAGACAATTTATTGATTCTGATTTGTTGTATGAAAAACATAATGAAAGCATGGGATTTTACATCTTGAAGTGTGACATTTTTATTTGTCCAAAACACTGAATCATTTTAGTGTAGACACATGAGTTGTGTGGCTTATCTTTTCCAGCAGTTTTGGTATTTCAAAGTTGTATTCCCCCACAGTGGAACTGCAATATCCCACCACAATTATGCTGCAAGGTAAATTTTTTCCTCTGTGGTGAATCACTATTCAGCAATCAACTCTGTAACTTTGTTAGATTATCAGCATGATTCTTTCTGGTGCTAAAGGAAAACAGAAATGTGGTGGAAGGAAAATAATACCACTTGACATCCATACCAACCGCAAATGCTCAGCAGGCAGCCTGGCATTCAGGAATGGACATTTTTGTTATTGATGGTAGGAGCTGCCTGGTACTTCGCTGGGCATAATGCGGGTGTGTGGATGCTTGCAGAATTGAAATGGTAGGTCCTGTTAACAGTGTGCTTATATAGCCATAAGACAAAACCAGAAGTGTTTCTGTGTGATTTCTACATCTGACAAGGTCCTGGATTTTTAAAAGAAATCAAATCACTTTATATGAAGTTTATATAAATTTTTCTTTAAACTTACTCAGATATGTTCAGTTACACCATGTGTATCACCACCTTCATCACTGGGAAGACCAAAGCAGGGACATCCCAGTCTCTCACGAATGACCCCGCACATGCCAAGAGAGCTGTTGCCTTCCTGCAGCTTGCTCAGGCCTATCAGCTTGCTCTGGTTTAGCAAATAAAATGCTTTTTGAAACCTACATTGTTTTGGAATCAACGTTTCCCACACTTTCCTATTTTAATTTTGTTGATTTTTATATATACTTTAATGTTTTCCTCCATCTAACACGATGCCCCTAGAGTAAAGCAAGTGTAGACCAAAAAGAAAATGCTTGTTACCCAGTAGTTTACCATGCAAATACAGAATGCCCACTGTAAGACAGTATGCAAATGTCCAGTTCGGCAGTGTGATTCATCTGATAGGGGATATACATACATGTGAGGCATTTCTGTTTTCCACGATCCTTCTCTTGGTCTAAACATTTTCTCACAGAGATCATTGTGGAGGAATGGCTCCTAGATTAGTACATGGTCACTGAAGATTACCATGTCCTAGACATCGTCAGGACTTCATGTCAGAAAGGCCTGCTTTGGATCAAATACTCATTTTGCTCTGTTTTAAACATAACTGAAAAATGGGAAATAAACTAATTACTTTTTCAGAATTTTAAGTTCTTTTGGAGAAGATGTTGGCACTTAGATAAAGCTTACTGGCTCTTGAAAATGAAATTTGTGGCTAATGCACAGATTTCTGAAAAAAACGCCATAAACTGGTCTCATATATAATGGAATAATAGTCTTAAAGAAACTGAATACAAGTAAACTAGAGGTGTAACAGGTCTTCAGGATATCCTGTTACATATCAAGAGTTGCCTCGCTGACTGATGAGTAAGAATTATTACAGTCATTGTGGGTATAAATCTCAGGAGATATTACTCCAGAAATACTTGTCAGTCATAGATGCTTGTGCTTTCTCTTGCTCTGGCATGACCAGAAGTAATTAACAAAGGCTGGTACCAAGCACTAGTGGGATCTGTGACAGCTAGTGAGTAGGTGAGTCAAATTTTCTCTCTAACCACTCCCAGCCCTCCTACCTTGGCATAATACTTCTTAGATGACAAATAGCTCCTGGGCCTTCAATTTGAGCTTCAGCTATCTTGCTTTAGGAAGCAAAAGTGAGCATCACTCCCCAGCTATCCTCTATTCAGGCTCAGGACCACCAATATTCTTATGATTCTGTACAGCAAGCTAGGGGAGGGCGTGAATCCAAGGCTTTGCTTAGGCTTTCCCCCAACACTATTGTGTACAAGGATCTAACGTGGATCCTTGTTCCCACTGCTCTCTAAAGCAAGCATGTAGTCTGAGGCACACCCTGCCCTTGTGTAAGCTGTCCCTCAAGCTTTCCTATCCTACTACTTTCATTCTGGACCATGCAACCAATCACACTATATGATCTGGAAGGCTCTTTGTTTGGGTGATCTCCTCAGAGAAATCACTGCCTTTCATTTATCATGAATGATCATGTTGCTACCAGTGGCCCACAAGTCTAACAACTCATTTTGGAGCTCCAGTGGAGATGAGCACACTGTGGGACAGTACCAGGCAGGCCCGTTTGATTTCCATTTCAATAACACATGCACTAAACAATGATTTCTTAAGGCCTGCTGTGGAAAACAAAATTGAAAGCATAAACATATGCAGATGGAATTCAGAGCCTGCGATGCTTCTGCCAATTCCTGCAACTTATGCATGCTCAAAATATTTACTTAGGAATTCTTAATTAAGTAAACCATTCGGTAGTGGTGTACTGTTTCAGATATGTCACAGTGTCGCCGCAAAATATGCCAGTGGCTCCTTCTAACAAAGATCCCATTATAGAGCTTTTTATCAGGCACAGTGGGGTAAGTTTTCAGTACAGTGCACCCAGGTTTAAGCCGTGCAGCTCCTCTTCTGTTAATGGCATTCGTGTGGCTAAATCTCTTCATTCCTAGCTGAAAAGGAGCCCCTGCCCAACAGCAGGCTAAGGCGAATATCGAGTAGCACAGCCAGGGCTGACATCAGGGTAACCCTAATCACGCCTGTTCAAAGGACTTGCAGCAATGCTCTCTTGGCGGCTTGTGGGGAAATGTGTACAGCACCACAGTGCAGCCAGGAATACAAATGAGCAAGGGTGTCAGAGGAGATGGTACAGCTCCTGAAGCCACTCCTGGCCTGTAATAAAGTGTTATTTGCGCAGGGAGCAAGGACTGGTGGAGGAGAATTTTGAGTGCAATCTTTTTTTTTTCAAACCAAAAGGTTAAAATCAACTTGGTTAAGTGCTTTGTCTGTATGAAATGTGTTGGTAGTTGAATACTTCTTTTTCTATTTTGCCTTTTGTTAAGTATTTGTTGGAACCATATTCTAAGCTCTTTGGAGAAATCTCAATGCACATCTTTGCCTGTACTGGAGCTTGGTGAGAACTCTGGTTAGTTACTATTATTTATCTATAAACAGCTAGCTCTATTTTATCATTTTGCAAAAATGCAGATTCTTCTAACAACAGTAAAAATTGAATTTTCCTCATGTGGTTGTACAACTGCCCATTATAAGAATTTATTTTATATTTGTATATTTTCCACTTGTGCAAAAATTCTAAGCCCCTCTATAAATATAAGTCAGATGATGATCTTCCCATACAGGACATTCATCTGAAGTTGCAAGAACATAATAACTTTTGAAATCTATGAAATGACTAACGTGCTGAAGTTAAGCGCATATCTGCATTTGTAGATATAAAGTAGAGACTCTAGAAAAATTATGAATGAGAAGTACATTTCTATTCTGACAAGCAATAGCGTGTTTAATTTTATGTTTTTATTAATTGCTCACATGATTTTAGAGCTTAATATTTAATTTCTGAAGTATTTTCAAAGACCTTTCATTTTATTGCTTATTTGCCTGAAATATACAATAATTTTCATGGTTCTGATCTTTACGTTTTTCCATATAATGTTGTGAAAAGGAAGGCTATAGTTGTGTAGGTCCCAGAGAGAAGACACAACCATAACAAGGAACACATTTTGAGGGAGAATATTCATTGTCATGTGTCTTTGCATAGTTAAACAAGCATTATTTTAGAAAATACATTGAAACTTGCCTCCCACTGCCGTGAATTTTTGCTTATATCCAGACTCTGACTGCAGGTGTAGACATTTTTTCAAAGAATGATAAACTTGATATTTCAGGACAAACCAAGCCTTCCAAGACACAACTCCTCAGGTTTAGTTTGTTGTTAACTTTGAACTGCAAGTTCCTATCCAAGCCCAGATTTAGACCAGAGTTTTTTATTTGGATGTGACTCTGTTTACACCTCAATTTCAGTGCCTGCATTAATGACTAGTGATGAAGAACGGTGTAAACTATTCATATGCCAGCCACTACTGTTAATTGCTTAGGTGTGCAATGTTATTCCACTAGCACTGTTCAACTGGATAACCTGTGTGGATGGCCCAACATCACACTTCAAAGTGTGCATAGGCTATTGCAGTCTGGTATGGTTACAATTACAGCAGACTACACCAGAAATCTTAACAAAACACTGCATTCAGGATTTCCTTGTGATAAGAATCAGGAGAGTTTGCACCACAGAGAAAGATTAGATGGGAAAAGATGCCAAAATGTGGTGTGTGGATCTGTCTTTTGACAGTTATAAAGAAAAACATTCTCCATCAAGTAAAAAAAGTGTAGCCTTCAACCTGCCAAGGGCCAGGAGTACAGCGCAATCCTCCTGAATGTGTGACAGACACACAAACTGAGGGACGCCACAAGAAATAGCGGAGAAGAAGCTTGAAATGCTGCTGGGTGCATTTCTTTAATAGAAATAAAGTTTTCCAAAACCTCAGATTCATGATTCAGCATTTTTTTTGGCACTAAAATTATAGTAACAATTTAAAGTAGGCTAAACAAATCTGAGGGAGTATGCTGGAAAATTCAGGCCAAAGAGGGGGAAGTCCCTGGAAGTAGTAATAAAAAAACTAAGGCTCGCCTACCCCCCCCCAGTAACTGCAGTTTGATCCTTTTAATAAGGAATGTCTTAAAGCTGTCTACAAGCACACAATAATTATTGATATTCTCACAATACCTTCTGAGGCAGATATGATGATGATTATTTTCTGGATGAATAAGCTGTCCCACTTTGACCAAGGTCTGCTCCAAAAACAATGGTAGACCAAAGAATACACTATTTAACCTAATTATGAGACAGTAGCAACGTGTATGGAGGAAGCAACTAAACTGTAAATTATACGTGAGGTAGATACAGTAGCCAAACCTTTCTTGCTTTTCTTTGTTTTGAAAGTCATAAGTTTTTGCTGCTCAACTTGAGATAATTGTTAGTGGAAGCTGTGGGGGGTCAGCACTTTTCCAAAAAAGATGCCAGAAAGTTATCTCATAACTTTCATCAGTATTTTAATTTTAAAAATATATATTTATATTATACAGATTTTTATATATATATATAATATTTATCAGTTAACTGGTCATGTGTCCTGAGCTAGTCAATGACCACTGGATAACCAGTGGACCAGAACTGTGTGTATTGTGTATGTGTGTTGAACATCAACTTAAATTTTAGAGGCTTGTGTGTGTCCAGTTCCAAGGACCCAACCCCAGATTCCTTCAGGATTAGGTTGTTAAAATTCACCTGTTTCCTCAGCTGGCCCACTGCCTGTGCTTCCTGACAGAGCGTGGCTGACCTGGGTGCCATTCAGCTTCCCTTAGGCAGAAGAGCCATTGACTAAGCTGTGATTGCCAGGTCCCCTGTTTGGCATCTTCAGGTTACACCCGCATTTATAACTGCACTGTCAAGTAAACGTGGTGAGCCTGCTCCTGTGTCATTTGAGACCTGTGAGGCTGCAGGAGTGAAACCAACAGCAGGGAGGAGGAGGGGACAGTACCAGGATGGTGCTGGTGGTATGCAAGCCTAGAGAGCACAGCTTGACACCAGAGCCCAGGGATGAATTTGCAGAGCAAGTAGTCAAAAACCTACATCTTTTTTGTAAACCCAGTGCATCTGCCTTTGCAATTTGCCCTCTTCTCTGCCTCATGGTAAAGTGAAGCCCCTCTGCAAACTCTTCTGCAGTTTGTTTGTGATCTATCACTTACCAATTTAGTTTGCGGGGAATTTGAACTACAATGTTTTCTTCATCACTTGGAGAAGCACCCAACTACTGCCCTTTATATAACATAAATAGTGTAATGCTGTATGATATCATGTGGCTGGATATATACATACTCTGAACAAGATACATTTCCCTTGCTGTAACTTTGAAAACAGCCTGACTAGATACTAACATGTCTTGGGAAAGGATTCTGGTGTTTTAAAGTGATCGAAGTGATACTTTTCCTTATGATTTTAAATGTCTCCTCCTCGTGTTACTATCTAAGTACCAACTATGTTAGTTACTGTCTAAAGCCATTGTGGAGGTCAGAGAACCTTATTATCTCTATATGGAATTCATAATGTTTTTTTGAACATTGTTGTATCTCTTGGAAAGTATTGATTTAACGGCATCATCATTTAAATATTTTATTCAGTAGTTTAAATAGAGGTGGGCCAGAAACAAAATCTCAGCTCAAAACCTGCATGAATCCTGGGGAGTCACTGGTTCCTATTGATGCTCCAGCTTTGTTGCTCAGTACTCAGAGGAACACAAATGAAAGCAACAGGTCTGAGCACTCATGTCCCAAACACTGTGAGTGGTCAGACTTGCAACTACATTTTGTTCTTATTTTTGTTTAATAGGTAGTACCACATGGCATGCATGCTCTATGTTTGCAATACCTTGTCTCCGTATCTATAAAGCCCCAAGCTATAAATAAAAAAATACAACTGGCAAATTTCTCAGGGATTGTTAACTTCAGAAAAGATGCACAAATACCTATTAAAGGCAGAGTGAATCATCACGGAATTTCCATCCCACAGTAAAACTGGTTTTTCATTTTGATCATGGAAGAGTTTTCCATTTCACCCTTTTTGCTCTGGCTTTACTGTAGTTTATTGAAATCACAAAATGAAACACTCTGATTTTGTTTAAATGCAACATTTATGTAATATTTTGGTTACCTTTGAGATGAAGTTGATAAATTCCTACAAAATGCTTCAATTTTGTTTAGTCAGCATATTTCAAAAAGAGCATTTCCAGTGGGAAATTTTTAACACTAAGAAGAGAGGCATAAGTGAGTGTTCAAGATGGAAAGGAAAGGAGTGGAAAACTTACTCTGTGTCCTGTTACTACCGGGATGGGAAAACGAAAATACTTGTATGACCAGGCTGGGACAAACTAAAGACAGGAGAGGGTTTACAGAACTACTTCCCTGCAGCTGCCAAGAAGCAGGATGCTCTCTGTGGGGCAAAACAGCCAGCTGGTCCATGCAGCAGAGGCTTTTGCAGGCTTCGGAAGGCCTATTTAACTGGTCAGGGATGTGGATCAGAACTAATGTCCACAGACATCATTCTGGGGTAGGATGCCTCAAGCTCTTCCCTTTTGGTGGCATGCATTTTTTTTTGGAAGACATTTTCAGAAGTGCTCCATTAACTTAGATGCTGAAGAGTGTTTTCTGAAAAGGGACTGAAGGCTCCTAGGTTGTGTAGCTGTCTCAGGGTCCAACACATTGTGTTGAGAAAGGCCTGTTTTGCTAACACAGCTATACTGCTCTCCTTGCTCCTGCTGGCTTGTCCAGAGCCAGTTGAAGCATCCCTGCTGGTACTTGATAGATGTGACCTGAGGCATCCCTGAATACGTAACCACATTGTCTTATTTTTTCAAAATATTACTGCTTAAAATGTAGCCTGTAAAGATGTTGAAAAATGAGCCTGTATAGATGCTGAAAAAAATGAGCTGAAAAATGGAAAATAAATGCGCTAAGTGAAAACATATGGCAGGTGCAAGTTATATGCAAGCTTTATAAAAAATTCTGAAAATATACTTGAAGAATGAGAACTACAAATGTTTCTGGTCTGGATGGCACATATTAAGGATCACTCATATGTGCTCCATGATATTTGCCAGGTCTAAAAGTGCGGTTATGCTAGTGAACTTTCATTAATCACTCAGTACCTTGAGTGTAATAATGGGCAAGAGGGTTGGTACTGTCAAGTCATCCTCTAAATTGTGTTGAATGGTTTCAAATGAGTGATAGATGGACTGGCTGCAGTAATTAAAATGCTGAGTCTGAATCTGTGTAGGCCATTCAAAGCAGATGTGAACTTCAGAGATTCACAGACAGTCAATTTTCACTATTTTCTGCTTTTAAATATGACTTACTTTCCCCATCTAAACAGCTGATGGCAGTGTGTAGGACTGGAAGTAAAAGTGCCAAAATTCCACTTGTGTGGTGTTTCTGTCACAAATCAGACCAGGGATTACTGCAAGATTTCCAAATCCATGTGCCAGACCAGAAAGGTTGGGATAAGTCTGCATAATTGTAGGAACCCAACTTCCAACCCTTCCTCATTTACTTAGCATCTTGCCTGCCACATGGCAGCATACAGCAAAAGCAATTAATAGCCTCAATCTGGTTCTAATGTGTCTTTCTGCTTTTCTTCAGAGCTTTGTCATCTGTGGTGGCTTTAGGAGCTAATATCATCTGCAACAAAATCCCAGGCTTGGCCCCTCGGCAGCGAGCGATCTGCCAGAGCCGCCCTGATGCCATCATTGTGATCGGAGAAGGGGCACAAATGGGAATCAATGAGTGCCAGTACCAGTTTCGGTATGGGAGGTGGAACTGCTCTGCGCTGGGAGAGAAAACAGTCTTTGGACAAGAGCTTCGAGTAGGTAAGGGAGTCTCTAATACAGTGCTAAAGTGATATGTTGGGGCTATTTGTCTTTTAGCTTTCTCACTGTGGTCCTGCAAAGGATTATCTCCCTCTGTTATTTGCCTACTGGAGTTCAGCAGTGATGCTCACAGAACAACTGTGATCTGTATTTTTTCACTCATAGAATTATAATTGGCAAGAGACAAGAAATCTCTAATGAACTCTAGATGAAGTCATTCACATCTGTGCAACTTCATACCCAGCAATGACCCAGATCCCTGCGCAGGCATCCAAGGACACAGTCATCACACCTCGTGAAAAAATATTTCCAATTGTTATCCTGTTAGAGGTTGCCATGATAACTGTGGTGCATGCTAAGGCCAATCAAAAGGGAACTAAAATGAGCTCCAAAGAACACCTCTGCAGACTTCCCGAGAGCTTACGTAAAAGGAGAGTCCCAATTAACCGATGGAAGTGTAGCGCATATGATACTGGCCTTCCAATATAAAGCAGTGATACATATCCATTTTAATGTTCCTATCATATTTTAAAGAAAATACTGCAAATGATTTGAGGCAGGAAACCTATTCAAAGAAAATAATACAGGATCTTGGCCTGACAAACCATTAGCTGGCAGAAGTTAAATGATCACTTTCCATTTACCCTATGTCTGATATTATTTCATAGGGAGGATTATGCAAATTTTTTTTCCAGCACTGAGATCATTATTTTCCTCATCAACCAGCTCAGTATCCTAACCTTATTCTTGTGTTTCCCTCCTTCCCCCAAGGGCTGCCCACTTACCATACCCCATGCTGATGGTGCTCAGTGTTGGGATGACATTTTGTGGTGTGTGGCTCTCACAAGGGTGCTCAGAGTGAAATCATCCATATTCTCTGTGTGGTTGTAGCACGTTTATGTTGTGTCACATTCTTCTCTGGGTGGCACCTCTTTCTTGAATTGAACAGTTCAGGTGAGTCTTGTGACACAATTGAATATGGTCAGACATAAGATATCTTTAAAACCGTGTGAAAAAATGGCATAACAATTCTTCCTGTCTGTGCAAAGAGGAAACAACTTACATGGTGCTTTGGTTGTTAATGGAGATCAAGGCTTTGGGATTTTTTTCCCAGCATGCTTGTGAAACGAATGCCAAAAACTGACGTATGCTTAAGTCAATGATGAAACTGAATATTTTTTCAAAGAACACGCAAATCTGAGAGTCTGACTGAGGTCTGGGCTTTTTAAGGGTACAGTGGCCTAGTTATAAAGAGTTGTAATTGTCCATTGACATCAGGGGAATTGACTTATACCAGCAGAGAATTCATCATACTCTGTGAGCATTACTCCGCACCAAATCACAGAAGTGAAAAGACCCAGAAAACAAAATTAATGGAAAAAGAAAAATCTGAATTTTTTGAACTTCAGATTTGGTAGAATTGGTGCTAAAAGGTGGTGGTGAGGAATTTGCTTTTCAGTGTCTCTTCCCACACTTGTCCTAAGAGACTTCTAATTCTGCTTAGAAAATACAGCTCACCTAACCTTTGTTTCTTAAAAAGACTGTAAGTGGAAGGCATTAAACATCCTCAAGTCATCGTATACAGGAAATAACCTAACACATGACATTTGCCTTCAACTTTAAATGAATCAGAAAAACATCTAGTCATCTGTATTGACTGTTAGAAGCACAGGTCTGGTCTTCCTTGGTTGGTCTTAAGCTTGTTTGTCATAAGATGATATCCAAAATGATGTTTCTGCTAGAAAATATATAGATGCCAAGTGTACTACTGTTGTACTTCCTTATGCTCCTTTGTCTTGATCTGCTAAAGCTTGCAGGCATGCTCTGAACCTTAGACAAGTAAGTCCTCTTAACTTCTGTGAGGTCATTTATGTCCTTGAAAAGAGATACACCAGAATGTTGTACCAGAGTCAGTGTCATTACTAGGCTTTCAGTTGAAAATGTTTTCACAACTTCTGCTTTCCTCTTCAAGCTCAGAATCTTGTGACACCTCAGTAGCTCCCTCCTTGTATTCATGCCTAACAATCTTCACCACTGAGAGAAATTGTGCAAATGAGCACAGTGAAAATGTCTAAAGAGGACAACAAGTTGTGCTTGTGCTTTCTTTCTGAAATAAGAGCCATAGGGAACAGAAATTGTTTGGTATCAGGATGGACCAGCTATCAGGATGGACAGACTATGCAAAGATTGAAAAAACAGGGTTTTCTTGATCCACTGTTCAGGTCATATTTGCCAAAATGTTCACCAGATTCTTGACCTCTTCACCGAACCTGGGTGGTTTCTTGCAGCTCTGAAATGACTGATGTGGAATTTGGTGGGTTCTTTTATGGCTTAACCCAAACACAGACAAAACTTGGCAGTTGCAGCTGAGTTCTGCTTTGACATTTGTTGGGTGTGAAACCACACAAACTGTAACGGATGGAGAAGGTTTACACGACCCCTGTCAGCTGAGCCAGATGAGTTCCATGCAGGTCTATAAAGGATCCCATAATCCACATGTCTTTATTTGTTTTATTAGAGGAGTAGCACCCAGAGACGATGTGGTCAGCATCTAGGGAAAGGACAGGGTTTAGGAAGTGGTATTATTACACCAGTGAGGGGAAAAAAGTTAAAAAAAGGACAAAGTTAAAAAAATAAAATAAAATACTTAAATGGTACAAAAGACTTGTAAGCATAAATATTCACATGTGTAACAAAACACATCCGTATCTGACACATACAGAAACACTAAACCAGACATTTGGTTCTGGCTTGAACAGACTGAAGAAAGGATTAAGACTAAAAGAGACAGTCACGTTATTCACTTCATCCTCAATAAGTTAGCTAAGTTGGATTGATGCTGAGCTATTTTTTCAGACTTACTTCAGTGAATGGGTGCTGTATCACCACCTATGTAATACATGGGAGTCTATATTAAAAACAATGCAAATAGTTTGTTCAGAGGACAGAATAACAACCGTAGCAACTATGTTATACATGGGGCATTCTTATTGGTGTGAAAGATTTATAGCAACCAAAGAGAAAAAGTGACAAGGAGCTAAGGAGCTCCAAATTAGTAGCATGAACAAAGGATGTGGCAAGGGATGAATTAGCCAAGCATTGTGTATAGCTTTTTTTTTTTTTTTTTTTTTTGTATATTTATAGCTGGGAAATTTTCCAGTCATGCTAACCACAAAGAAAAGTGTCACTACTACACTCTACTCAACCTGTCCATGTACATACTCATACTTGTCACCTTCCTGCACTCATCCCTTGTTTTTACACCAGCTTCTCACATAACGTCAACTTTTGCACTTTTCTCCACTCATTCCTTTTGTTATAAGCCATAAGTTTACCTCTTTAACAAATGGATTCACAAATTAATCAGTTAATGATATATAAATTGGTATTATACATTTGATAATCATTGTTGAAAGATCATTGTCCTTCTAACTTGTTGAAGGCAAGGACCCTGATTTGGAAGTGTATAGCCTCTGGTCCTATCAAGTTACTGATGCAAAAGAGCTCCAGCACTATGGATTGGCCTTAATTGCCTCACATGATGGTTGAAGCAATCTATCATGTAGGTACCTCTAAAAGTTACAGATCATTAATAACAATTGGAAGCAAATAACACCAAGCAAATAAGTAGCCAGTGCAGCCTCTGAAGTAGGGAATTAGAATCAATATCAGAATTGAAAGCTACTGTTGTTCTTTGAAAGTGTATTGTTCTCGCTAATTATTCGTGCATTGACCATTTCCTCTGGAATTTTCCAAACAGAAGTGCTCATAAACAGACTGCTCTTATCAGTGCTAAATCCAGGGCAAAAATGAGGCACACAAGACAAAAGTGTCTTAGAAATGTATAGCTGTCAAGATATCAAAAACAATCTGTAGAAGATGCCTTTGTCAGACTCATGATACAGAAAATTACCATGATTTAGTAGTATTCATCTGGCTGTCTCTCACACACCTCAGAATGTCTCAAAGATAAGTGTAGAGATGTGGTATAAGAAAAAAAATAAATAATTGAACTGGAGAACTCACATGGAAGAATCAACAAATTGGCAAAAATTGAGGGAGTTCTAGTTCTGAATTATTATTATTTTTTAATCTCTGACCTTTTGTGTGGACCTGTAGATTTCTGGTATGTTGAAAAGACACTTCTGAAGTCAGGTTAAGCCTTGCTTGCCATGAGAGATTTAGGAAAAGAACAGTATCTTAAGAAATTTCCAGTCAATATGCATTTACTCAATTTTTGCTCCACTCTTCAGGCAGAAAGGGGGAGGGATGGAAGAGAAAACTACATTTTTAAAGACTACTGAAATATGTGGATGGATTTTATTAACTCACAGGTGAAGAAGACCTTTCAGAAAATAAAGTTGATTGTTAAGGTTATATACAAGCATTCTCTTGTACACATGCACACATAAAACTTTAGGAAGACAGCATAATTTCAAACAGAAGATGAAGAAAGGGATGGGAACATCTTCTGGAATAAAGATACTCATAAAAAAGTGATTCTTTATATATTTGCACTGGAAGCAGGTAACTAAGTCCACATCGGATCCCAGTATTTCAGCTGCAGGCCTAAAAGAACATGGGAATTGGGCATGAAAGATTTGTAAGTGATGGTATCGTGGAGAAATGGTTGGCATTTTATCACACATACTGAGGCATGTCAGTAAATTATTCTTGGTTCAGGCCATATATAGGCTTAATTAAATTTGGATTCACATATGAATCCAGTCATTTTTATTCTGGGCTACGATGGTGGTTTAACCGAGAAGCCAAATGTTCATAAAAACTTCCTACCAAAAATGGGAGGAGTAGAGAGGCTCATTATTCTCCAAAAATGGAAATTTGCATCCAGGCAGATACATTAATCTAGTACAGTAGTGTCTAGTACGGTATGAGTTGGCCAGCTTGGAAAACTTGTCTTGTAGTATGAGCAGAAAACTTCCAATACATGAAGACAGGCGGCATTCTTAGGCATGCTTTACAACCATACATGCATTTTAATGCTATCAGCAAATCAATAAAGGGAACCATAAATGAATCCAGATAGTTTGCCTAAAGTAAGTATATTTCTATCTCTTTGTTTCCCTTTCTCTCCTCCTGCCATTTTTTTCTCTCAGTTACTTTATGTTCTCATTTTCCAATTTTTAATCGATATATGTTGTTAGTTAATGCTTAGTAATATCCGTATATCAGGTTGACTGTATGTTTATTATTCTAACATCTGTGTATTTATTATGGGAAAATCTATCTTTACGGACTTGCATTATATCCAATAAAAACAATATGGGGGAAAGAAAGGAATTGTGCAGCTGGAAACAATTTGGAGGGGAAAAATGAGTTGGAATTAGATTATTTTAAATGTGATACGGAGAAGGGCACACACTTCACCAACGGAAAGGCAGTAATTATCTTTGTCATAGCAGTAGGTGCTATGATTGGTTTAGGCATTTGTCAGTTATTCACAACCACAATTGCACAGTGTCCTTTGGATCTAATGTGGAAAAAATTCCATTTTGTTGTTGTTGTCATATAGCATGGTCCCAGATAACAAAGTTCTTTTACCATTCAAGCAACTGACCAGAAAGAAACTTGTTGGTAATTTGAAATTGATGTCTGCATTGGTGCTTGGATATGGTGAAAGACATTTCAATGTGAGAGGTGGCTTCTTGGGGGATGGCATCAGCTTCCAGCTCGTAGTGCAGCTGGTTATCTGGGATGTCAAGAGACAGGTACGCACAATGTATTCAATCAGCCAAGACTGTGTGCGACTTATAGAAGACTGCATAAGACCAATACAAATTGGGTCCTTACTGCTCACATGTCTACCTTGGGATGATTGCCAATGTCCATTTTACAAAATGTCATGTGGAGGCATTGCATTTGCTAGTGTGATTTAGTTAAATGAGTACATGCTATAAATGCCATGGCAAATTTAATGAGCTGTGGTTTATGCAAGGATAGTTTTTAATAGAAGCACAGTGGTGTATTATAAGATGCATAATCCTCAGTTATTTAAAGAGAGAGATTTCTCATTATTAGGCTGAATGAAAAAAATAACAAGACGCACCGTGAACTGCTGCCCATACTAGTTGGATAACTGTCAGGCAGACAGGCAGAGGCAGCTGGTAAAGCATGCTCATTTTGCTGGAAAGATTTATCAGACTGCAAATATTCATTGCAAAGCCTTCTATTAAACAGCTGAAACAAAGAGTGTATTTCTTTTCACAACTGACATGTTGTTGCTGGAAGGAGAAACAAAAATATTCCTAACCTTAAGAATATCCAGTATATTTGTACTAAATTATTGGATATATATTGCAGAAGGATTTCAGTTATATCAGTGACTATCCCACAAGTTGCCTTACAAAGATAGAAAGGCCAAGGTGGAACAAAACCGGGTTATTCCACCTAGCGACCCTCATATTAGTTACCCTGTAGGCAGTAGGGTAAGTACTATAAGGCATGCAAGCTGCCTTATAAGGACATTTTTTACAGGGCAATTCATTTTGATGGTGACCTAAAAAGTAGAAAAAAGCTGTGAAAATCTAGTTGCTACAAGGTAAAGTAAGAGGGTTATTTTAGTTTGCATTATCATCTTTGGACGAAATTAAAGAGTAGATTCAAACAGTTCATACTTTCTGACTGTAGAAGGGTGGATAAGCTTTTTGCTATCACAAGCAGCAAACCAAGACAGTAACCCAAACCAGAATAAGAAAATAAACCTCCCAGCTGGCAGCAGCTGATATTGGGAAGGGTTGGTAAAAAAGTTATGAAACAACTACTGTGCTAAGAATTGATATTATTCTAGCTGAGGAGACCTCTTGTGAGAGTGGTAGGTTCAGATTTTTCTTAAATGTAATAGGATTCTGTCATCTGGAGGTTTTTAGAAAAATAAAAATGTATTTCTGTTCTAAGGAAGTACTGTTGTGTTAGAGAAACATCCTATTTTGCGAGGATGGAGGATTCCTGTCTTAGTGAATCTATTCAAAAATATGTGGTTGATAATTTTGCTGTGCTTTAAACATTTCTTCAGATGCCAGAGTCTCATAATGATCCAGCGAGGCTTAGTTAATGTATTCAAAACAGACTGCAAGTCATAGATGAAAAGATAAATGTGAATGGACAGTACCATTTGTAAATTATGAATCGACAGTTATAAATTTTGTTTGACTTTACTAGAAACAATGTCATTTCTTTGCATTAATGTCATAATTTCTATCTCTTTTTCTTTGTCTCCCTGTAAAAGAAATTTGTCTCACATATGTAATCCATGACATATATAATAATTTCCAACCATGAATTGACAAATTTTTCTGCTCCCCAATTCATATTCTCTACTCTAAAGCCTTTTTGTAAGGTATGACCGTCTAGTTCAAGTGTAGCTCAATGTTTTTTTTTTCCTCAAGGGTCATGAGTTTGAAGAAAAGTACAAGTTCTCTTAGATTAAAATATTATCATTGCCATTTAAATATTTACCTCTTTGGCAGAATGCTTGCTTTTAGAAGGCAGACATCCTTATTCTAAACACAACGCTAATATGTTAATACAATTACTTCATGAACTCTGTGTGGCTTGCAGCTGGATGAGAAATGGTAGACACTGACCTGAATGAAATCTGGAATTCCCATCCTGAGGGGAGTGCTAACTCCTTAAACTTTTGTTTTATTCCATTTTACATATAAAAATGAAGTTTTCCTTGGAACAGATGTTTTTCTGCAGACACTTTCAAGCTAAAATGCACTGATATACCTGACTCTGAACAACTTCATTTTGTTTTATTAATGCACTGCCTTTCAGATTAGTTAAGGATTAATGTGCATTGATGTAAATCGATGCAGGGACCTGTAACTTGGAATGCTCAAGTCTCTGCATCTCAAGAGCTTTGTTCTCAACTGCTTCTGTATGCATCCAGAGTTACATGGCTCTGTGAGACATCATGCAGGTTGGTAAGAGACATCGCAGAGCATGACACACTGCCTTCCCGTGACATTAAACCTCAGGTTACAAAAGAGCCATTGTGTTCTCAGAAAACTACAGGTTGATGTGGTGAAGCAGTTTAATACTTTGTTTCAATGGTCCAAAACTAAATGGACTTGCTTTTTATTAAATGGAATAGCTCCTTTTAAGTGTCAATATGGAAAAAAAATATATATATATATATATATATATATATATTTTTTTTTTTTTTGAGATGAGTAGGTACTCATGGTTTTTGGCATTCTGTGATTGTCCTAATAAATCTCTAATTAGCTGTAGTGGCAAAGGATGCTGTTATGTGCAATGTGGCCTTACAGGCAGAGTCTGTAACAACCCATAACTCTAATCACGTCATGCTCAGCATTGGCCAGAACAAAATCCTCATTTTCAGTTGCTTTTAACTTTGACTTTAGCTACTAAGGATAAAATTTTCCATGTTACTGGTCTGCCTTGGGATGAGTGAGTCAGAGGTCCTGTGGAAAAGATAGTATGCAAATTCTAGGCTATTATTTAATTAAATGTAGTACCACAATTTGGACACAACAGGGCTAAATTTGCACAGCAACATTAAGTTTGGCATTTCCTTACTTCCAAGTGCATTGCTTGGAATGTTAATGTTCCTTTAATGTCATTTTTTTCATTTCACTTTGCAATAAAATTGCTGGCTACAAATGATCCTCAGCATGCTGACTGAGTTAGTTAGTTCTAGCCTCCCAGCCCTATTGGCCAGTGAGTTTCAACGTAATGCACACTTAAAACAGGAAGGCAAATAATATTTAAAATTCAGTGAAGTCTGATGCTGGGCCTAGCCCAAAATCACAGGAGCCAAATTCTGGTCCTTTTACAGTCAGTAGAATTTTTGCCTCTGCTTTTACTAAAGCCACTAAAAAGGCTCCTCTCTTTTGGGTGCAAACAGAAGTTCAAATTGGAGATGAGTTTCATAGCAGGGACTCTGCTAAAAACTAATTAGTTAAATGGAAATCAACTGTGCAACATTTGATTTTTTAGGTACAGAACAACTTAGTAAACCAGCAGGTGCTGCCAAATCTTGCCACTGCAAGAAAAGTTCTTTATGTAAAATGAAAGGCAGTGCAGGACAGCAGCTAACCTGAACCTCTTGGTATCTGATCCTGTAATAACTTGGGCTTCTAATGACTTTGAAGATTCCCTGAGCTTTACTAGTGCGGTTAACTATGTTGTCAAAATCTCTTCCCTAGAATTACAGATGATAGGTTTGGTCATCTAGCTCAACCTCTACATCAAGCAGGACAGACTAAACATAACATTAGACTTCAGAGTTACATGTGTAGCAGCATCCCTCCCTTTCCTGCCTTGTTCCTTGGGATGCGTTCTGTTTGGTAAACCATCTGTTTCTAAATTGAAAAGCTTGAAATGCACAGAGAGGCATGTACAAACATTACAAAAAAACACAGCATTTGTTGATCTCTACATTTTGGTTTGCAAGCGAATGTTACCGCATTCATGCTCAGATCGCTGATCCATGCAGTTTGCTGTCCTGCCTCTAGTCACGAGCAATTTCTTTTTCTAATGAAGTAGCTGGCATGGTCCAAAATATTACTACTGACAAATATCTTATTTTCTAATTGACAAAATTTCCTTCTTGAGTATCATGCATGACTTTTTAGCATTGGTTTAAATTACCCATGACTGTAGTTTGTTTCTTACCGACTGTGAAGTGTAATATTATTGGTAGTGATACAAGAGTTGAATTAAAATGAAAGCATGTAAGCAAGCCAGCAAGCAAGAAGATAATATTGTCTATTGTTTGGAGGATTGAAAAAATGAATCTAGCACAGTAGTAGTAAGGTAGCTGTTCTCTCAGTCTTCAAAATGGCCAAGAACTTTAGTAATGCTCTGTTTACATGATATGTGCTTAACTTTAAACATTACTTTTTAAGTCCTATTAAAGTAAAAAAGTGTTTGAAAGTGCTTCACTTTAAAAGGTGTGCAGAATACAAAAGTCATAGTGAAAGCCAGCATGCAAGATCAAGCTGGGGATGGGTCTTTCAGACAGTAAAAAGTGTCATACTTTTAAAATTTTGATCTTATTTGGCCTTAGGATTCAAGTAATTCTATGTGAAAACTTGCAGCCACATGTTTAATCTGTTGCTCTCTCCACTACAGAGGTTCAACCTCAGATTTCTGGGACTGGTAAAGAAAGATGATTCCTAAGTCTTAACCAGTGCTCATGTAAAAAGTGGACTTGGATGGCTGAAGCATATTTAAGTAAACTGCTCTCACCCCAGAAAGCCAAATGGTGTGCTGGGAGAAGACACTTGTATCTCTAGATGTAAGCTTGACAGACATGGACTGACTTTGATGAAAATAGTTAAAGACAAATTGCTGTAGACCGGAAAGCTCTGCTCAAGTTGCCAAAAAGGCTAAAAAGAACAAAGTTTACTCATGGATCATTATTTATTTTTACCTGTTCACTCATTTCTTCATGACAACATGGTTGTCTACCATCCTGTTCAGAAGAGGTGTCCACACAATAGCTCTTTGACAGGGTTAATGCAACCTTGCAGTTTCTGAGGGAAATGACACAAAAGGTAGCAGTGATTTCTGTCTCTGTTGCTGAACTTAAGGGCTTCAGACAACAAAGGCAGACAAATGGGGAGTCCCTTCCTCACTTCTTTCTTTTGGCCCAGTTTCATACCACAAAGCTCCAAGCATTTGGATGAGATGTCTAAGATACGAACCTAGTCAGCCTGTATTCCTTGTATGGGAAGGAATACAGAGAGAAGCACTTCCAGAGGGTGATTTGAATCTTAATTTGACTGCATGACTGTGTGGAGGTCCCTCTTGACTATCCTGGGAGCTTATACTCCCTAATTAGGTATCAAGCCTCTTAATGTCTAATTTTGGTCTGTCTGTGAAATTTTTCCTCCTCTCCACATATGTTTCTTGAGGGAACATGTGGTCCTCTATAAAGCCATACCTGCTTGCCTGACACAGCAGACATGGAAACATGACCTTCATTTAAACTTGTGGCTATTCTTGGTACTCATTCGCCATTACTACCTGCAAAAGTCATCTTAGCTGATGGCTTTCAGGCAGATACTGGCAAAAAAAAAAAAAAAAAAAAAAAAAGCTGTAACCACAGGCATACACTCCCCCACTGCTATTTGGAAATTTAAGAACAAGTGGGAGTCCAAAATTACCACCAGATGGTGCACCTATTTAGCAAGTGACAGAGACATGTTCCACAAGAAAGGGTAGCCACAGCCTCCAGCAACCCATCAAGTTGCTTCCCCTGCTGTTTATTCTCAGCTGTGATATGAACTGAATGTGTTTGAAACATGGACCTGCTGATCATACTATTCTGTTACATTTAATATGGAGCATGTTTTCAATCTCTGCAATGGAAGCCTTTCAACTGCCTGGCTAGGGGCGTGAGGAAGTGGGAAAGAGTGTAGCAGATCTAGGAATGCATATAAAGGGAAGAGAAAAGAAAAAGAGATGGGCTTGGAGCAGGAAAAATTGATGATGGCGAATGGCAATAAGCATGCTCCAGAATCAGAAATGATGAGAACAAATGATCTATGCACTGGTGTTTTGTTAAGTGGGACTAATTCTGGCTATTATTGGTAAGTAGCTGGGAGAAGGCTAAGGTCAGGGCATTTCTGAAGGATAGCCTTGATGCATAAGTTAGTGTTTTGGAAAACTGCCAGTGCCAGTATCCCAGGTGAAAACATATGGGATATTTTATTAACTGCATAGCAAAGGTGGTGAACTTTCCTAGACAGTGAAGTGTTTTTATTCTCTGACTACTTCTCATTCCTAAGCATTTGTGGTACTCCATACTCGAAGATTAGCACCAGTTGATAAGCACATATTTTCTGCCATAATTTTCACAGCATCACAGGACCATGTGATTCTTCAACTTGATTTGCTCTAAATCAATACACCAGCATGTGTAGAACATGAGTAGGTCTTTCTTCCCATCCTACTTTCCTTCTCACTTTAAAGAAAATTTTAAAGTAACATGTAGGTTACTGGCAATCCTCTTTCAAGAACATTAGAAAATTAATCTAGAAGAAAATATTGTGAGTCTTGTTTTGGTATGTTTTAAAAGATGCCATAAATAGAATATAATATATTCCCAGAGAATGATTAATTAGAAAGGTTGTTCTTTTGATTACAACTTGACCAGTACAGAAATGTCTGAACAGAAAAAATCCTCTGAGCAAAGAATGAAAACACTTAAATATTCTTTAACCTGAGAAGAACTCATTCTGAATGGATAAAATAATTTTTCATGCTCTTTGGCCAAGCTGAGAGGAAGGCATCATCTAAAGAAGCTCAATAAAATTCCCTTCCTATCATTTTCCACATACCCTGTGGCTCCTAGTCCAATGTGAGAACTATCATTATATGGTTAAAGCATGGACCAGGAGATAATGGACTTGGATGCTGTTCCCAGCTGTGCCATATACTTTTCTTGTGACCTTGGGCAAGTCACTTCATACCTCGCTGTCTGAAGACTAAAGATGACTAATTTCAGTGGGGAATTGAAAGGCTTAATTAATGTGGACTAACCTCACTGGGACTTAAGCATTTCTGAGGTACCCTGGGATCCTCAGCCAGAAATGGTTGCTCTTAAAGTCTCTTTATCCAAACAGGAAGCAAAGGACAGATGTGTCATGAAGGGATTTGTTCTTCAGAAAGTCCAGGCCTGAAACAAAGACCATACTGAAAAATCTTGTCAGGCCTTGTAAGATTACTTAGTTTGCATAAGAAAGAAGTATGGAAGCTTTAGGTAGTTGTCTACAAACAGTCTAAATTCCAATTTCTCAAAATATTGTTCGGTACTTACATGTAACATTACGAAGAGAGAAAATAAAGCCCACGGGAACAGTAACTGCTGGTTACTTACTGTATGCTCACTGTATGTGTGCTGTGATTCTTTGAGTAAATCTTCCTGTCCAAGACCCTCTTTTTCTAGCTACTGGTGCACAGTGACATCCTGACACCAGCAATGGGGCTTGAACACATTTTCCCCTCCCTCCCTTTCTTTTTCTCCTTGTTGTCTCCCTTTTTCTTTTACTTCAGCAGTTCAGCAATGCTGAAACCAAGTTCCCTTCTTTTGTTTGCTTTTCCCTTGTCCATTGATCAACCATGTTGCTTTATTACAGACACTGTAGTTTTAACTACAGTATAAACAGAAGCTCTTAGCAGAAGAGTTAGCTGGGATTTCCCTGCCCTCTTACACAACCAAAGTTTCTGCAGCACCGCTTTCTTGTTTGTTTTCAGGGATTAATGGCAATATTCCACATACTACTGACATAACAAGGCACAAGCTTCATTCAAAGAAGGCAAAACATTGATTTTTAAAGGACCCTAGACTACAGTGCCACTAGGGATGACCATGGAAAGCTTGAAAGGCAGCGGTCTACCCTCCAGTCTGTGTGGTAGTAAGACTACTGGTGGGTTTTTACACAGCATGAAATATTTCCATGAATATTGTGTCCTGCTCAAAGTTAAACTCAACGTGTCTGCTCTGAATATCTCATATAGCAGCGTGTGTGTGCTGTCACTTTGTGTTAGCCAGAGGAATATTACATCATGTGATAGGCAAAAACACAACTTGGTACAATACAGACTAATCCAAGACTTTTCACGTGAAACATTTGTTTTGTTTTGGTTTTCAGACATTTGACTTTCAAACTGGTCTGTTTTAATTACAGCTCAACCTGAACCACAAAAAAAAACATAGATTTGAACTTTCCCAGAGTTCAGTGGTGTTCAGATCTGGCTTTTGGTTTGGCCCATCACAGAGATAGGGGTCAGCTTCAAAGTTCAGATCTGCAAACAAGCTTCTACAAAGCATGGGGCAGTACAGATTATTTAATGAGACCCATATATTGTTTTAATGGTAGATTTGCAGTACAGACACTTGCTAGTGTTTTTTAAAAGTACTTTTATCTAAGCAGTGTCCGGAAGACTGATGTTAATACCAACCTATTTAAATACTCTTGTATTCATACTCCTGGAAGGGAATTGTGTCTCCTTTCCTGGTCACAAAGCCTAGATCCTGGCCTGAAGTTGGAGTACCTTAAAAACCAACAGATTTTGCCTCCGATCTCTGTTTAAAACTCATCCTTCAGTTCTAGGATATTGTATCTAAAAAAAATGGAAGCTCGTTGTGGGCAAGAGATTTGATCTTTTTATCCTCATAGCATTTCAATTTTTCAGCTGAGAGGGCAGTTAACTCACAGGGCTGGCATACACCCGTTTGCCAAATCCTTCTGCACAAACTCTTGCAGGTATGGACCAGCATCTTAGAGTGAACTTGTGCGGTACTTGGCAAAACACAGGCTCAGCTCCCTGATCTTAGCACATCACAAATAATAAATAACAGTCACTAATCTAATAGATAAGATAGCCTGACTGATAGCATGACAGGTTCAGATTAAACAGTAATTCAGTATCTTTCATGAGGCCTAAGAAGATTAGTGTAATTGCTCCTTGTTTTTGTGAATCTTGTCACTTCCTAACTCCTGTCAGGACCAGAAACTCCAGAGCTGAAAAAAATACTTTGCTCTTGTGATGCTTCCAGACTCATTTTGCAAACCAGAGAGGTTTGGACAAACATCTGAACTCTGTGTATTTATCCAAAACCCTCTGAGCTCTTTACTCTTTTAAATCTCTTTCATATGTGTGATTTGTGCTGTGTCTTGTTCACTGATATTACCAGGCAAAGACCCTGTAAACATCAAGAAGGGCAGACATCATCACTAGAATCTAATTCTCCTCTCAGAAAGATTGTCAGGCAAGCCAAATGCATCAGAAATGTGAATGCAGCCACATAGGCAGCGTAAGAGCATTTGGAAGATCTTTAAGTGAGTTTGAAAGCAACTCTCAGTTCAACCCCTTTCACCAGGACTTTCTCATTTGCTTTCCACAAAATCTGAGCTCTGGCAGGGAGCAGCAGTGACTTCTGGGGTTGCTACCCAGCTATTTGCCCTACACCTGGAAGATGTGATCTCTACAGCAGAATTAGCAGAGCAGAGGCAGGCTTATACTGATGACCTGCAAACCCAGCCTCTCCTCTGCTGCCACCCAGGAAGAGCTGGTTTGGGCTGGACTGTAAGCTAAAGCAGATGAGACATGGCCCTTCTGCTACCATGAGTGGTACCAGGGCAGGGGTAACTTCCTGAACAGTCACACAGAGACTCATTGCATCACACCTGTAAACCTTGCCTTGCCAAGAATGCACCAGAGAAACACATTAATGCCTGCATGCCTAAGGGAGGGATGCTGAGTCACCAGTGATAGGGCTCAAATTAGAGATTTGTTTGTGAAATTTAAATATTGAGTTGGTCCTCTGCGGTGTCCTGTCAGGCATCAGAAACCATGCCAGGAATTTAGTAAACAACAGAAGATTTGCAGAACAATCAACATGCAGAATTATCTTCCAGAAAACTGACAGCACTTCCCAGCAAATGCAACAAGAGCCTCTGTTATGTTTCTGTAGGGACATTTATAGAAAAAGGTACCATTCTAGTACAATATTTGATACAAATTATTTTTCTTTTCTTTTTTTTATCAAGCGTGGCAAATGTTCTTTTGTCTATGTCTACACAGTTTTTTTGAAGAATATCTTGAAAATACAGTTCTTTGAAAAATATCTAGAAGACCAGTCACTGTCTGGACAAGATGACAGCATAACAATTTGTGTGCCTGGAAAGTGTTATCCAGGGCACATAGGAAGAGTTTATCCATGACCAGCAGTCTAAAATGCTTCTCAGAGCCCCCAGATGGGCTGTCACCTTTTCCAAGGATGCGCAGTACTTACTCCACATTCACTGCAATTACCACAAAAGAGTGTGTAGATGTCATTATTTCATAGGTACATGACATAGTACTCTTATATTGCTATTGCAGTGGAAGCTGCAGTATTACAGATGGTTATGACATTTTAGGATATTTCTGCAGATTTATACTGGAAATCTGAGAAATACTTTATATAGATATTTATTTATTAGATCCTGGCTAGACCAAGTAGATGCCTTGTGTATGCTATTCAGTTTAATAAAAGATACTGCTGGTCTTCATAAATCTTACTTTACAAATGTCACGTCTAGGTAGAATTAGTACTTTATTTCATATAAGATCATTCTAATTCTGTATTTGATATAATCAAGTTAAATAATACTCTGAAAAGCTATAAAAATACACTAGAAGAATTTATATTGTATTTAATAGAATATCCTAATCAGTGATACTAGCAAAGTCATCTTTTAGCTTTTAATGTAATTAAATCTTTCTTTTCCCAATTAGAATATAGAACAAGATGATGGCCTGAAAGTAGAATATTTTAAGGGTGGCATCCCCTCTACTGAAACAACCATATACCCTCAGCAATTACACTTAGATGCCTGCTGCCAGCATAGTTCAGGGAAATGCTTGCTGTGCAGGGAAATGTGGCTTACTTCTTTGATGGGATAAATCTAGACTTTGTCCCTTTCTTTCAATTTTCTACTCACGATTTTGGGGATTCCTCATCCATCTTGATTGCTTCCGGAAGTCTTGCTTTTTGGTGCCTAACTTTCTCACCACTTGGTAAGGCTCGATTCCTATCCTGACCACATGGAAAATACTAGGAAGGAGAATATCTAAGGGACAGGCTTTAGAGCTAATATCCTGTCACAGATTTATCTCTAGGTGTCTAGCTCTTGTCCTGTAGATGTGATTAATTTTGTATACTGTAAACAGTGGCATCTCATCTAAAAACAGTATCTCATCCCTGCAAAAAATAAAGGTCTATGTGGACACATATAAGAGGACAGCTTAAAGTTGCAGTTGTCTTACTGGTAGTCAAGAAATATCAACTCCAAATGGGGACATAAAAGCATTTAGGATCTCTGAAACAGAAGCAAATGTAACCTCAGCAAAATCTCTGTGCCGTGTACTCCTCTTGCATTGCAGGTAGGCATGGTGCTGCTAAGCATTGCTGTGTCCAAATCCCCTTATGGCTCTGGCAGTAGCTGGACTGGTTCAATACTGTGCCAGAATGATATGTGGAGGAGCAGAGCAGAGAAGCCTCAGTCCAAGGGAACTCTTCTGCATTCACAGAGCTGTCCAGCCCCACCATGCATTTGTGTGGACATCCTCCCTGCAAACAGGGTTGAATTTGTGTTGGATGAGAAGTCTACAGCTGACTTCTTCCACAGACTCCCTGCAAAGAGAATTCAACAAAAGGACAACTTGTTCTCTTGCAAGTCCTTCTGCCATGTCGGTAAATGCCTTAACCTCCTTATGCCCCTGTGAAACAGAGGTACATGGTATCTCCTTTCTGTTGTCCTCTCCAGTTGAAAGACTCAGCATTTTAAGTCAAAGACTACCTCTTGCATAAACAGATTGTGTCTAATATGAATTCCAGATGAGTATCACTTAGTATATCTGTAATTCAATAATTATGGCAAAGTGGTACTGGCCCACTAATAGACTCTGCAAAATATATTGAGGTAACATCCATGATTTAACTAAACCGCCTCAAGAAATTCTGAAGTGAGAGCTGAAATTTCATCTGTAATGTACACAGACACTCACACACACAGACACCCACCCACAGACACTGTGGCATGCCCAGGTATAGGAGCTTCATGCTGACATCTACTCATAATTTAGTGAACCCTTTAAAAGGTGTTATTATTTAACGTTTCTACAGCAAAGCACAGGTGTGCACAATGATTTACAAAAGAATACGCACATGACTACTGCCCTCAGGGGTTTGTTATCTAGGTTAGAAGTGACAGAAGATAATACAGGAAAAGATGACTTCATGCAAATGGCAGTGCAGATTTGTTTTTGAAATGTTCTTCAACATTTGTAAGTCAGTCCGCTGAAACATTTGAAACATGTTAATTCAAATATTAACCCAGCACAGAGTCCACTGAGAAGGTCTGATTCTACAAAGTGATAATTTGTTAATATTCATGGGCATGGCAGTGGGGATGACAGAGTATTTGTGAAATTGGGTCCATAGCAAAGTCAAATACAATCACAGAAGCACAGAATAATTTAGGTTGGAAGAATCCTAGATTGGCATACAAGAAGAACATCCATTCTGAACTGTTTCATTCACTATAGGCTCAGGTCTGTAAAATCCACACACATGAAAATCCGAGTGACTAAAATGGCTTGGTAGCAACCTACTCAGCTGTTGCATCCTACTAAACTGGAGCATAAAATTGACTTCAAAACAAATATACTTTAAATCCATTCTGTCCTCCATTTTCCATTTCCCTAACTGGTTCAGAGTGGAGTTTTATATGTGTATATATATATATAATTATTATTATTTGATGATTATAGCAAGCATATTTTCTATTTCTTAAACCGGAGTGGGCAACATTTCCCTTGCTGAGCACCACACAGATCTCTCAAAAACCTTTAACAGGCTATATTGTGGTGCAAGAGCACTATCAAGAGCAAACCTTAAAAAAAAAGTATGCCCACCTATAGCTGTAGCTTCCCTTCCCTTTTTCTTAACTATCATTTTTATTTCTCCCTGTGAAATGCTCTTCAAAAAAGGGGCATAATGCATAGGCAAACCCTATACATAAGAACTGTTATCATGAATAGATTGACATGATTCAATTATTATAGCAACACATGGTTCCTCATAGCCCCATCTCATTCAAGGATATTAGCATACTTTAGGACCCAGTTTTTCTGGGATGCCTTCAGGAGTCCATGCTTTCTGACAATGGGTGCAAACAAACAAAAAAACAGTATGCTGCAAGATACCTCCAGCTGAGCTTTCACATATTATGATATATCAAACCACTAGTCATCACTGAAAAGGAAAAACACCGAACATTCAGCAGGGAATCATTAAGTCCCACTATGAAATTTCAGTAGGTCCAGAACAGAACACAGGCAGGAGACAATCCCTCTGCTCCAGCTATTGCTTCCCACATACTACTTTGACAGTATTAGCAGTAGCATTGTGAAAACACAGCCGGCTGTGACACTGCACAGCCTTTTCTCAATGGTACAGTGTATCTGGGAACTACCCCCTCATGCTTTGTGCACTATGTATTTCTCAAGCCATGGTCTTGTGCATTCTTTCAAGGAGTGCTTTACACCGTGTTTTGATTAAACCTTTTTTTGACAAAAACAAGCAGTGGTGCTTTTAGATCAAAACTTGATTTCCCCATTTTCTCTAAGAATGAGATACAGATTGTTTCTTAGAGCTGAGTTAGTAAGAAATACTTGCTGCAATGAGTATAGCTTTACAGGGGAGAGCCTAAAAATTTCCTATTTCTCTAGGCACTTTTAAACATCATCAACATAAAGATCAGAGCTAGCTTACTGAATCCGCAGGAGCTGTCCTAGAAAACTCCAAAAGACATGCTGCCAAAAGGCAGTCAAATACACAACAGAATTATGCTTAGTTTAGAACGGAAATGCTGACTATTGTTTACTGTTGCCAGGAGCTAACTGAATATGTTTAGGGGGCAAACTAAGAAAAAAATCCTGCAAATTGTTGGAAGCCTCATTACAGAGGCCACTGTGGAAAGTACCATCAAGCCTTTAGAAAATAACCATGAAATTGGAAAAATGTTTGAGAAAATGTAAAAAGCAGAGGCATAGTAAGTAGTTTTTTTTTTTTTTTTTTAATAGACTTGCTTCCAAAAGTATATAAATAGTGAGAGCAAGGAACTGCAAAAAGGCAAGTGTGAAATAAATCTGGCTCATGTACAGCCCATTCTAAAAGAAAATTTGACAAACCCACATGAGCAACAGAAAACAGTCAAGCTGACAGAGTGATTTTAGAGTGATGGCCAAAATTCTGGCACTTCCACCCATAAAAACTTAGTGGGATTCTAGAGATGAAAAATACTGAATAACAGAAGAATCTGTAAACAACACATTATGTCACAGCACTGCACATTCTCAGCTTTGAAATCTGTGCCATTCATTCTCTGTCCTGTCCAAGTGTAATTGGAAATAGACATGAACAGTCTACAAGGAAGCTGCTGAAATCATTTGCAACTCCTGCTTTACTTCTAGTCTAGCTAAACAGGCCTATCTGGATGAAACAATATTAAATAAGACAATTTTAATTTGATTGTAGTAGAAAATAAAGATTTTCAGGAGGAAATGGGAAACAAATACTGTGAAGAGAACATTACCCAACGTGACCATCAAAAGACTCCATCAGATCTGATCAGAAAGCCCTGCCAGAATAGCTGATATTCAGTCTGCATCAGGTTCCTCGTTCAGGAGCACTTCTGAGTGCAGGTGCTACAAGATGAAACTCATGACCATGGGTGACTGTTTTGTTTTGTTTTATTTTATTTTATTTTATTTTATTTTATTTTATTTTATTTTATTTTATTTTTGACAAGGGACTACACAGTAATCATTCAGTCAGTACTTTGTCAGTGAGTGGAAGATGAATAAAAAAGTCGGTCCACTACTCAGTGGAGTGGATACCCATGGAGAGCATAAACCAAAGACAATGTCAAGAAGGTCAAGAACTTCTTGCATCAGCCTTCAATAACAGAGTAATGGTGAGCAGATAGTTACAGAACTAACATCACCTACAGAGGAATATCATCTCAGCGTTAGATAGAGAGAAGTATCTATCCAGGTTGAGTGCATTCTAGTTAGCTGTCCCTCATCTCAGGACATTTAATGAAGCCATTTTAGAGCCATTAGTCCTGACAGCCATTAGAGTTGAAAACTTGTGGAAAACTTTCATTAAGAAGAGTTGAAAAGACAAATGTATTGCTTTTGTCTAAACGAAACAAAGAGAGGAAATATAGGACCAATCAGCTTAACTTCAGTAAATGAAAAAATAATGGGAACAAAAACCCATTTGTAAGCTTATAACTGAAAACAAGGAGATAAGTAACAGTCAACAAGGATCTGTCAAGAAAAAAATCATGTTAAACCAATCTAATTTCCTTCTTTTGCCACCCAGGGCCTCAGAGGCAGAGAAGAACCAGTTTATACCATATATCTAGGACATAAATGAAGCTTTTGACACTGCTTTATAAGACATTCTCATGAGAAAACTAAAGAAACTAACTGAATGGGTACATACTCTCTGGAAATGTACTTGGAGGATAGTTATCAAAATGGAAGGATGTACTAACTGGCTCTCGTTTGTGATCCGTGCTGGTTCTGGTACCAGTTAATCTTATACTCTTGACTTGACTGAGGGAATAAACTGAGCTCATCGAACTCACAAATGAAGTCAGGCTGGGGAGGACTGCCATGAAATTGGAGGAAGTTTCAGTCAAAATTGAAAATGATCATGGAAAAATCGTCTGGAAAAGAAGAAAAAAAAAGAAAAAAAGAAAAAAAAAAGAGGATGTAAATCAGAAAGGCAAAGATCTGTATGTGGGAATAATCAGCCACACAAATGCAAGATGGGAAACATCTGTTGTGATAGCAGCAGCACAGAAGAAGACCACAAACTGATTAAGACTCAAAAATGTCCTGCTGCTGTGAAAACACCATATTGGCACTAGTAAACGGGACTATAGCATGCAAGACATGTGAAATGCTACTTCTGCTCTAAACCTGAGCGGGCAAGGTCTCAGCTGGAGCAGTCTGTCCCATCTCTGGCATGGCACCGCAAGGCACAGGACAGACAGTTGGGAGAGCTGAGGGAGAGCAGCAGGAATGATCAGAGCTCTTGAAACTGCTCTACAAGGGCTGACGGAACACATCTAGAAAAGGGGTGGAAGTCTTTAAATGTTTAAAGGCTGCTGTTGGAAGAAGGGAACAATCAGGTTCTTAATATCTGTACAGTAAGAAGCAGTAGGTTTACATTCAGAAAGACAGTTTCAGGTTAATATTAGTAAAACATATACAACAATGTATCCTGAAGCACTGGAATAGACCGTGGAATCTCTACCATGAAGAACTTTAAGAACAAGATAAATAAAAAGCTGTTTTGAAGGGCACCTGCATTATTAGCCTATGTTAGGGTTGAGGAATGGACTGGAGACCCTCCTGAGGTTCCTGCCAGCCCTACTTTTCTATGGCTTTTCTTCTGCTTGTACAACCTGATTTCACTGTTCTCTTACATGCATGACTGTAAATTAGTAGTAAATTATAGTAAATTAGAAGGTTAGAGAAATTATACCAACCCCTGCTTTAAGATTATAAACCAAGAAGCCCAAAATTAGTTAACTGAAAATGCAAATAGAGAAAGGATCTGCTCCAGACAGTGAGAAAACTCTCACTGACTTGTATTACCCTTGAATCAAAGCCAAGGAGAAAAGCCTGTACTATTTTCTTTGAGAACTGCTAATGAGTGTGTTGAATAAAATACAAAATTACAAAGGAACTAAACTTGTCTGCAAAAGCCTTCATCCAGCCCTACTTGGGGGGCCATTATCTGAGTTTTAGTTTACTCATCTAGATGTATCTATCTCTTTTGTCCATAAAAAATGACTTAATGTGTCCTCAGCTTTCACTTGCAAAAGAAGACTTGTCAAAAATAAGAAGTTTGGCAAAAGTAATCTAACTTCTGCCATGGTTTGTTTCTTCTTACCACTGACCTTTATTGTATCATGTCATATAATCCAAGATCCACTGGTGTCTACAGATTGTGTATGTATATTAGGAATTTGTTTTGTTTAATAGCGGTGTATATGTTTTTTTTTTTTTTTTTCTATCCTTGTTAATCAAAGATTTAGCAAATTACTGGCTAAACAGTGTATATTCCACAGTCTAATCTTTCAATTTAAATTAGAGTTCTACTAGCTGGCATTCGATGGCACTCTTATTCATCTAGCTGCTGAGAGAAGACATTTCTGAATGATGTGTGGAATAGAAATAGTCTCATCTAGTTACTCTGAAAAACAGATGCCTTGCTAATAACTATGAAACAGTTAAATCTGTAACCCTGCAGTCACAGCCGAATGATCAGAATATATATTTAGCATACATGATTTTCAGCTGATTGCGGTTACATGCTGAAAATACGCTGCTGAATATATGCATATTAGAATGCAGTAAACTGCAGCAATTATAGAACTTGTAATAATTTCCACATCAGACCATACTAAGTTTAGTGCTCAGTTAACAGTCTAAAAGGTAGTCAGAGATGACATCTAAATTAGGGCTAAAGTATAGGCTGCTACAAGACTCCAGGAATGGATAAAGAGACTCCTCTCACCCTTTCTGCCAGAAATTGCTCATTGTAGGAAGCAATGATCCAATATCTGACTGTCTGAGCAGAAAATGCCTACATTACTAGGGAGTAGAGCACTTTTTATATACGACCCCCAGTGAGAAATCAAATAAACTCAAGCATATGGCAGCAACTCAGACTGGCAAACCACAGGCAAGACATCTCTCATGGCCTGGCAGATTGCACAAAGTGACTTTCAGCACCTTTACCAAAGACAATAGGCTTCATTTCAGTCAGTACCAATGGCCGTCTTCTACTGGAGTTACTAGGTCAGACAATTTCTGTTTACCATTCTATGTTTTGGGAATTAAATCAGAACTGTCTTCTTTGACATCAAAGCAGGCATTTCTAATAAGGAAATGGAGGAATCCAAGGGTTGCAATAAACACCAAAACAGTGTCTTTTCCAATAAAATCAAATCTTGACAGAATTATTCTCATCTACATAAAAGAAAACTTTGAAAAGTCAAACAAGGAATTTTTGTTCTGAGACACAGGTAGTGAGAACACATAGTGCCAAATACCTAGGTGACCAGGATATTCACCAGAAAAAAAAAAAAAAATCTAGCTTCAAAGTTGAGTCAAATCCCAAATCTTCTATTTATTTCTCATTTTCATGAAAATTTTTTGAGAGATTTGGCTCTGTTTTATTGCAGAACAAGAATATTTTTGAAATCTCAGAAAATTCCATAAAATGAGATTATTGTTATTCATTCAGCAATGATTACTTAAATTGTTTTAGCTGCCTAACAAGGACTTGCTTAGAACTGACTCCAAGTGATGACATGCTAATGGAAAGCTTTGTACAGCAGACACATTATTTGAGCACAGAGGTTCTCCTCCCTCTTCTGTCAGCATTTTCTGATAGACTCCCCTGATCCTAGGACTTTAGAGAACTGTTGAGGTAATGCTTACATGCTTACAGTGAAGGTCAACGGAAGCTTCAGAATATTCTTTAGTTAAAAAAAAAAAAAGCAAAAAAAAACTTAATTCTTGGCAGGACATCTTAACTTGCAAAAGCAATCTGATTTTCAAGCCACCTCTTATTTCTGAGCCCTTCTTATTTTAGAGCTGCATTGAAACAGAAGAATAGTATCTTCAGAGAGTCAATGGGATTTCCATTCAGTATTGAATTGAAAAATGAAACATCAGGAACCTCTCTCTAGCTAATCTCCTGGTAAATTTACTGAACTGTAGCTCACAGCTGTGGTGTTCACTGACAGGAATATGTTTCTGCTTGTTTACAAGCTTTCTACATGTGTTTCAGATGTGTTTGAACTCAAAAATTTTTCATGAGGCTGACTTTAAGATCTTATTTTCAACCTGAAGAGGAAGGAAATCCTATCTGTATATGCCATTTCTGTTATATCTCATATTTCAAATCTTTCAATTTAAGAATAAAGAATCTAAATTAAGAATAGATTTTTTTGGAAAGGAGATGAAGAAGGAAATGCTGCAAGTCAACAGGTTACATTTTAAAGCATGTCTCAACTTTGACTTCAGCTGGGGAGTGAAAGAGAGGGGAGTGAATATTGACATGCATTTTTAGAGAACATACTAGGAACTAGAACAGAGGTTCCCAAACTTTTTTGGATTGCTATCAACCCTCAGAATTTCTTGTGGACCACCAGGCATCATTATCATCAAACTTTTAATTGAAAACACTATTAAAAACAGTGTTTAATATGGCTCTGCGGATTAGCTGCAAACCCTTTACCGTGGCCTCCTGGACCACCAATGTTCTGTGGACCATGGTTTGGGAACCACTGAACCAGACTACACACATCGTACACCCCAGCAAAACACTTGTGTGTCTGAAAGCAGAGTCAAGCCTTCTGTTGGGTGTTGTACTCAAATACTATACAAGTCAGTTTAACTTCCTGGTACCTGAAGAACACAGGACCCTTTTATTTTTCTCTTACCTTAAGTTACTTTTTTATTGCTTTGGAGAAACAAGTAAATGGTGCCAAAAAAACAGTTTATGACTGCTTCTTGTAGGATTTCTCTTGTAACCTGCAGTGGTGTAACTTTTCAGGAAGCTATCTATGCAAATAAGACACATAAAATATAAAAAAACCCACACTGTGCACAGGTCATTTCAGAATTGTTATGATATCTGTGAATCCTAAAATAAAAATTTAAAAATAGCTTCTAAGGTTGGTCACTTTTTTTTTTTTTTTCTCGTCTGGAATTTTTTTTTTCCCCCAAATCCATTAACCATGTTAAAGCTCTGTGTGTGGTCATTAAAACATTTCAGCAACTTTCTGCAAATTCTTTACAGTTACTCTTTGGCAGTAGTATTACAAGATTGTCTGTTTATCACCAGATAAACACACGGAGGAAAATAACGATAGCACTGAGAGGGGAACTTGTAGGGAAACATTGTAAATAAGAACAGCAGAATGCGAAGGGCCATGTTCCAGCCCTACATTAAGTCAGTGACAGAGTGTGGGCTCGCATGAGAACAGGCAGGGGCTGTATCAACTCTTTTGACTGCTCTGCCTCTGTATTTCCTTGCTTATGTGCATTCCAAAGGCAACTCACCATACTAACGTCTATTCAAGAAATGGCATTTATTTGCCCCTTATCACATACTCAATATCGACAGCTGTAACAAGGAGTGGAGAATGAGGAACATTGGCAAGTAGTGGCATCATTAAAAAAAAAAATGCATAAAAACAAGGCTGTGCCTCCACAGCAGCATCTCGCTTGTTCCAGAGAGGAAACAATTCTTCCCCAGCACTTCCATTGCCCTGTATGCCCAGTCGCCCAGGTAAAGCAGAGATCTGAGTCCAGGTGGAAGTGGAAAAGCTCATAACAAAACTCATACACACGAGAAGTCAGCAAAAGAGATCATCTCTACTTTACCTTGAAAGAAAACAAAACCTACCCAGCTCTTGTCCCTGTAGGCAATTCTTGCCATACTTGACCCTCAGCATCACCATTGGCCCCTACTCAAGCATTTATAAAGGTGCATTAGTAACCCCCCCCATTTGTGTCCTAGCCCTCTCACACACCCAAAAGTCTGGTATTTCTTAAGCTGTCTGAACACTTTTTCCAGGCAGTACCAACTGTAAGAGCAAACTACTGTTTTCCGGTGAGCATTGCCATCAGTGACTCACCTATTATTCATCCCAAATACATACAGTTCAGCTTGCAAACCTGACGAGACAGTGTAAAAACAAATTGTGTTGCCTCACCTCACCACTGCCCAGACTCCTTGCCAAATTTCCCTCTGGTGTAGGGGGTTAGACAGGACTGTCATGTGGCTGGTGCTTACCTGGGGCGATGAGCCCCAGCTGAGCCAAACATTTAAAATACATATGTAATTCTGCCAGAATGAGAAACACACGCTAGAAGTAATGCCTGCCTCACATTCCTACCTGACACCGTTGCTGTACATAATGTGTGTACTTTCTTTAGTAAGTGCTGCCTTTCTGCAAACCCATCAGCTTTTGGCTTCTCTCCACAGGAAGCAGGGAAGCTGCGTTCACCTATGCCATTACTGCTGCCGGGGTTGCACACGCTGTCACGGCCGCCTGCAGCCAGGGCAACCTCAGCAATTGTGGCTGTGACCGAGAGAAACAGGGCTACTACAACCAGGAGGAGGGCTGGAAGTGGGGAGGCTGCTCTGCGGATATCAGATACGGCATTGAGTTCTCCCGGAGGTTTGTTGATGCCCGAGAAATCAAAAAGAATGCACGGAGGCTGATGAACTTGCACAACAATGAGGCTGGAAGAAAGGTATTCGAGCAAGCAAGAGGGATGGATGGGGAAGTGTGTCCACTGGAGGAAGGGGGGAGGCTGGCTTGGTCGCAGGAGGCATTCCCCGAGAATTTACCCTTCTCTGTGCTGTTATCCTGCACCCACACCAAGTTACCTGATGGTTTTTAATGTTTTTGGTTTGTTGCTGTTTCTTTTTATTCAGAGCTGGCCATGTGCCTCTCAATATTTCTGGTCCTTAACCCATCTTTCCAGTCCCCCCCAGTAGCAGAGAGGACATTGCTGGAGCTGTTTGGGATAAAGCTAAATCTTTGCTTTTCATCTCCTTTGCAAAAATCTAGCAAGAGATGACGGGACTTGTGATGGGACAGGACTGAGTTTCTGCATTGCTGAACTCCCACAGCACTTGCAGCTATTTATTCCATCCAAAAACAAAACACTTCCTTGACTGCAGCTCTAATGAAATACATACTTCATAGCAAATGCACAATTGTCTGTTCCTCACTGGCGGGCTACAGACGGCTGCACGATAAGTGTCACTTTGGAAGAAGAAACAGCTTCATGTCTATAACCACTACTGAGTTGCTTGCAATTGAAACAATAAACATCATGGAGCTATACTGATATATGTCCATTGAAAAACAATCCTCACAGCTCTCAAAGATTGCCCTGTAAAAAGTAAAATAAATCTTTGTTCTTAATACAAACCGACCTCAGGAGAGATTTTACTATATCTTTCAAAGTGTTTTCACCCAGGTAAAAAAAATGCTGTTTCTATCCTCCAGTGTGGATATATTGTGTTGTAGGTGACACCAATATTTTGCTCCTCCCCACCTAGCCCCCAAAGTTGGACTGAAATTTTCTTCTCCAAAACAGTGTGAGCTTTTATTCTACACCAAGTACTAACAGAGGTGGCTGAATTGGTGGTGGCAGAAGCAGTGCAGTTCTCTTGCTGCCTGTATTTTGGAGAATGCTTCTTAATGCTCAGAGCATGCAACAAAATCTCCAGGGGATGGCAGTCAGTTGTGCACTGAAACAGAAGGTGTTGTGTGGGCTGTTATTCACTGGGATGAAAGTGTTGCATAAATTCCAAGTGATGAAAGAAACCAGTCATGGGGCATAATCGCAAGTGTAGAGACAGGACTGATACTCGATTGATGTTCAACACTGGGCTCTCCAGATGTGAAGGAGACAGCTGGTTCTGAAGAGCCCGACAGAAAGCATCCTTAAGAGTAGCATCATCTTTTCCCCAAAACTTGCTCTGCCAAGGTGTGTAGGAGCACCCCATACTGCTATACCGTGGCATGGAGGACTGGTTCCAGGCTCTCTTAGCCAAGGTGTTTCACCTTGGTGTCATGCATTGCATTTGGATGCATAAGAAGATGAAAGCCACATGTTAAACTTGCAACAGAGCATTTGTTATTACTAGATGCATTACGATCTCTGCTTAAACCGGCAACCCACTGTAGTGGGCACTGTGCCACCCCCACAGAGATGCTGATGCATGTCCTGTTTTGAACATGTTACAGCCTACATGTGAAAAAGGGGCAAAAGAGCAGAAGTGGGTGCATAGATGGAGAACAGTCATGTCTTTTGCCCAGGGACAGAAGGCAGCTCAGCATCTGAGCTAGGCACTGATCCCAGGTCCCCCAGTTCTAAATACAGTCCAGTAACCACTAGACCACATTGCTGATTCTTATTAAGCAAATTACATTTTTACTGTTCATCAGAATTTCATAAGCAGGGGGACAAGCAAACCAAAGAAGTGTGTGCTTTTACAAATATTTCTGGTAGCAGCATTCAAGCAATTGTATTTCTTTCAACTTTTCTAAAAGCTTCATTTTCTGCAAATGTTCTTGCAAAACCAAATGATAACACTCACTTTCATGTTTTTTTGTTGTTGTTTGTTTCTTTGTTTGTTTTCTTCCCCTTTTTTTTTTCCCCCACTTTGTTGTTGTTGGTATTTTTCAGTAGTCATTTGTAGCCATATATTTTCATTGTAATCATTAATGAATCATATCATTTTGAAAAGATAAAGATGACTGGAAGGATTTGATGCAGATTTTTGCTTTCATTTTGAAGTACAATCCATCAAATCCTGAGGAATGTGCTCATATAAAAGATGGTTTGGGGTCCATGTTTAGAAATAATGTTGGTGTTATGACATACATTCCCATGAAATGAATATGCAAAGTTTTACAATGTATAATCACTTAGTGATTTTGGTTCATCTGACATCATCTGCTATTTGTGTAAATTAGACATTCTGAACTTGAGGACTGACTGAAACTTAAGGTTAGCGCAAAACTCTGGAAACCAGGATATGTTTTCTTTGTTTTCTGAGCTGGACCTTTAACAAAGCAGCCAGAGAGTTTTGCACAATTTCAGACTGAAATCAGAAGTCCCTTCTGAGAAGCCAGACAAACTTGAAATTTGTCCTACATTCCCTTGAAATCTGGCAGTTTTGGAGATTCTGGTTAAGCTTGGATTGGATTGTCAGCCGGAAACAAAATCCTAAACCAGGAAATTTTGCTTACGTGTGGATGTCATTCTGACATGTTCCACGTGGTCCTTATTCAAACTCAAGTCAGAAATACTGCATTTATGGCTGGACACTTGCTGAAGCACAACACTGGATCTCCGTCTTCCTCTTCTTCCATTCTAAAATCTCCCAACAAAACTGGGAAAATCTCATACCTCTCTGCTTGCTCTGTCAGTACCATTCTGCTGATCTGAATGCAGCTTGTCTTAAAATTTGAAAACAGTTTGGAGCCAAGCTTCTGATTCATGACTGAGATTATTAAAGGACCAAAGTAAGGATATTTTCCCTTGTTCTGAATATGAATAAAAGGTAAGAAGGTAAACTCAGATTTTGTTACTTCTTTGTTGCTTCAGACATTTTCAAGTAATCCTTTCAACTGTAGGGTGGGACTGCCGAGACAGTAGAGGAAACACATGCTTTTGTAGCTTCCTACAGAGATTCCATCAGTCATTAAAATATTTCTGAGTTACAGTTCAATCTTATCAAAACTGGTATAAGGAAAAAAAAAATCCAAAACAACTTGATTATATGAACATTAGTCCATTTGCCAAAGTTTTATATTTCATGGGACTTTCACTATTTTAAAAAACATGTTTACTTTTGTAACCTTAAGGCTCACAGTTCTTATTCAATTCATACTGAATTGGCTTTCTGAGTTGCATAAGACTGACAATATTTAGGCAATAAATCTGCTATCTTTATTTTAGTCTTCTTTTTAAATCCCAGAGCCTGCTAATACAGAAATATCAGGAAAAATGGATGCAAAGAGATCCCAGTCCCACCTACAGTTATTCCCAGCTTGCTCTGAAATCAGTGGAAGAGCCTTAATGACCCCATTAGACCTCTACCAGCTGCCCAGAAAATCATTTCTAGAATCATTATTCACAGATTCACAGATTCACAGAATTATAGGGGTTGGAAGGGACCTCCAGAGATCATCGGGTCCAACCCCCCTGCCACAGCAGGTTCCCTAGAGCAGCTTGCACAGTTAGGCATCTAGATGGTTCTTGAATATCTCCAGAGAAGGAGATTCAGGAGGCTAATCAGCAGTTTGGCCCCCAGAGCAATTATTTGGATGTTCCTTTGTACCCCTGCATGGAATTTTTCATGGACCGAGGCAGGATTTTTGCCTGTTCCTAGTCTTTCCTAGCACTTGTCCCGAAATTGTCACATCTCCCCTCAGACATGCCTGGGGGTCAGAGGCATTTGTAGCTATAGCAGTGATGATAATGTTTTGCTCTCATAGGGATGTTCTCAAAAGCTGGCCTGCTGGCATTTTTCTGTTGTTAAAAATAGAGTACCGAGGAATTTCTCTTTGAGGAAAAAACAGCTTGCTGCATAAATAACTGCACAAACTTTGCCAGCACGAGGGGGAAAATAGTTCTGGGGGGCTCTTCAAAGTGACTCTGAGGCCGAGATGCTCAGCACAGCACTCAGAAAAAGTACTGTCCTGAAAATGCAGATATTTAGGCTTTTCCGGGAATTTCTTATGACTGTGGAAAGACTGAATCTCCTAACTGCTCCACTAATTGTATCTCCTGATTTCTCTGCATTGCATTTCTGAGAATTGTTTCAGCTAATGGCAAGCTTGCGAAGTTTCTAATACATTTGTAATAAATAGCACCAGTGACAAGATCAGAAACTTGCCATCAGTGCCATTTGGAAGAAAGAAATGCTTAGCAATTCCTGGTGACATGAGATGCTACTGATGGAAGATTTTTGCGTTGCAGCAACATAGTGCTGCGCAGTGTAAAAGAACAAAGCAGCTAACTTCACCATCATTTTTTAAACGGCTGCTATGATTCAGAATGGAAAGTACAAGTGCGGTAAATGAAAACAAACCCCCAAAGGAAGACTAGCATAAGCCTAATGCAAACATTACTGCAAAAAGGGGAAAGAATGGTTTGTTGTAAATCTGAATGATTACAGAGAGATCTGTGGGCAAAACTTTGATAGAGTAATGAAAAATTAAATAGCAGCAAAACCAAGCAAGCTTTGATGCTGTTTTATGAGACAGCTTTCTACCACGTATTTTTAGAAACAAGTATCTTTATTCTGCGATAAATGAACTTAGAAAGAGTAACATCTGGGAACGCATGCCATTAATCTTAACTTTTTGTTGAAAGCTTCAAAACAATGACCGGCACTCGTTGTGAATCTCAATGATAAAAATGTGTTTTTTTGTTTGTTTTTAAAGGAGGGAGCTAAAAGAACAAGCTGACAAACTGGTAGCAGATCACAGCTTTTACCACATAGAAGACAAGAAATATTTCTAACAGTTTATGAATCAATTAGGCTCTTATGATAGACAATGACTGTGGTTACACGGAGAAAAAGCTGGCCTATTTCTTTCTCTTCCAGAGACACACCCATAACACTGACTGCCAGAAACTCAGCCTGGTATCATCCCAATATTTATTCCTTTGCAATGTCAATGGGTTTTGCTTGTTGTTTTTCTGGAATGACTGGAAGATGACAACATCTTATTTTACATTTGAAACAATGAGAGAGTTGGGACAAAAAAATAATAATAATAAAAAAATCAGACTCTCTTTAAAAGAGATTATTCAATTACTTGGGACAACATTTCCATCTAAGCCATGACTAGTTCTCACAGTTCCTGGCGCCACAGAACTGTGGTACTGGGAAGGGTTTTCTGCTGACATGCTTTGGCGGTGGAACAGCTAATGAGGTGATTTGTTGGTCACCATTATATATATACATACATATACATATACATATACACACATATAGATATGTAGAGTGTGTTTGTGCATGCATAACTGTATGTATTTATATATATATTTATATGTACTGCCTGTGCATAAAATATGTAAGAAAGTGTTAAGCTCAGTTCACCCCACCTGAAATATTTAAATTAATAAGCTCACTTCTGCAAGATGCTCAGTATGCCTTAATATATTGCAAACTGCCTTCACAATTACCTAGCAGGACATAAAGATTAGAAACAATCCCCAAACTCTGGATGACATGCTCCAAAGTTGCAATGGAGGCTGAATCCCAGTTTCAAAAGTGAAAGCCAACCAATTTTCTTCTCCTATAAGCCTAAAATATTCTTCAAAATGTGACTTTGTTTCTTAAGTCATTTCAGTGATTTAAAGAATGTGACTTTCCAGGTTTTACAGCCCTGAGCCCATTATGTGCTGAACGTTTCTTTATCTAAAAGAGACACACTATTTCACTGCACTTCCATTGTGAGAATATTCACGAAAAGAAAAGCTTTTGATAGTTGTGCTTGATGGCATACTTTCCACTTTCCCACTTAAATTGATTTGCAGACAGATATAAATCCAGCTTCAAAAAGTTTGGTGTTACAGCTTGGGTGGGTTAGATGGATAACTAATGCTTATCCATATGTCCTGAATATGCAAGCTTTGGCTCAAAATCTCATGAGGATAGTTCTCCTGCTTCCAGTTGGGCTGGATTTACTAGCCTATTTTTTTCTTCCAGAAACACACCCTTAACGTCAACTGCCAGAAGCTACATCTGGTACTATCCTACATTTTGAACATTTTGCTTTAAAATTAGAGGGGGGGAAATAGCCAAATATTTTAGAACTTGCTAAATGGTTTTATTCTAGAAATGGGCATGCCCATGCATACCGTGCAATGTATGCAAGATGCACATATCATTCATCTAGTAAAATATTACTGCACACCCCCTAAACCTGACATCTCTATATTGCCTGACATGGTAAAAATAGCAATGAAGTATTTTCATCTCTTTAAGATGATATTTAAAAATTTATTTGCAAGCTTCACAGCAATTTCCATAGAAAAAAATAGTGAAATAATGCAATTGCACTTATTCTGGGGATGTTTTAAGGGGTGCTTCTTGAGATTTTTACTTTTTTCAACAGTTCATTGTGAAAATACATTTCAGAAATTTTAACTGGTTGCAGCACTTTACTACTCAAATTTAGAAGCTATTTTCTCTTCTTCTAGAAGGTAAGGAAGAGGCCCAGATGTGCAAGTCTCTATAGCCTATCCTCATAATAGTAGGAACTTTCATCTGATGGGCAGGAGGTCTCAAAATCCCAGGCTTGTATTTCCGCTAGCCAGGAGGAGAACTTGGGTAAAGAAAGCAACAACCTTCTTCATTTTTTTTAATGCATTCAGTGGGGATATTATGGGATTGGATGCCTTATCTAGGGATGTGGGTGAAGGGCAAAAGGAGGTGAATTCATGCCTCCTGGCAAGTCACAAGGTCCCTGGTCATGCTGAGCTCTGGCCAATGCCAGGGAAAAGCCATCTCACATTGTGGCTGGATACTGATCTGCTGCAAAGCAGAGGCTCCCTGCTCTCACCAAACTAAACAATAAGAAAAATAGGCATGTGATAAAAGAGAGAATACACAGTAAACCAATTCCTCACCTTCCATCCTACAGAGTAGAAATACTTTTTAGATGCTTGATGGAGCAGCCTCACACAGGAGCACAAAGTAAAATATGCAGCTGAAGCTCTTGCTGGCTCCAGTATGCCTTCTCTTCACAGGGCTGGGCACAAGCTGATGAAATATGACATAAGGTGCTCTATTTTGGGCTTTCTGAATTGACGTTAAAGAAGAATATTTTCAGGACATTTGTATTAGTGTAGTATCACATCCCACTAATATTAGAACCCCTGGCTGTTCAAGTTAAAACAAAACAAAACAACCCCAACCCCAACCCCAACCTTGTTTCCCAGATGGGTCCATGAGGTCAGCATTTTGCCAGCAGTGCTTGACACCAGGCTGCACTGAGACTAAGGTTTGCTGGTGCCCAGCCATTAGCTCTCATGGCTGCAGCTGCTCAAGTATGCAAGGGGATGGTGACATCTCATGACCACAATCCATCTCTTTGGGTACTGGTATTACCCAAGGCAAAAGTTGATCACTTGCATATTTGATGGGGGAAAACTCTTAAAGTCTTCAATTTCTTTTTGATACTGCAGTCAAAAAGTAATATGGATTTTGTTACATTCAACATCTGGTCCAAAAATGTGCATTTCCACTAAGGAAAACACAAACCAGAAAAGTCAAGCCAAAACAAACACACACAAAATGTTACTATTGTTTTTACATATTTTATCCAGATAGGATTTTTAATATGTACAGAAACTGTATCTGATGTTATGCAGTTGGGTCTAGATATGGAACCTGAAAAATGAGTTTCTTTTCATGCGTATCATTTTGTTTTATTTCAGTCTTTGCTAGGTTTTTCTACTTAACTGGCAGCGGACAACCCTCAAATTGCATTTTCAGTGTATGATTTATATAGGTATAAAAATATGTGGAATAAGAAAGCTTTAACATTATATTTCACAATTCATTTAACAAAGTAGCAGCAGTTAGAAAATTTTACTTGGCAAGATCCTACTGGGGTGGGAGTGGGCCTGCATGTGGAAAATGGACCTAAAGAATGTTCCTACTATTAGTCTGAGGCAGCACGGTCCAACGATGGGAATTTACTTTGGGAAGTAGGTCTTGCTGTAAACTATTTGAGATTAGATATGAGGCACTGACATATGACAAATGAAACTGCTGAACGAGTGGGTCATACGAGCTAATGATTTTCAATCTTTAATCAGGCACCTACCTTGGCATAATGTATCAGATTTGAGTAGACAAGTACCTCTAGGGCTCAGGGTCAAAGCTCTCATGGGAATTTTGCTGAGGAAAACTAAGCTGGAGGGACATTTAGGAAGAAAACGGTAGTCACTTTGTTCACAGCACTGAGTGGAGAGGGCTAAATGATACCACTTTTGCCAGGTCCACCTTGCAAGCGGGAAGCTGCCTGAGATACCAAGCAGAAAGGTGTGGCTTTCCGTGTAAATGGCAAGCTGCAAAGCAGCAGCAGCGGGGCCCGCTCCGGGATCTCCACCCAGCACCTCGTGGGGCTTTACAGCAACACCTCGGGAAAAGCCTGAGCGTGCTGGCTTGCTAGTAAAGAGGAACGCTCAGCAGCATCTGTGTAGAAAAGGAAAAAAAATCTTACTTCGAATCTGCTTAGTTTGGGCCTTGTATTCCCTGACCTCCAAGTTTTTGGGCACAATTTTATACCCACAGCTGACTGTGGGCACACAAATTATAGCATTCAGGAATTTAACTACCTGATGATTGGGCCTGTGCTCAGTGTTGTAACCCCAAGCATTCCACATTCATGAGAGAAGTCTCCAAAAAAAAAAAAAAAAAAAAAAACTATGAGATTGGCTTCAGGATCATGAATTAATACATTTTGAAACTTCTGCTTTTTTGAGCCTGCGTGGCTTGCATTTTCAAGTTCTTTCACAATCATAAACATCAGGAATACCTGAAAAAATACAACAATGAAATCTGATTTCTGTACAACAAAATGCCTCATGGAACTGGACCTTCAGAAAGACCAAAAAAAAAAAAAAAAAGCAAAACTTAGGATAAAGTTGCTGCAGATTGTACTACAGAGTGTGTCAGGCAGTGCTGTATATAAACGGCAGTGTCTCAACCAAATACACTCAGATAAACATAAATACACATGCACATACATATATAAATATACATATACAAAGATATCACCTAGGACATCAGAGTGGGTAATATCTTTGTTTTTCAGGAACAATGACATTCTGTTGTAGGAGGGAAGCATGTCAACGAGAAATACCAAGGCTCCTCAAAACAGTGTCCAGAACGCTGAGCCCACAGGAGAACCAGGAGCCTCACAAGCTTCACCTCCTCCCACCCTCTGGGCCAGTTACTGACATGGCCTTTCCAGACTAAAAACCAGGCATCACAAACACTTGCAGAACCTGATAAAACATGTACTAAACCACAAAGCTGCCCTTCACCAAGAACTGTTACTTAGGGAGAAGAGGAACACGAATCAGGCGTGGTGGATCAGTCCCATTGCTAACCCTTTCCTGGAAGTCCTTACATCCTGTAGTGCTCTATGGCGATGCTGTAGAGAAAGTTGCCTCCATCCACCTTCTGTTATGAATTTTGCTGCAGTGCTTGTGGCTGCAACTGTATGTTGACCAGTGGTTGAAAGAAAGAGCTGTAGGAACAGGGTGGTTTAAAATAAAGTATTTCAACAATATCAGTGAAACTTACAAGCAATTAAAAAAATATGTATATATATATACACATCATGCATAGCTAAATACCAATAGATTATTTTAACCCACATTTGTGGAACAGGATTGTAATCTTTTTGGGGAGGGGTCTCTGAAAAAAAGTCACATCCTTCTACATATGCACAAAGTAGAGTCAGAGGAATCCTGACAGACCCTGGAGTATTTCTTAAGGTATCCCTCTACTTGCTGCTACTGAAATGCTGCTGCCATGGCAGAAGGTGCCAAGTTTTCTGGCTTTTCTTTTCTGTAGGGAAGACAGGAGGGTGATACAGTTTATTAGAGAGCAGTGGTCGTTCCAGCATCCATAGAAAGCAGCTCTTCATAGCCTTGCTGATTTTCCTTTCAGAGTATTGCAGCTGTAGGAGCTCCTTCCCTAACCCAGTAAACCTTGTTGAAAGCCACCTTTTCTGCCTCTGAGCACTGAAAGCAACCTTGACCTGGGAAAAGCCCGTGGTTCCAGAAAAGCTAAGGTATTTTTGACTAGGATGCTCAGCTATCTTGTACTTGCTACTGTATGTTGGCAAGGCAGAATCAAAACCAAATATTCTCTTTAATATTGAAACCCCAGAAATCTGGGAATAAAACAGAACATACAATTTAACTGAAACTCGAACAACTCAGGAGGGTGCCCTCTATTTGCAGGGATAACCAGATCTGTACAGCTTTTATTTTAAGGCCAGTTTCTTAAGCAGTAAGCACTTTTTACTTCCCTTCTACTTCATTATGCCATTGTACTCAGATTTCGGCCCTTTTATCTTTTGCCCATTTCAGTCATGTTCTGGGATCTGCAATGAAACCACTATAGGAGATGGTCCGCAGCATCAGTAATGCTTCAAGACAAGCTTGGTAGCTCATATTTCTTTGTTAGCATCCCATCGTGAAGGGGGAAATATCAGTTTGCTTTGTTCTTAAGCCTTGATTTTCATAAGCTAGCGATGACTGTGGGTGCAGTTGTGGTCAGGCTGAAGTGGCAGTGCGAGGGTAGAAAAATAGAGAGGCGCTTCCCTGAGGCCAGTCTCCCCTCCGTGCACACGAGAGGCAGGAGGGCGTCTGCCTGCCTTGCCTGGGGCTGTGCCAGTGCCCGGGGAAGGAGAGACGAGCCAGCTGTAGTGCGGCTGAACTGCAGAGGAGTCTGAAGGTGAGGAGTGGAGCATGAGCCTGAGCGTCCACCAATGTTTGGATCCCTCCTAGGGCCCACCTGATGCTGGGTCAGCCTCCTCTAGGGGCTGGTGGCAAGACCATCACCAAGCCCTGAATGCACATCCATGATGGAAGGGAAGCATCCTTAGGCACTACACAGCAAGAGCAATAAGAAATGATCCTGTTTCTCTTTGGCTCACAGCTCAGCAGGGACCTTTGGTGAATTTTTTTCCTCTAATGTTGCATAACCATTTCCCCAGGGCAAAAAATATACTCACGGATGAACATTTGTGTGATATGGGGCTAGGTACTGCAAGAAATGCTGCTTTTAAAGGTGATGGTGTGTTCTGTGGGTTGAATAGTTAATAGGTACGCTGCTATTAATACTGCTGGTGTAGGTAAAATTTTTAATTATGCAGTGAACATGAGTGTCTATTCACCCACACAGTATAGTTCTGTGAATATTAAAGCTGTTTAAAAATGTTAAACATTATTTGAACATTACTTAAAGCAATTAAAGTTAAATATTCTGACTCTTAAAACACTTTTCAAAACATTTTTCTTTTTTTCTGCTTCCAAAATGGAGATGATTTGAACTATTTTTTAAAGTCAGTGGAGTTTTACTTTGTCTCTAAAGACATCTTCTGAAATTTAAGTAAATATTTTCCAGTATTTGGAAATAGAATGAAAATATTTTCTAATAAAATGACAAACCACTCTGTTTCTGACAAGTCGTCATTTAAAACAAAATGTGTTACAATCATTCTGGGAGGCAAGAAGATTCATAAGCACGCATTTGAAAAATTTCATCCAGCATTAATGAATATTAATATGAACTAGACAGACTGAGATTTAGGTAAGCTTGCAATGTCATTTTCCTGCAGTAACAATATGCAAATGTCTATACACGTAGGTTCTTGAAGAGAGAATGAAATTGGAGTGCAAGTGTCATGGAGTTTCAGGTTCCTGTACAACCAAGACCTGCTGGACCACACTTCCTAAATTCAGAGAGATCGGATATATTCTGAAAGAGAAATACAATGCTGCAGTGCAAGTGGAGGTGGTACGAGCCAGTAGACTGAGACAGCCAACTTTCCTGAAGATCAAGCAGATCAAGAGTTACCAGAAACCAATGGAAACAGATTTAGTGTATATCGAAAAGTCACCCAACTACTGTGAGGAAGATGCTTCCACGGGGAGCGTTGGTACCCAGGGACGACTCTGTAACCGTACCTCTCCCAATGTGGATGGGTGTGACATGATGTGCTGCGGAAGAGGATACAACACACACCAGTACACCAAGGTGTGGCAGTGTAACTGCAAATTCCACTGGTGCTGCTTTGTGAAGTGCAACACATGTAGCGAGCGGACAGAGGTGTTCACCTGCAAATAACGGCATCATGCGCAAATGAACAGAGCAAATCGCCACGAGTGAAGACAGTGGAGTACAACGAATGACGACAGCATCATTTTGCACATCTAATCTTCTTTGGGAAAAAAAAAAAAAAAAACAACACAGCAACCAATCTCTCCCCACTACTTACACCTCTACAGATGGTGCATTTTGGCTGGCTGGCTGTTGTGACTGCTTTGGAAACAAGAGCAACAGGATTAAGGTGATGTTGACAACTACATGACAACTTTTTCTCTCTCTCTCTTGTTTTTTTTTTTTTTTTTTAAACTACAATCTGGGTGTTGTAGAGTTCTCCTAGTAAGTGTTTTAAGTTATACATATCAGAGAAGCTGATTGCATTGCAACTCCCATGAAAGTTTAAAGAAAAAGACACATTCTCATACTTTACAACAGCAAAAGCACCAAGCCCTGTGCAAATAAAGACTTTTTTTTTAGGAAATGAAATCTTCGTTGACTAGAACAAAGCAGTCTTGCTGCAAAATACTAAATTTCTAAGAAAGCAGGTAGAGAGAAGACTACAACTGGTAGGGAGACAAAATCTGTGGCGGAAATACTCCACTATCAGCTTGAAAAAATAAAGTTCACAAAATTACATCAGCTGCCAGTGACACTGGAACTCTTTGAATGAACATTAAAAATAATTATTTATGTTTTTAATAGTATCAGAAAATTCTAAGCACTAACGGGTAGCTATGTCTTAATTCTGTACTAAATGTAAACTTATTGGAACTCTGACTTTATGATTTTTGTATTTGGTTCTCCCTAAGTTCTTCAATGCTACTGATCTGTTGTCACTCCACTAGTAGAGAGTTTGATTACTGTAGGCCTTAAGCAATGACCAGAACTGAACAAAAAGATCATGTGAAGCTGTGGTTACAAATGCTTGATGAAGACTTTTCCCACTTGCCTCCTGAGTAAGAATGACTCTTTCAGATTCAGGCTTCAGGCGTGGAGCACCTACCCTCAGCTCCTTGTAGGGAGTTTTAAGATAAAAAGACATGCTTCAACAAACGTCAAAGATTTTGCTTTGCAGTCAAATGCACTGGCAGGATCTTCCAAGCATGACACTTTGCTTTTAATGGTTAAAACGTAATATTATCAATAGTTTTTAAAAAGTTATGCTCAGTATGAGCTGAGAAGTTAATAAAAATATGGTAGCTGTACACTAGGTTGCTGCAACCTGTGAGCTGTGGTGGCTTCATGAGCATAAGAAAGCTAAAATTTGGGTTAGTCTGTGTCATCATTATTCTAAGTTTGGCAATAACATACCCCTGGTAAATGCATGAATGTTAAGAAAGAAGTGGACATTTTACACCAGCATTCAATTCTAATTCACACCCCTTTTCCCTATGAGAGATTTTAAAAAAATCCTCAGATTTTTACTACTGTAAAACCTAGTGGTTTTAGCCCCAAGTGCCAGATGCTCCCACATACAATACAGCACATTTAATCACATTAATTTGCTTGCAGCAGGGATCCCTACCTGACTTTCAGAAAAGTTGGATTAAAAATTTCCTCATGTCTATGTATCTGCATTTCTAGCTTTCATTTCATCCTGTTACCTTTCGTGAGGGGCTGCACAGCCATGAGGTCTCCCCACCCAACACGGGAGCACATGCCACACCACATTGTGCTCTTGGGGCCAGGGGCCGGTGGAGCTACCGTGCCACCAGCTCCCATGCTGAGTATGTGGATGATCCAGGATTACCTCCCGAATTTATGTTATCTAAAGTAAACAACCACCTGGGGACCTTGGTTTGAATGCTCTTGAGGACCTGCCTTTCTGACGCCAAGCATTTCTTACCCTCTGAAAATCAGACCCTTTTGATGAGTCTCCTAAGGAGCAACCCAAACTCAAAGCACTCATGCTTTTTTGTTGTTGCTGTTGGTTTCTACGTACCAACTAGAGGTTCAAACTTGGTCTTGGCATAGAGTGCAACTACACAGAAGTAGGTAGGGGCCCCTGAAATGCTAGAGTCACTTCATATAATTTAAAGTTCCTTTGATTCATGGGTATTGTTGTTGAATAATAGTGATATACTGTAGTTTCACTACGTTCTTGACAGGAAGCAAATAAAGCTCCCAAGCACAGTAATGCACAGTCTTATGGTACTAGGTACTGTAAATATATTAGAATAGTATTTGTTAAGTACAATTGAGGAATCCAATTAAGTTATATTATTGTATATCGTTTAAATGTCTATAGAGTATTTTAAATTATTGTGAACTACACTGCATTAAGAAAAGAAAAAAAGGTTATATATTATAACACCAGCCACTCTGAAAAGTGGACCAAAGTGACACTTTCTTTTCTTCTTACACACCCGTATTTCAAATAGCTCTGTCAGCTATTCAGCACTGTAACAATCCTACCATTGGATTAGCTGTCTAGAATATAACATTTCAGAGCATCCTATAAAAGCTTTGCTCATGTGGGTGTGCAGCATTCAGAAAGGTACTGTATGACACGAAACAGGGGCTGACCACAGAAATGCATGGACTTTGAACGATGTCCCAAGAAAAAGCTGTTTTAGTCAGAAAACACCATTACCACTAATGTATTGGAACATCGGAAAAAAAAAGACAAAAAAAAAAAAAAGACAACCTTTTTACGAAGGTGTTTATGAACAGAAGTAGGTTACACACAACTTTTCTTTTAAAAAATATAGTTTGGTGTCAAAGAACTGTGACAATAGATGTTTGAACACAACCAGCAACACAACATGGTTTAACCATACCGTAGCCATGACAAAACTCAAAATACTGTATGTTATTAAAGAATATAAGAACAAAGATCAATTTGTTTACTATGTGAATGTTTTATGGCAAGCAGAAAACAAAAGATGAAATGTGTTTCCATTAAAACTTATTTTTTTCCCCTTGTAGCCCCCTTTCTTTTTGTTAATTATTTATTTAGAAAAAAGAAAGAAGACACCAATGCCTTAGGCAAAGGCTTCTCTGGATGAGAAATGACATGCAGATTCCAACTTCTAAGCAGGTTTTATGTTTGTGAGAAACAGTAATGAACACTCCTGTGTTTGATATCAAAGTCCAGAGTCATCTACCTACACCAATTGTAGAGTGAACTTGGCACTAGCACCAGCCTTGGTACTACCAGAGACTTCCATTGTCTCAAATGAGACAGGGATAAATGTTTTTGATAGAAATGTGGCTTCAGACTCCAAAACACTGCTCCTCCACGAACCTCACATTACAGATTAGTGAACAGAAAGGAAACAGAGGCATACAGGAGAGGCTTGAAGGCCCTGACTGAACCAGCACCTGCATGTGCTCCAGCTTATTCAAGCAAGTTACAGACACATCTGAAAACCTAGCTCAATCAGGACCTAAAAGATTTTACAGTGTTTACTTTGGTCAGAATAGCAGCAATCTCCTTGATACTGAGAATAGTGTCTTCCTATAAGAAATCTAAACAAAATGCACAACCTTTGTTATATTTGCCCCTCAGGGAAGATACTCAGCTATAGATAAAGGTATAGCCAAATTCCACATGAACTAAGTCCAAAATAACTTCATTAAAATGACAGCAGTATAAGTATGCACAGCATTTTACCCACAGATGCCAAAGAAAACACTGCACCTTGTATCTAATTACATCATACGAAACTTGTTAATAGAGCTCCAGGAAGTTTTTATAGCAAATGGTAATATTGCATTCATTTCAATGATGACATCTGGAAAGTAGAAGAAGCTCATCAAAAGTTCTGCAAATCTTTTAACAAATCTAAAGCATGGTACAAATAGGTCACTTGACGTTTCCAGCACCTATTTCCATGGATTTCTTTCTTTGTTTAAGATTAAATATCAAAAGTGATATTAAACATAACAAAGTGAGACCTTCTCTTATACCAGCTTTCCCATGTGAATAACTCAATATGCCTTTCACTACTGAAGGCACTCTTGGCATTCAAAATGCTTTCTATAAAGCTGGAGATAATTTGCATTCATAGCAATTGTCATAACTGGATAGAACGACTGCACATTTCCTTTCTGATTGCTAGGACCTTTTGTTGCAGTGACAGTTCCCACAGCGAGGGCAGTACAGTAAATAGTACAGTAAAGCGTTCTTCTCCCAGAGTGACAGTCACAAAGAGATACAAATACATACAAATAAATCTACATCCAAGGGAAAACATCGAAGTGGAAAGGCAGAGAAGGTTGCAAGTAATTTCAGTTTCTGATACTGAGACTGTGGAAAACATCTTGCACTCAAAACAAACTGTATTGTATGCTGAACTTCACACACATCATTTTTCCCCTCAAACTCAAAGTCCCTGTTTGCATCTCTGCAAATTCAGAAAGTTTTATTGGAGAACAAGCACATGCAAAGCTTGGCAAGTATTTTCCTTTTGTGTTTGAGCTTCTTTCTTTTATTTTCTTTCAGGAAATTGTAGGGGATCATTACCTGACAAGGGAGATACAATTGCAAATTTAAAATTTGCATCTCATTTTTTAAAATGAAGATCTGTTTTTCTTTCCCTGCCAATTCCTCCAGTACAGACAAATGTGCTCCAAAAGATTTATTTGGTGGAGAATAAAGATGGCAGTTTTTACATAATATATGGTTGTTGGTTGTAACGTGTTCCACAGAGCACTGAGGCAGAAGGAATAATACTGCTGTAAATTTAAAATCTTTAGTTGTGTTGTTTTTACCGATAGCAATACACTAAATATGAACTGTTTGGAGACTCAAGTGCAATTCTGTTTTATAGGATGGTCCTTTTCATAACTTGGTACTATGAAAGGCCAGGAAAATGAGAGTAATAAAGTTTACTTTGGTTTCGGGTCCTCCTTTTGGGTCTTCACTGTAAACAGACAAGATCAATAAGAAACCAGATTTATGAGATTTAAACTTGTGCCTAGGTATTAAAAATAATTAAGATACTTATTTTGTAGGTGATTCCAAACAAATGTCACTGCACGAGACATTGGAAATGCTTGCATTGAAAGCCAAATGTATGATTAGCCTCTGACTTTATTTGCCCCACAGTTTAGGGAAAACCAGCATTTTAGATCCCATGCAGCTAAAAGGAATTCCCAAGGAGATTACAAGATTTTGATCTTATTGTTTAATTCCTGTTGCTGAGAGTGAAAATGAGCATTCCCTACTTCTTTGGGCAAAGGGAAAACTAAAAGCATTTTGAAGACCATTCACACCACTCAACTTAAAAGGGTGGCCAAGAGGGCTGACTGCCCCTCAGGACTCCCTCCAGGACAGTCAGGGGAGGTGTTGGTTCAGCCGTGGGCTCTGACCCTCTCCTCCTCATCTGGAAAAACCTCAGGGAGACACGCTGGGGTGATTTATCCACTCAAATAAAGCACCAAACATTGTGCCATGGGAATGAACTCCCATGAGCTGCTACCTCACAGAAATGGTCTCAAACAGAATTGTAAAAGCTGGACCATTATCCAATGATTTGATTAGGAAATTCCTTACAACACAGTTTATTTATCGTTTTGACTTCCCCTTAAGATTTGTGTTGTGTGGAGAAATTAATACAAGGGTAGAACATTTAATAGCATATTGATACTTGTAAAGGATCCCAACAAATGTACGCAGCAATGCTCCCTTGGTTATTCCATCAGAGCACATCCATGCTGCTATTCCTGAGCACATCAGGCTATGCCAAAAGGCTCTCACAGCAGCTGCATCCTGATTACCTGCATTAGTTTCATCTGGCCATTAAAACTGAGTTCAATCTACATTTTTGGTTTGTTAAAAAGGCAGTGAAATTTAATGGTTATGTATTTTCAATAATGCTAGCCATCACACAGAATCCTCATCTCAACACCTTTCTGAGGTAAGTATTATATATTTTAAAGACAAAGAAATATATATATATCGGTACTTAAAAAGGATTAACCTGCCCAGAGAGGAAAAAAGGCACTCTTCAAATTGCATTGTATATCTCAAATATAAAGCATAATATGCACACACATCATGCATATATTTCTATACACACACATACAAACATACGTAAATACATAAAAAAAATACATAAATATATGTGTGTGTATAGTCAGTGCAATTTATATAAGATCATTGCTAATTTGGTCCCTTTCTAAGGGGGACCCTTATGCCCTCATACTGAACTACAGAGCTACAAATTTTACACATTTCCTTGCAGATAGGCTATGTCATCAGCACCATAATATCACCTGATAACGCTTCTTTTATTTGTAGGTCTCAAAGAAAAACAACAACAACAACAAAACTCATTTTGCAGTTGGAGAAAGTGGAGATGTGTGAAACCTCTCCTTCCTTCATCTATCCAGGAAGAGGAGGCAACATAATTTAGCTCTAAACCACTTGCCAAAGGCTCCAGCAAAAGTCAATAGTTAGGGTTTCAACTCAGATGTCCTGGTTTTCAGTCTGGGGCTCCGACTGCCAGCCCTATTTGCCATGGTTACTGTAGTGTATGAGAGCATCAGTTGTGGTGTACATATATATATTTATTGGCAAGCACATCACAACTCTTCTTCCTTATCTCCCTCTTTAAAAGATAAGCTACTTAATATTTGCCCCTGGCTGCTATCAACAAATGTGTCATGATTTGCACTCACTTTGCACCCATGTTAACCTTTTGAGCAGATGCAGGCACTTTCAGTCAGAAAATCATCACCGGTATGCTCTGTTAGTATATTTACAGTAATGAGTCAGATAAATGCTTTCTTTTTTAAAAAGGCTGGAAGCAATGCAGCAGGACAGGTTTGTCCACCCACCGCATTTTGTTCCAGCAACTCTGGCACAGAGCTGCAGCTGGGATCAAATAGTCTTAGGAAGCCAACATGCAAAGCTTGAACAGTAGGCTAAAGTAAATATATAATGGCGTGGGAAAAAGTCTCTTGTTTGTTAATATTAGGTGATACAGAATATCTGTTGTTCAGGACAAGGAACTGGAGAGTTGCTGGCTTATGTTCAGCAATGCCCAGTTGTCTTTATTTCACTGCATAGGTTGCTTTCCTCTCTGTGTTTGTGTATATGTGCATGCAGGGGGACTTGGGAAGCATTTAACTAAGTCAATGCGTTAATAAATTTTTCATTTCATGAATGGGAAAAAAAAGGGGGGGAAATTAGTGAGTACCTAAATGAGAAATACTTGGAGTTGGCTCGCAGCAACATGGTAAGAAATATGTGCTTTGGAAGTTTCAGCTGACTACCTAATGCAAACCACTCCTGAAGGAAGGAGAAAGAATGAGGAAGTCAGCTTGTGGTCAGCAGCTTCTCTGCCCGTGATATCCAGTACATAATTATTGCAGAGCTACAGTTCAGCCAGCTTTTGACAAATGAACTACCAAGAGTTTTCTCTGCATGTTTTCTATTCAAGTGTGTTTAGTCATAAATACTTGGTTCCAATGGCTTTTTCTTAGTCAAACAGAGCCACTCCTAAGCATTAGTAATACTTCTTATTCTTACTATAAGCCTCTGAACAAGATTCTTTTATTCTGGTTGAAGGTCTCTTTACAGAAGTTGAGTATCCTGGACTTTCTCCACCCACACTATTTTTGACTAATTATACCCCTAGCACTCTTCATCTCCAAACCCTTCACAACAGACCATACATTCCGTGCTGAAAAGTTTCCATGAAATAGAAATAAAACTGAAAGAAATAGACATACAATAAAAATATCAAATTCATTTTTTAAGTGGAAGAAGTAATAGCAGAAAGAACCAGGTCAGAACATCAAATTTCCTTGCTCCTTTACTCATACTCAGCTTCTCTATTCTTCAGGTTCATAAAATGACAATTTCTGAGTGCATGTAATGCCCCCATTAATGATGCTAGAGATTTACCATTTTAGAGGTAGCTCTAAATACCAACTGTAAGTCCCAAAGACCTGAAGGAGGAAGTAATAAGGCATAAACATTCCCTGGTAGTGCTACTGAATGATTTGACTGTATTTGCAAACAATATTAAAATAATAAGGTATGTATGGAAAATGTTCATTTTTAATCAGTACACATTTTTCAAGTTATATCACTTTTTAAAATGAGGGGCAGTACTCATCTTCATTCAATGCATTTTTACAAGCAGATAATAGGAAGTCATATGTCCCTTTGGTGATGGTTTCCTGAAGTGTAAATTAAGATTTAATGTCAGGTGCTCTTACTAGTGTTTGAACCCTTTTTATACTCTTTGACTCTGTATGAGCAACTCAATATGCACATGGAAAATGCTCTTAGCAAAGTACCAGCACTGACAATTTCTGTCTTCAGGTATTCCTTTTCTCTTTTTCTCCCCACCCTTAATTACAGACCAGCAAAGAGAACAAACAGAAATCTTTTTTTTTTTTTTTTACAAGTCAGCCAAATGGATGCTTTTCCAAGGACCTCCATTTGTTTTCCTTTGAAAACAGTACCCTCTGTCTTCTGTTTAAAACCTTTTGCATTCAAGAGATGCCTCTTTTCCCTAGATGGGTTCACTTGAGCTTCTTTCTCCACTTCAGCTTTTTAGCTAGTTACACTCCCTCACAATCTGATGCCTGTTCAAATGTCTCTACTCAAGCTGAGACAGACCCAAGAAGTACTTGTAAAGGGTGTTGGCCACAGTTCTGAAAACCTTTCTGCTGGCACTTCAGAGCAGTGAAGTGTTTGCCTGCTCCCATCATCTCCAGCTGAATGAGGAGGGAACTGAGCTTGCCCTTCAACTGTAGATGACTGCAAGGTAAGCCACAGCACTTTAAGGAGCAATAAATCAAATCAGGCCCTGCTCAACCTCTTGACCTGAAACTTGACAAAGGTGACAGTTATCACCACATTCAGCTCCTGCTTAGTGGCCAGCAGGGCTGGACATGGGGATGCCGTGACCTAAATGAGGGGAGTTTCTAAATCCTGCTTCAAAAGTGATCAAATTCTTCTCACTCTCACTTCTGAACACCTCACCCTAAATATCCCTTTTCAATTTTGAAAATTTTGAATCAATTTTTGTTTAAAAGCTTTGTGTTCACTGTAATTCCCATATCATACTACCCTTCCATAATTCATCTATCTAAAAAAGACCTCTAAATGTGGGATTTTCAGGATTAGTCTCAACACGATACTGCAACGCACACACCCAACAGAAACACCAGAAAGAAAAAAAATCATTAAAGCTGTCACACAAAGCTCAAAAAATTGAAACTACTGAAAAGATGGAGTCTGTGCAGAACAAAAATATTGGCACAGATTGTACTCAGGATATAATTGCAACAGTTTTGAGGCCAGCAGGGCTGAACACATTCATCTGTCCTATAATATGTTCATAAATTTACCTTGGCTGGGAAAAAAGTACCTGTAAGAGAGCTTAGCAAAAAAAAATTCTTTGGTGAAAAAAGAGAGATTAATCAAGAGCAAAATAAGATGGAGTTGGGATGAATCTCTCAGACTGTTCATAAAAATGGGAGATGAGCAGGTGAGAAAACTTTTCAGATTGGGCTTCCTCAATTTCTTCATTTTTATTTCATTTTAATTAATTATTTTAATTTATTCAAGCTCAAAGCTCAAAAGGGAAAAGAAAAAAGGTACAGAAATGATTTCAGAATTATCTGAATGAAATAAGCTGACTGGTCCAAACCAGACCCTATCTTAGATCCAAGAAATCCCAGAACTATAAATTTTTGTGCTTACTTGGAAAGAAAACGTTTCAGGATTATTTTTGTGCATGTGCATGTGCATGATGGCAAAATTATTTCACCCCCAGTTTAAAGAGAACGTTATCTTTCTGAACATTCCTGTTCAAATAGATCCCACAATCTTCCTTCCCCTCCTACTTTGGTAAAAATCTGATCAGGTGACAGTAGTGTAGTTTCAGATTTCAGTTCTGAAAGATGACAAGTCCTTCTTTTTCTTTCCTCTAGCCCTTCTCAGATATATACATACACATTACAAGATGTCTTTCTTCTGAGTTGACACCCAAAATAAACAAAACTGGAACATATAGTCTTCTTTATCTTGGATAAATATATAAAGCTAAAATGTATTAAGCGTATTTTTTTGAGGTAGTGGGAATTTAAAGCAAAACAAGAAAACTCAGAAAATAACATTAAAAAAATAGAAGCCTAATATTTAAACAAATCTGGGCTGCCATATTCTCTTACTGTTTTAAAATAAGCAGAAGTGATCAAATATGAGATGACTGGCCAAGACTTGAGTTCTCACTTTTGAAGTATGGTCTATTGATTAGCTGCTTTCCCCTTTCCCTGCATTCAGAAAACCCTGCTAAAACTTGATCCCACGGTCAGGTGCAGCAGATGACACTTCAGAGAGACTAAATCAAACCTGGGAAGCCAGGGAGAACATGCCAGGTGTAGCAGTTCACAGGCTGTCATGGCTTTTTTAACATCACCACAGCAGTCTGTGAGAGACAGAAATAGCTATGCCAATAGCCAAACCATAGCCAATCTATGGCTAGGGATGTTTTCAGCCATGTCTAGGGGCTGACTAACAGTGCTTGACTTCTCACCCTCGGGTGTTGCCTATGTCTGCATCCTCAGTGGGAGAAGAGGACAGCATGCAAGTCTCCAAGGCTTGCTTTGGGGAACTGAAGGTGAACTGCTGAAAAAGCAGCGTGCCAGCATCAAAGCAGTCATTTCTGTTCATGGCGGCACCAGCTCACGAGAACACTTGTTGGTGGGTGATGGAGAAATTATTTGAGAGAGAGGAATGAGATGCAGTCTGTGCCCAAGCACAGAGCTCTTCTCAAGCACCACTGCAGTCCCATCATAATGCTAACAGCTCCCTCCTGAATCTGGCAATATTTAGCCTCTATTAATCAGACTGCACTGGGTTATACCTGTTTTCTTGGTGCTTATCCAAAAGCTGGCAGAAAGTATCTATCTTTTCAAGAAAAGCAACAAATCAATGCCAAATAACCACGTTGCAAAGAGAATGTGCTGTTAGACATCCTCAGCACAGATGGCAGAGTAACACCAAGTACAGGCAAGGTAAACAAACAAACACCCCCAGCTGATAAAGCAAATAAGTTATTCATGTCTTTTTGGCTCAAAGGCAGCAGGGGAACCCATCCACTCACGGGAGCTGAATAGGGTTTCTGCCCTTGGAAAGCTGCCTTGCTGCGAGCACAGAGCCGCGGCTGGGACCAAGGAGCCGGGGAGGCACGGCACACCTTGCTGCCTTGCTTGCAGCTCGCGCTGAAGAGATCGTGTTTGCATACTCAGGGCACGAATAAAGACGAAATTTTCCAAACTATTTTAATGTAAATACAAGGGCGTCCACGGCTAACCAGCATGGCAGTTTGACTGGGATGACTGCCAAGGAACAAATTTAATGCAATGTATTTCATTTACTCCTAACAATGGATAAATGGCACTCTCTTTCTGTTTAAATGGCATGCCCACTGCTGTCTACGTGTCTGCCCACAGGTGTTATGCAGTATGAACACTTATGTTTGTTAACATAAATTTGTTCACTTGTGTTTGCTTCCCTCTTCCAGCGTGGCTGCTAAGCCAATCAAACCGACAAAACTAAACAAGTACAAACACTTCTTGCAAAGTGTGTATGCAGCAATTAAAGCACGCTGAGGTAGGGTGCAGAGTTTTAATCACGCTGGCCCTTGGCCAAGGAGCTGTAGAAGTGAACTGTGCTTCCCCAGCCAAGGAGGAGGACGGAGGAGGAATTTCCTCCATGCCCCTAGCAGAGAGAGATGTGTTGCTGTCAACAGTGCTCCTTCTTTTTTAGGGCTAACCCCTTGTCCACGCATTTCTACCTGACAATGGATCTTCACATGAATACTTGTAGAATTTGCCTCCACCACAAGTACTCCTGGAACCATATTAAATAGTAGTAATAGCCCCTGTTTTTCCTGACAATTATGTGTGAGCAAACAAGCTTCTATTGAAGTGAATTTATTACCTTATTTGAGCAAATGCTGACAGCTTTGTGCTGCTTTTTGCAGTGTTCATGAAATGTCAGTGCCAAAAGAAAGCAGAGAAGATATTTTGCTGTTACACAATAACAGGGAAAAATGTAATTTTAAATCATTGAACTGAGATATTTTATAAGATTATAGGCTTAAAAATGAGCATGTACAGAAACAGTTTGCCAAATTGTAACCAAACAGTTTTGTACCTTCTGGGACCAAACCCCAGTATAGTACTGATGATGGGTAGCAAAAAAAGAAATCTATTAATTCTGTGAGTTTTTAAGATTTTTTTTTAGTTATTTAGTGTATTAGGATGTAAATGTGTGTGTGTGCTGGGGGGTATGGGGGACCATCACATGGTCCTCCCAGAATTTTCAGCTTTCCATTTCTTTTCTATTGCTGTGAAATAACTGGAAACGCATCCCAGATATTAGCATACAAATAGTTACACTGAACTGTTTATAAACATCAAACATTATTTATAGCTCACACACACACATATCACCATGGAAACAAAGCAATTGTCATACTATTAGGATGCAATTTCTCTGCACAGTGAGGGAGAATGGCAATTTATCTGCATCTGGGTGGTTTCACGTTACTGTTTGTGGTCACAGATCTCCCCTCCAAAGCATCTCTTGGATGTGAAATTAGTTTTGATTACTGAAGAAAAGATTAGATCAGTATAAGACAGACAATTTGAAACAGCAGAGCACATGTGAAAACACTGCAATTATTGCACAGGAGTGATGTGAACTATTCAGTGACGGTGATTCAAAGGCAAACGGAGGAATTTTGAACCCAGTGGAGGTCATTGAAGGCAAGTGTTTCCCATCTTGTCATTGCTGATGGTCAATGGTCATTGCCATCTTCTTGCTGCTTGGCAGCCAAAATGAAGTAGTATTGATTACCGATTGCAAATCTAAAAAACGAGCATGAAGAGGCATCCTTGCGTATAATCCTCCTGGTAAACTCAAGGATTGAATAGACAGAGAAATCTTTTCCTGTAAAGAAGACGGAGTATATGCACTATTAATATTTAAGGCTAAACAGATCTATCAAAAGAATATAGGGCACAGTTTCTAAAGAATATATATGCTCACATATACAGATAGATTTCTACTAGATTTCTTTTTTTTAAATATAACTAAGAATGTAAGGAATTAAGATCACTGCCTTCCACCTGGCACTTGAAATGGAGACTATGATACAAAGAAACATATTCTTAGTCCTAACAGCGTAAATGACAAGATCATCGCACCTTAGCAATAATAACTTCCTACTTGGTCATCCTTGCATAACAGGAGCCCTTCAAGAGAGTTAACAGAAAATGGATGATAATTCATCACAGCAGCATACCTGACTGCACTAAACCATGGCTTGAATTAGTCGTGTATTTTTAACACAAGAAAACGTACTAAAATTCTCAACTGAAATTATCAGTCCTCTCAACAAAGATGTGTAAGAGTGGGCTGATAGAATCCTTGTAATTTTAACAAAAAGCTAACGCTGAGGCTAATCTTGCAATATTACTGCAGGCAACACTCCCAGAGATGTTCTGCCTGAGTCAGAGCTGCAAGGTCACTCCAAAAAGATTGCTCATAGAAAGTCCCATTATTGCATGAATTCAGTTTATTCCCCAGCTAGATTTGATACGAACTGACCTGCATTCTGCCTCATTAAAAAGTGCTCCTTAACTCAGAATGGAAGATTCCTTTGTGCAATCTGTCCTAATAACACTGAAAACAGAACAGCTTCTCTATCTCTGACAGAGGCTCTTTTTCAGAAGGGGAAAAAAGAGTCTTCTCTCTCCTCGCAGATGTAAATGCTGCAAAGTACTTTGGGAGCCTTTAGGATAAAAACTGCTCGAGTAAACACAGGGTATAATTATCATCATCTGTCATCTCTGCGAATCCATACATTTTATATTCCACTTAAAACAGAAAAAAAAATCCTCAGTGGGATGTCTTCCAGCGAACCAATTTAGCTAATGAGAGTGAATATCAATGACTGCTGGCTAATCAGAATGGTATTAGCATAAATTTTACTTAATGAGGACATATTTGGCTGGTGCCAGGAGCAAAATGGTACTGAGCTAGAGTGTAAAATGCAAAGGATGTGTAAGTCTCCACAGAAAAACAAAACAAAACAAAAAAATACCCTAGCAGAGCAAATACACAGAAATGTATCTGAGGTCATGGTTATACTAGCACTTTCAATGCAACCTGAGATTTTACCCTCACTGGAGGCTTTTCAAACTTTTTCATTATTACAGAATCTTATCAACCCTTTAACTGTGATGAATAAAACACCCTGGGGAACAGCCTGACAAGAGATTCAATTGAACTCTTTTAACCTCATGTCGGTAGGTAGATCACCAAGGGAACTTGCTTTCTTTTTAATTTAAGGCATGCAATACATGCGCTGTGCTGCACAACCAAACTATATTTTTCCTTTGTGCATTGTGTAAGGCTCTGTTTTGAAAAATGCCCAAATATTGCTCTCAGCTTCAAAACGAGCAATGTAACATTGCCCTCTGTCTGCCTGTTAGCAATCTCAGGCAGAAAATTCCCATCTGCCGCTACTGTCTTGAAGGAGTTAACTTCTAGCAGCATCCAAGTGCTGTTGTGCACAGTGCACTTCTTCATCTTTATATATGCTCCGTATCAGACAGTCTGAGAATAGAAAGATTTTTGTCTACAGTAACATAAAGGAGTTAGAGTTCAATGCTCTCACAAAATATTTAATCTTGTGAAATGTTATTTGTAGTGTCATTCTTGTATATACCTGCTTTGAAATTCCTAACCCTAGGTTCTTCTATGTAAAGGAATATAGGGCAGAAGTGTTCTTACCTGTGATATACTATAGGATCTAACAATATTTAACCGGTGAAGTCATTTTTGTTTCCAAACCTGTGTCTCAAATATGCTTGGGAACGTGGAAACTCACAATGCCCTTATTCATGACATCAAAATCAGTTCCATGGTAACACATTGTGATGACAAAATACACAGATTGCAAGGTCACAAGTCACACTTAAGAACAGGCAGGGGAGAAATTGTTAGTTTAATGAATAACATTAGCCAATTCCAATAGGAATAAAAATAAAGAAAAAATAATGTGCCTAAAGTAAACGCCCTTAAATGCACTTCAGAGCCATTTCATCTTAAGTAGTTCTTCAAAGGCAGAAGGCTTCCGCAGGTTTCACCTCTGCAGCAAATAGAAGCTCATGTTAAAAATAAAAGCAACATGCAGTACGGTAATGATCATACTCATTGTGCTTTTCCTCTATGTGCACAGAGAGAAATGGCAACTGTAGGGAAAAAAAAAATAGCACAAAAGGAATCAACCATAAAAATGTTCATGTTAAATCCAGACTAAATCCCCAAAACAACTTACGGTTCTTTTGCTTTACAAGGACTTGTTTTTCACACACAGTGACCAGCCATTTCTGAATCTTGCACTTCCTTGGTCTATAGCCAGGTATTTGAAATATTTCTATCACAGAAGTCAGCAACAGCAACTCTGTTATAGCTTATTCTAAAAAATTCCTAGTGATTCCTTCACTGCTTCTTTGCTGAACTCTGGATCACAAGAAAATGACCCAAATTTACAAGATTTTAATGTACACAGACCACCTCTGAAATTTAAACCCTTTGGCTGCAAGAACCCTAATATATGCAGGCAGGAGATATCGCCACAGCTAGCTCATCACCTAAGTACATAAAGCACACAGAAGAGGGAAAGAAAGGAATACCACAAGGATAAAATTGCCAGCTTGAGATCTGAACAAATGCCAAACACCTTTAAGACTTCAACATTGCATTCAGCTTTGCTTGTAGCTTCTCAGGGCAATGAGAGTAAAAAAATTGGAGTACTTGAAAAAAAAAATGAACAAGAAAACCCCGTGGTTAAGGGAATGTTCTTGAACATGGCATGTCTTAAGTGTTAGGTTGTTGTTCCATAAAGGCACTGTACGAAAGGTAACAAGAATACATTTGAATGACTCTTTCCTTCTCACTCTCATGATCAAAACCTTCTTTGAAATCGCAACTAAAATAAATCATATACAATCTATTTGACTTTACTGTGTCATAAAATTGGCACTACAAAGTCTATGCTTACCACAGTCTGAAAGGTCAAAGGAGAGGATGGATTTCCTTTAACCTCTTGTTAAAATAGCATCTTATTTTTATTAGAAAAGATGTTATTTTTTTTTTAACCATATCATGGCAGACAGCCCTATCCCAATACATCCTTACATAAACAGTGACTGAATAGCCAAAAAACAAATTGCAACTTAAATTCTACAGGGAGAAGCTCAGATTAGATTTCTCTCTGTCTATCAGAGAAGATTTGAAAGGCCAGAGCATTTCAAAACAGATGGGGGAACAGCATCTTTGATTTTATTTAAATGGCATAAAATCACTGGATTATTCAAAAACAATGAAACGTGGTTTGGTAAGACATTAGTATTTTTAACATACTCTTGCACTCTGGCAGCGATGGAGATGGTAAAATTCCCTCTATATTATATAAAATGGCTTGACAGTTGCATACATACTCAACCACAGGTGGGGGGTTCTTCTTAAATTGGTGTCCATCATGTGATGCTTCATAAGCAAAGAATAGCAGGCCATGCTGCTTTATTCAACTGGGTTATGCTTTTACTCTTTCTTCCTGCGTGTGAAAAGCATAACAGAGAGCTAGCAGAGCAGAAGTAAGATGTGTTTTGTTAGTTGTCTGAAGCCCTGGGGCCCGGAACCGGATAAGTCCTGATATTATACCCTGGATTGAGCAGAATAAATCCATTTTGTTTCCTACAAACATTTAGCCATTAAAAAAATATGAGATAGAAAAACAGACTTTGCTGTCTGCATGCCTTCTTGTAAAGCTTGTATTGTGGAAATGTCAGAATCATTAGGTCATTGGCATATATTTTGCAAGCTAATGCTTCTACTTTAATTCTCACTGGGGACTACATGTCTGCTTTTCAAATAAAATCCAGACTGAAGAAGGTGAAGTGAGCTTAAAATGATGCTGGTAACACTCCGTGATGGCTGATAACACTTCTAGATATGTTTAATTAGGAAATATCAGCCAAGGTTGATACAACCACAGCTTTTTAAGTACCTACTCTCATACCAAGCCCCACAAAAGTAATTGGTAAGTGTTAAAATTGCCTAATAAATATTTGTGGCTCCTTTTAAATGCACACAGAGACATGGGATTGAATAAAGTTTTAAAATAAATACAGCACAAGAAATAAATTTAATATCTGAAATTATGCACATCATACGAGAAGCATGGAGGGTTATACTCCAAGTGGATGAGTTTATTCCTGAATCACCAGACAGATGCAGAAGCAGCAGTCACAGAAACATCAGCCCCATTCCAAAAATAGCTGCTCCTCTCTCAAAACATGGATTGCTGATAAAATCTGGAATGTGTTCAAGTACGAGGTTAACACTAATAGGCATAATAACCCAAGTAGAAACACTCAACTCACAACTGGATAAGTAAGTCTTGAACTTGCAGCAGAAACTCCTCTGCCTGAATCCATATGCCCTGAACCAGCTTTTCAGCTCTCTCTTACAGAAACACATGCAGGCTTTCTTCTGCATAGGACAGACGCATGCCCACTCCTGCCAGAAAGACGGACTCCTTGCAGAAGCCATCCTGCCTCCTCTGCATCGCCCCTGCAGCCTTGCCCGAGGCTCCTGGAGGGAGCAGGGCTGGGCTGGCACCTCCAGATCTCCATCCTGAGCGGGGCTCTCATGAACTCAAAACATCCACTCAAAAGTCAGCCAAAACCACCGAGTGCTACCTGGTTTCTTAGTGTGGCCAGTTTAAACCATATGAAACCACAAGTTTAGTGTGATTTTGATACTGCTTTATAAATCAACCCAGGTTTATTTGAAAATGAATTTAGAGTCAGTAGACAAGCTAGTGAACTCAAACAGACCTTAGGACAAATGCAGTTTTTATTCTGAATTTCTAAACAAATCCTCAAACTAAACAAATCTCATGCAGTTTCTCTTTTCACTGTGGACATCTTGCACAGCTCTAACTAGTTGCAGATTTCTGGGTCCATTTTTACATTTCTGATCCATATTTTGTGGTTGCATGCTCCATAAGAATCCTACAGGATATATCCTGATTGACTTTCACAGGAACTCCATGTACTGTGACACACTGGCTTAAAGTTACACAGCTCCAACACATAGGAAAATCAGCTGTGAACAATGAAAGGTGCCATTTCACTGGCATTCTTCAAGATCTTTATTTAACTTCTGAATACTTCAAATTCTCTGTAGGAATGGTATGGTCCTCTCTAATATTTATTAATGATTATTAATATTTATTTGATTTATTAATCAAAACTCTTCTATAAAATTCTATAAAGTAAAAATACAAGACTCAAACAGATCATGGGCAATTCATTAACATGATTCTGTAGCCATACATTGTAAAACCTGAATCATGCTCCAACGAAAAGAAAACTTTTCAAGTTTTGCTGATCTCTTTCTTCAACATGCACTCATTTGTATTTATTCTAATTAAAATCAGTCTGGCTCTACAAACTATGCTGTGTATTACTGACAAAAATACAAAAATTGTTCTGTGTCATTCCTCTGAAACGGTAAGAATGACAGTTGCCTTGTCCTATACAAATAAAAGATTAATTTACAGGCACTTAGTTATCATCTGTAAGTGCCCCCCACCTCTACACTGCAAGAGTGGGTGACATGATCAGTAAAAAACTCATTAGAAATGGAAAATTAAGTTTTACTCAAATTCTGTTTGTGATTGATTTTTGTCCTTCAACTAATACATTTGAGCAGTTCAAAGCTTATTGGGAAAAGGTGAATTCTCATAAGCTTGAATATTGGAATAAAATATTTTTCAAAATGTATGCCCAAAGAACATCCAAAATATATGCTATGCAATGTAAATAATCCTGGCTAGGTAGCAGTCTCTGACGAAGAGCAGAACATCAACTTAGGTATCAGCACCCTCAGCGAATGTGCATAGACTATACAGAAAGTTCACAGAGAGAACTGGAGAAAGATGAATTAATTCACTTTCTTTGAAATATCGTGGAAGGCAAGTAAGCTTGGAAATATTTTCAAAAATCAAATACATATTTTCACAATTGGCTTTGCATATAATTTTTCTCCAATTATTGGCTCAGTGGTACTTCTATTTTTTCTCAACTATTGCACAAAATGAGTTTGCCAAGTATTAGCCTCCTGTATTTTCCTTTCCAGATCAAGCACAAAAGGAACTGGAACATGATTAAAAAGAAGACCATATTATTGCTCCTGAGAGAATGATGGCAATGTTTTGGTGGGTTAGAGCAAAAGAAGACACATGCTGCAAGAGAACTAGCCCTCTAAAAGGCATGGAGTGTTTTGATTTTATCCTGTTTTTAGAGTTAGCTGACTTCATGAAGAGCCCCCTCTGCTTCTGTATCTCATAAATACATTCTTTTCCTAGGCTGTGAGCTTGCTTATTCTATAAAAGACTTGCTATAGTTTATAAGTTGCAATGCAAAATCCTCACTAGAGTGATGTTCACTCCTGAGCATTATTTGGTGCCATTAATTTGGAGGTGGCCTCCAGAACTTGAGGAAAGGACAAAGGGGTAAGTGCAGGGCTTGGAAAAGCTAATGTCAATTACAGAGCTGCTCCAGTAAAGGTGGCACACAACTGGGAGAGGTTTAAGCAACATTCACCTCCTCATGAAGACAGTGAGTGGTGGAAAGATGAAAACTGCAATGATTTTGAATTGTACTGGGTTAGAAGTACTAGTTTATTGAATAGAGAAGAGCAAACCTAGTTCTCATTCTAAATTACAGAAATCACAATGATACTGTTTTAGGAAAAATGAAGCTATGGGGATATAAATTTCTATCCCATAGGAGAGGTTAGAAGATGGAAAGACTTTTGAGATATTAAAACAAACATTTGACTCTGATTGCTTAAATTTGTAATCGTATTTTGATATGGATCACAGGCATAAATCTAGGGGAAAACTGATATGATTTAGTTACAAGAAGGAAGCCCATAGAAGGTGAAAGTGGGGACAGGCTACCCAGGAGGACTACTGAGACACTGCTTGATTCTCCAGGGGTGGACCTGTGAAAGCCAAAACTCAGCTGGAGCTGGAACTAGCAAGGGATGTGAAGGGCAGGAAAGGTTTTCTTTTGTAACTACATTGGCAGCAGAAGGAAGGTTAAGAGTAGCATGGGCCCATTGCTTATGGGGATTTAGTGATGAGGGACATGGAAAAGACTAAAGTACACAATGCCTTTTTTGTCTCGGTTTTTACTGGTACTGGTTTACCCCCAGTTCTCCCAGATCCCTCAGCCTAGCAGAGTCCATAGGCAGGAAGCAATACCCACAACAAAGGAAAATTAAGTTAGGGATCACTCAACCCACCTGGACATACAGGACTCCATGGTGTGGAGAGGCGTCCAAGGGTGCTGAAGGAGCAGGCCAATGTCATTGTGAGGCTGCTCTGTCACCTTCAATAAGTCATGGCTGTTGGGGAAGACTCCTGATCACCGGAGACAGGCAAATTTCACACCCATCTGCAAGAAGGTGGCAAGGAGGATCAAGGTCAATCTGCCTCACCTTGGTCTCTGGGAAGGTTATGGAGTAAATCCTCCTGGAATCCAAGGGACAAGAAGCTGACTGGGAGCAGTCGGCATAGATTTACTGAGGGCAAAACATGCTCACCAACCCTGTTGCTTTCTGTGGCGAGGTGATGGGCCCCATGGATGAGGAGAAGGCAGTGCATGTTGTATACCTTGGCTTTAGCAAGGCCTTTGACTTGGTCAAAGCCTGGGATAAAAAGGCACAGAGTGTGTATTCCCGTACTGTGAAGTAAGAGATGAAAATGGGTAGGACTCTTTACAAAAGACGGCTACAACCAGTAACTGAAATATCATATTTTTATAGGTTAGATTTAGGTGCATGAGTTATTCTCATATGCAGAGAGTGTATAAAGACTACTAGCTAACTGGAGTTACAAAAATGGTTTTGAAGAGAAAACCTATATATGGTGAAAACAAGTTGATAAAAGCTTTCTTTGATCCTACTGGAGTGAACTCAAGCTGTTACGTGTGGATATGAACTCAATGTGAAAGTATAACAAAATCTTGAAGAAATAACATTTATAATTGTTTTCTTATAAAACATTTTCAGGAAAGGGAGTACTTATTCAAGGGCTGAAAATGCCAGATATTAGGTTGTTAAGAAAGTGAATACAGTAGGAGGACAGAAGCCACTAAATGGTTGAAAATATATCCTCTGATGTTTTTAATGGCATAGAAAAGCTATCAACAGAATATAAAATAAAGTTAAAGAACTCAATTTCCCTGTTATATACATGCCAATGCATACCTAGAAGTGTACTTAGACAATAACTTAAGGAAGAAATTAGACTTATTATTCAATCTATCAGAGAATACTGATGCCCCTTTAGAAGGTTTTTTTCTCTACCAGCTCCTGAAGAGAAAGGGGAAACTCTTCCTATACCTACATCCTAAGGGGCTAAGAAATCCAGATATCTACCAGGAAAGACATTTCTTATCAATTTTTTTTTTTTTTTTTTTTTTGCCAAATACCTCTTGCCTCCTCATCTCACCCTACGTACTTCACCTAAGCTGTGGAAAGTTTCTTTAAAAAGAGAATTAATTTCTGTGAAATTTTAACTTCCTCCATTTGAATACAGTGTTTTATTGTAATTTTTAGGCTATGTTCTGCATCCATATCATTTCACAAAAGGATATCCCAGCATGGGAAGATACCGAAGGCAATAGATTTTACTGATGGTATTTTGCTGTGAGAATAAACAAAAAAATGGGATCATAGACATGGATTTTGTGGTATAAGCCTGAAACTTGACAGATGGCAATGTAAATTTAGGGGTGAATAATCAACTTATGTAGGCAAAAAAAAAGAGTGATCAAGGGGCCCTGCTGGGGGAGGGTCATAGAAAATTATCAATATTTCTCTACTTACAGAGAAGGAATGATACATTTGGCTGAAAAAAATTATGTCCAATCTGGCTGCCGTAACTAGTGATCCAAAAACTTTAATCTGAAAAAAAAAATGGATAGCGTATGAAAGTTGCAAAACATAGCAGGTAGACTAAGAACTGTTTATATAGAAGACACCCTTCCTGTGATTCTCTGGTGGTAATTGCTATACCAAGTTGTCCACTGTATCCACTATGAAGTCCTTGCAACTTTTTTGCAGAAATGGGAATCACCAGAGACTGCAGTTAATACTGCAGGAAATCTAGCTTGAGCTGGATGCCAGTAAATATGGACAGATAAATGAAAAGGCTCCTATGCTTATGTATGCATGAAACAAAGGGTTCCTGTATGGAATGACAATACTTGCAGAAGCAGACTGCAAGCCATTTATGACAATGGTGGAGAAAAGGGTTTCACAAACACAACTTTGATTGAAGAGGTTATTCTTTCAGTTGCAGTTGGATGATTTATAGCTAGAACATAAACCTGGAAAAGACCTTGTGTCAGCAGACACTCTGTCTGAGCCTTCAATAAAACAGAGGTAGTACAAACACCACAGTCTGATGTTGTTCATGTAAATATGTTCATGAAAATTTTCTCAATGCCAGACAGGATGCAGTCTGTCACTGCAAGAGACCATAATGCAAAAATGAGACTTTACAAAAGGTAATACCAGCGATTAAAGCTGGCTGTCCTTCCAAACATAAACCTACTCTTTTTAACAGCTTTGGAGGAGAAATGTATGTTGTAGATGGTACTTAAAGGTTCTAGATGGGTAGTGTCTAAAAACTTAAAATAGGAAATACAAAATAGAGTATCAGAAAGATGTATGCATACCAGGGTTGGAGAAGACTGGTTAGAAACACATGGTATTTACCTCAAAATTAGTGCAGATATGTGTGTGTAGGGGGGGGACACCACCACCACCATGACAAAAAATGTAAAAAATAGGAATATTTATAAACTGTTGGAGGGGAAGAAACTATGATTGTAATTTTAAACAAGGTTAGACCTATAGTCTTCATTTGGCTTAGATCCGTTTACGTACTTAGATGAATAACTATTCATGTTTTGGTTTGGGATTATTATTCCTGATTTCCAGAAATATCACCGTTAGAGTATGTAACCATGAAAGATGTGATCACACATATAAAACCTGTGTTTGCATATAAGAAGTTACCTACCTTGGAGAACCGATAATGCTATGATGGATTTTTGAAATTTTTATAAATGGAAAAAAAAAATGAAGCAAAAGACATACTGTGACAATATATCACATGACTTAAAGTCTTTGTAGTCACAAAATAGCACACACAAGGCATTTGACAGCAAATGCAGTTATAAAAATCACTTGTTTCCTGTAAAATAAGTTTGTTCATTTCTCTGAGGATATTAATAAGAAAGGCCATACAAACAGTGGCCACCTTAAACTTGTACAAAAGGAAGAGGAAAAATAAACATTACAATGCTCAAAGCTCCAAAACAGAGCACACTAAAAAAGAGAGTGAGGATCAACCAACTCGGTGGAAAGGACTGAACAAAACATTGTGGAGAGCTACAACCAAAGGAGCACAAGTTCAGAGCCTGACAGGGAGCTATGCAGAATTTGCTGCATTGTCACTTAAATATTTTCCCCTCCTTCATGGAAAAATGAAAGATCCTCAGCGAGGTCTGACACCTTGTTTTGTCTACTTACTTTAAAGCTATTAATGTAAGCAGCCTGACTTTGACCAGCTCCCTTTCTCCCAAAGTCTTCCTTTAAGCAGTCACTACCTTACACTGAAAATGCCAACTGATTTTTGGACATCACCTAAAGATACAAGACAGGCCTCACATAATGGACAGTTCAGGTAGACAACCATGATGACGGGAAAAGGGAAGCAACTGAAGCTGACTATCAAGAGACTAGCACAAGGAAATCAGACATACTAATTCCTTTACTGTGTTATCACAAATTTCTTTCCCTTTCTATCCCTTCCAGCCTCTTCTTTCAAGACAGTTTAAAGAAACAAGCCATCTTCTGGGTTTTGAAAAAGAGAGGCTAAAATACAGGACTCATAGTGCTTATATTAATTTGCCCCAAGACTACAGGATGCAGTCATCACGCAAGGTCTGCTACTGCATAGCTGTATCACTCAGCCAGAATTGATCAATGGTAGTGGCTCATGATCCCTGAAGTAAATTTCTAGATTTGCAAGCAGAGAACCTACTAATTTATTACAGCCATTTGGCCTGTCTTGACCCCTCCCTGGATCTCTGCCCCATTTTATGCATTTAGACCTCAACGAAGAAAAATCATTTATGAATGTACTCAACTTTAAAGAGGTGTTTAAAACCTACAGACATCAATAGTAGGTATGCACATAATTACTTGTGTCTAAAACAAAGATGAGATTTGTACACTTTAAGAGCATTCCTAAAAGGATTTCTTATGGGAGATTTTTTTGTTATTTTGCTTACCTGTAAAACGAGCCTAGCACAAAGATTTTTGTAAATAAATAAAAGCAGAAACATTTCCTTGGCAAGTACATTTAAGAAAGAAACTGTGCATTTTGATTTACTTGGAACATAATACATTTCAACATATATTAATTTCTTCTAACATCTGTAGTGTCTGTGTGAAGGGGTTTTCAAGACAGTGCAATCTACCTTTTGATTTTTCAAGTATAACTTCCATGCTTCTACTTTTGAGTCAGCCAGTAATGGTCACTCAACCACAGTAAACAAGAAGGCTTCCTTCCCTTTTTGTAAGGCCTGTTTGATGTCATTTCTTGATCTTGAATTAGTTGTTGACTCATATCAAATGCAAATCAAGCTCTTTTACAGAATGAATCATAGCTGCCCTTGGTTAAGGGGGTAAGAAGAGATGAGAAGAGAGACATTACATTTCTGGACAATACTGATGACTGAGGGCTGGTATGACTCATACTTAAGAGGGTTGATAGGCACTTTCAAGTCAACAGCTTACTAGATTAAGAAGCAACTTCAAACAGGGCTTTCAAAGGGAGAAGAAAACAGGAACTGGAATAAGCAACAGAGTAATGTACTTGGCCACATCCTGAAGTCCTCACTGATGCAAGATTCCCATTGACACGAACTTCATGGTTTGCAAGCACTGCATTTAGAGTTCATGGTTTAAGACCGACCATTAGTTAGCCGGGAACTTCAAACAGCCGAAAGTCCACTCAGTAGAGTTTTAAAGTAATTATTTTTTTGGTCAGATTTTGTAACAAACAGGAATCCAGGGAGCTGTATATCACTTTCCACACAAAAAAGTTTCCTTCTTATATATAAGGCAGTTATAAAAACAGTGGGCATATCTGTGGTTACAAGGAAGAGGATATGAAGGCGGGCATTTCTATTTGCTGAAAATCAGATGTGGTGGATAAGTCACAAAGCAGCATCCAATGAATTATTCTGGTGTCCAATTAATTTCATACTATATGGGAAATTAATATGCAATTAGAAAAATGTCCACCTCTGCACCAAAGCATCTCTCTGCTGAGGAGAAAGAGACAGCAAAGATATATTAGAAGATCAACAAGTCAGAAATGTACGCATTTTTGCTGTTTACCATAGACAGAAATAGCCACTTCTTCACAAATGTAAGTGAAGATTTTTTTCTTAAGGTCACTAAAAATTGAAAGAGATTTTTGCTATTCCTTTAAAGGCTACTTTTGTGTGGGGGTATGCTTTTTAATCAAAGCTTGTTCCATGTATTACTACCTACTGCATACATTACTGCACATGAGCTCCTTTTATATTTGGCTACGCCAGATTTAATTGCAGAACCCATATTGCTCTCTTTGGAGGACAAGGAATCAACATGTCTTTTGTGTATGAGCAAGAGTCTGTCTTAATCCTATAATAATTTTCTAATTCCTTTCATATTCTTGTCACTTGTGCTTAAGACAAAAAATTGGCAAAAGGGCTTTAAAACAAAGTCAAGGTATTGCTCAGCTAGTGTAAAAAGAGCAAGGAAGAAGAGATATACTTATTTTTAGAGCAGCAGCGAAACAAATATTTTTACTTTGAGAGGCTAGATGACTTGGTTTTGAGTCTTTAAGAACATTTTGGATTAAAGAACAAACGCAATTAGGATTACTTGGCAATTACACCGGGGTAATCAGCCAACGATCCTGCACAGAGATATGCTACTTCTATCACTTCTGCCCAAAGGAGGGCATTGTATTCAATGCCAATGACCCAATGAGTGCCTGCTATCAACAGGGAGCCATCCGTCAACTCTCCTCCTCCAAAATCTCTGGATGAAACCTTCGCCGCAGGCCCCCCATCCCCACCAGGCATTCCTGTGGAGGGGGGCATCCATGGGGACTTGCTCTCCAGCCACAAGCTCGCCTCGCTGGGGGCAGTACCATCTCCTGGCTTCACATGCTGTCCTTCCTGCTCCTCCAGACGGTGCCAACCAACTGCACTAAACCACACGTTCTGATGTGACAGATTAAACACCAAGAATGAGGAAATCAAACAGCGCACGAAATCCGCGAGGCGAGTTCGACGGACAAATATTTCCAATTAACTTTGCAGTTGGGGCCAAGCTGACTCTGAAGCTGGCTCTGTAATCAGAAACCTCGCAGTCAGCCAGACGGGTTTCATGTGGTTGGGCTGTGCTGCATTCAATCTGGCAGAGGAGAAGCGAGCCCTGTGGAAAGGACATGGTGGGAGGATCATAAAACCAGTGTGTGTGTGCTCTTTAGGGCTGGCACTCACTTATTTTGGTTGCCATTTAAGCAGGCAAGTCAATGGGATTCAGGTGTCAAGCTCCCATAGGCACATCTGGAAACCCAGGCGGGATCCAGGAGCCACAACACAGTGAAGTCCCAGTTATTTCCTATTCTGAGCTGATGTTCTGCCTCAGCCCAGCCTTTCTGGGAAAACAAATTGTGACACTATGTGCATTCAGCATGGACAACACAGGCACTAAACTATCTGCCTGAGTTGTGACATTAATAAGCTTAAGACCTTCTGTTTGTCAGAAGTACTCCTGAATGTAAATCAAGCACACACAGTGCATTGCTCCTTTAAACCAACATTAGATCTCTGTCTTGCCAGACCTTCAGTAACTGCAGCTTTAAAGTTTTGGCTAGCACTGAAACAGTTTCTGTAAAACACACCACAGATAGCTTCTAATTTGAAAATATTAGCATGAATAACAATGTTTGATATGCATTCAGCCAGTTATGCCCTTGGTTAAAAAAAAGTTAAAGCCTCTAATAAGTGTTTGAGAGAAACTGTCCACAGAAGGGACCAGTATGCCTTTGTGGTATCTCTTCTTGTCTGTTTAAATTGAAAATAGAAAATCAGGTTGACTAGGTTTTCCATTTTAACTTAACTTTCTAGTTATCCTCTGATGTTAAGTTGCTAATTACATGCAGGTGGTGTAACAGTCAAGTGATGAAAATTTGTGGCACAGAATACTTACAGTCTTGCACAGACCCCAGGGAGCAATGCTCTACCAGATTTACAAAGCAGAGCCGCAAAGCTAAAACACTGAATTTCTGCTTGGAAAGAAACAGCACAAACAGCATCAACTCCCAACTACCCAGTAACATCTCTTGTGCACCTCAGATCAGCCTCTGATGGAACTGATGTGTACTCATCAGTCATTTAGGTCACCTCATGTATTGGGTTTTCTGCTTTAAAATCCTCCTTTTAAAACATTGATTCAAACATCTTAATATGTACCTAGAAATGCTGGAGGAATAAACTCCCTGGCAATATTTATTTATTAATATTTTGTTGTGTTTTACATATCAGTGTTTTCTATTTCCTCAACCAAAATGAGAGAAAGCAAATCTGCAGTAGCCTACAGTCCCACCTGTACTTTCTGCGCCTTTCTTTTTATCACCACTGGGTGCAGATTTCCTCAGGGCAGCTGATGGGTCTTACAGCCTCTCTCCCTCCTCCAGCAGCAAGGGCTGTGGCAGCGCGTTGCTTTGGGCTGGGGATTGCTGTCTGGCCACAGCGGGACTTTAGATGTGACTGGGCGCAGTGGCATCTGCAAGCCCTGATGAGCAGCCACTGCGCTCCCCACATGGGCTGGAGACATCCACCACATGTGGGCTCCCTCAAGGACCCTGGTACTTCCCTTCTTGTCTTCTGTGAGCCAGGTTTGCAGATGCAAACTCCTTCTCCTGAATGTTAAACAGGGCTGCGCCCAGCCCTGCACACACCTATTTATTCAGTCCACTGTGCATAAGTGATTAACAGAGAAGAACACTGACTATAAACATCCCTTGGTCAGGGCAGTCCAGGCTAGATTTCAGATTCATCCATTGCAAGCTCCAGTCCTGTCCTGCCTTTGTCTGCCCTGAGATGCTGTTGCTATTAATTGGGACCAGGATCTCATCACGTTAGGCCAAAGGCGCACACACAGAAACAGCAGCAGAAAGCAGTGGTGCTCCCAAGAGCTGGCAAGAGTCTGAACAAACAGTAAGGAGGAGAGGTGGGAGGACAGACAGACAGTAAAGGCATGGAATGATGCTCTGAAAGGCTGAAGTGGCTTATGAGCAGAAGTCTCACTTACGTTCAGCAGTGCTTTTGAAAACTGCATCCAAAATGACTTCTCCAAGGTCACAGGGGAAGTCAGCAGTGAAGCCAATACATGAGCAGCAGTCCAGTACCCACAGGACCCCACAGCTCCCCCAAGACAGCTGGAGGCAGACTTCAGATAACCAAACTGGGAGATTAGATCCGAGTCAGAAAAAAGTTAAATAGTCCAGCAGTGCTGCTGAAAACAAGCAATATGGCACTGGCGCTAATGCTAGCCTCAGCATCCAAACCACTGAAAAGAAAACCATGGCAGCAAGGCTTACTGAAGAAAAGAACTCAAAACCTCATGAACAGCTATGAGGGAGGGGAAAAAGGATCTGCAAACTCTGCAATCATCCAGACAAAACTGCATGAAGAAGATGTACGGCTAGCGAGGTCCTCATGGTGTGATGAACAACACACACCCCGAGCTCCTGACTTAGTGCAGTCTTAAGATGAGAGAAATGCAAACGGGAAAGAAAACAAATGTAACTAGAAGAAATTAGAAAATGGTAGAAGGGCTAAGGGGGAGGGAACAAACCCAAATCCCTCATTTCTCTCAGGCAAGCAACAGAAACTCCCAAATTTAAGGAACAACCTTGAATTATGTGTTTTTTTTCCTTCTTCTTCATGTGGGCATTTGTTTTTTTCCATTCTAATATGAGGCCATCAATAGCAAACCACATGCTGCAAGAGATGGCTGTCCAGGTAAGTAATGAAGTGGTAAAATCCTAATGCCTCAGATCCCTGTCCTGCCAAAGGGGTGGCCTGGCTCCAAGGTGCTGAACAACAAACCAATGTGATCAATCCTAGAGTTCATCAGTCAGCACATTAAGCACAGTCAAGCAAAACTATTAGGACTTTTCAAGACTTTCTCCAGACACCTCGGAAGACCATGCAAGGGAAACATTCATGCTATGTTTGGAGAGGCAAACTAGGGCTGCTGCCAAGATCCAATTTGCTGCCCTGGGACACTGCACATCTGGCAAGTGTGTGGCCCCACATGGTGCCCTCCATGACAGAGGGGACCCTGCATACCTGAGGAGACAAAGTGGCTCGATATGGTGCCAGATGTGACTGGGAAGGCTCTCTGCAGGGAAGTGCACCAGATAGCGTATTGTGCTCATGGCTGCCCCCCATGCTACTGTAGACACTGCCATGGGGCAGTGCCATAAGAGGAAAGGACATCCAAGAACCCACACAAACTGCACAGAAACTTGCTTTATCTTTACCATTTATCTCCTTGGCAAAGGCATGTAGCTATTTTTAGCACCCACTCTCTAGGTGACTTCTCTCTGCAAACTAAGGCTCACAGCGGTTGTTACACTTTTCACTAACATGATTTTGGTAATATCACCACACACAATGCCAGAAATTTAAAAACTCCAGTGATGCAAGAGACTACAAAAGTGATGTCAAATGTTGAGGCATTAAACAGAGAATGACACTGAATGACAAATACTGAGGCATTAAACAGCATGACACAGAGATGTGTCTGCCCAGGCTTCTACCCTGACCACACTGAAAATCGTTATAAGGCTTTTAAACTCAAACGCTAGGTTCATTCCCTCCACCCTCCACCTCTTATCCCCCAAAATGTTCTAAAAGTGAGACAGAAGAGAATAAATAGATCAGAAGTAATTATTTCCCCACCCAATCCCTATGTTGTTGCAAGGTGCATCTTTTGGGGGCTTAGTTGCTTTTCACCATCCATAATTCTGCTTACAGGGGAGGCAAGACCTACCTGTCTTGCAGCAGTCTCAGTGCATCTCAAAGTCCCTTGGTACGCATCATCTTGCTTCTTCTCAGAAGTCACCGCTCCCTGCCTTTTGGCTGGCACTTGGGACTTTGGCAGTTTTGATGCTCCCATCCTTCCAGTGGGTTCCAGAGTGGAACCAGAAGCCGCCGGCCTGGCCTTCCTCCATGAAAAACAGTATTATTATGAACAGAGCAGCAGGACACAGGCTGCTGTCCCTGGGATTTCATTGGGTGGATAAAAAAAAGAGGTGGGGGGACCTGCTATCCTGTTGTAAAAGATGACTCACAACACTTGGAGGAAACATAGTCCAGGATAGTCATAGTCTTCATTAAAAAATGAAGGCTGAATAGCATCTTTTAAAGAATATATAGAAAACACAATTTAGCCAGTTTCCTAATGGAATAAATATGAACAAATATACTACTTGCAAAGCAATGTGTTGCTGGACAAGTTTGACTCAGAAGCTGGATTTTGTGGAGCAAAGCTCCCCTTGCCTGGCGACACAAAGAACTACTGGGAGTGGTGAACTTGGAGTGCATGTGCATATGTCAGTGATACTAGGAAAAGCAAGTGAACAACAGAAGATGTGAACACAGAGACTGCCCTGAGCAGACATGAGCGAGAGCTTCTAGAAATGGAGCAAGCAGAAAGGACAAATGTGGACCTCCTGTGCTGATGGTGGTGTGCATCTGCACCTGGAAATCAGGGCTACGTGAAGTCTCCACAAATGTACAACCTTGCATCAAAGAACATTCCTGACTTCCACCACTAGTTTCCCCTCCCGATATGAAAGGTTCAAATAGTCATGGCAACCACCCCACTATGCTACAGATACACCCAGAAGACTAATGTTCTTCTGTAAATTATCCTTTTAAAAAGATTCAAAGCTAGTAATTTTATTTATTAAGTTTCCAACTATGCTACAGTCTGTTAGCCCTGTTGCCTCTTGTTCAGACATCTAATGGCAATGTTCAGCAAAAAACTTTCTTTTCTTTTAAATAACAACAGGTACGGTTCCCTTGAAAAATCCAATCCTGCAATTTGGTTTTGCTTCACATATACAAACTCTCAGGAACAGATTCTAAGGGACAGCTCTTGAACCTTGCTGTGGGAAAGATACGTTGCTTTTTCTGAGAGATGTTTAGAGCCTAGGGAAAGTGCATTTGTTGAGTGTGAAGAAGCATAGAGTCAACAGGGAAAATAATTCAAAATGAGGGAGCATTTTAAAATCCTTTCTTTGGCCAACACTGGCAGTAAATGTCTCAGTTGAAATACTGCAAGGAAATACAGCTAGCCTTCTCAGGAGAACTTTGGCAGGGCAGGAAACTAGATCCAGTAATTAACAGAGAGATTTTAGCTCTGACGACATAAAACACAGAACAGCACAAGGCGCTTTCTAGTATTTTGCGTTTCTATATAAGAACGACGACAGACTTTGAAATAATGCAAAGGACTTCAGTGAACGTCAGTCATTCAACAGCATGTCCCAGCAAGGATTCCCTGACCATCTCTTGGAGTGATGCTGGGCCCTCTGTGGGCACTTGGGTCCACATTAGCAGATCACGTTTTGCAAAATTGCTGCCTGCTGGACCAGATAAAAGAACTCAACGTTATTGCTTACCCAAAGAGCAATCTTAATCAGCTACAATGGAACTACAAGGAAAGGGATACAGACCTCGCTGATCGTTCAACCGTACAAGTACACTGAAAGACTTCTTTCTGAGCCTACTCCAGCACAACTCCACAGTGAAAGCTACTGCACAGGGTCTACACAAGTCTGATTACTGTGCACACCGTGCACTAGCTCGGCAATGAAGTCATTCAGTAGTCTGATTAAAATAACATCTTCTAATTCCCTTTTTGTTGTAATTTACAGTCTCTCTCCTTTGGCTGAACCTGCCAGCCATCCTGGAGGTGAACAAAGAGAATGTGCTAAAGTTGCCAATTCTGGGGCCTGGTGTGAGAGATCTTTTGTTTCCAGGGGTTGTATTTACTCTGGAGACAGTTAATCAAAGCTCCGCAGAGCATTGTAATTCTTCTGTTACTTTCATACGGGTATGAACTCGCAGTGTCTGATCCCCACGACTGTCTTTCAAATCCCCACCGTAAGCGAACTCAACTGTAACTTACACTAGGAATGGTTAGGAAAGATTCAAGCCTTTCAAAATGGCTTTAGATAATTAGATTACATCACTAGTGTTGTTGTATTTCATATTAGCACCATGGACACCAGCTAACTTTCCTACACAGCTGAAATGAGTATCAAGACTATTTCGGCAAAAGGCCATTTAACACTCAGAGCGCAAAAGGAGACTTGGAGGGAGCCAATTCACACAGCATGGACGAAGTGAACATTTGGGACAATATGATCAATTTATCAAATGCCTAACATAAAATCAAGGGACGTTTCACACAGACACATCCAAAATGACCGGGTGATAAAGGCGTGCATATTAGATTTTCTGATCTCAATTTGCTATTAGCCTTCCTCCTTAATAATCCAGATTGCTTCCTACCATACATAAAGACTGCACATACTGAACTGACATCTGATGAATCATTTGTCTTTCATTCAAAAATCACACAGAAACTCTCTCTAAAATTCTCTGCTGACTCCAGTAGACAACTTTTTATTTTTTTTTCCAGGTACAGCTGAACAAAATCATAAATAATTTCAAATGACCAGGTTCTTAATTTGCTCTGTTACACAAAATCTGAAGTCTTTGATGAAAAATTCTAAGGCAAAGCAAAACTACACTGAAGCCACTCATGCTACTGAAACTGACAAAACCAGTCGAGAGCTTTGCTATCAAGCACTACGGTCTATTTTCATATAGAATTATGCATGCAAGAAACTTTCTTGACAAAAGAAATGGTGTGCTTCTTAACGTACAGATATTAGAAGTCTCTTTTGAAGTACAGACACTTGAACAAACAGATTTGTAAAGGCTTTTTAGCATGGACGTGGATGCCAGTTATCCTAGATAAACATTAAATATGAAGATCACTGATTTATTTTTAAACAGTTATTTATTTTTTAAATGGCTCCATTACGCAAATGCAAACAAAGCACACTAGGAACAGAGCACTCTGTGAGAAGTCCCCCGAGCACTGCCTGTGTGCGTACATCCAGCCCAGAATGTGCAGTGAACTCCAAATAATTTCAGCCTCCTTGGAGAGGATGCTGTTGTATCTAGGATCAGTTCTGGGTGGTCTCCAGTTGCATTGAAGAGACTGTTTTAATACAGATAATATAAAGTATTTTGTGACTTTCTTTGGGAAATGATGATAGTGAGAAAACTGCAGCATTTAACACAGTTCCTTCACCATCTCTATGAGATGAACCACACCAGCACCTACCTACGTCACCTTTGGTTTGTTTGCATTGAACTTTTGCCAACTCATTCCACTGCCAGTCAGATGCTGAAACTGGGCAAGGAGCACTGTATGCCAGTCTACTGGGTCTGGGGAACAGGGCATTGGGCTAGGACTCAGAGGTTTGGATTTGTCTCAAGTTTACTGCTGACTTGTGACCTTGGTTCACTTTACCTCTACTTCAATTTGATCGTTTGTAATCTTGCAGCACACTTGTGTAGAAGTATCTGAAACTGTGAGCAAGCTGGGATTTCTTGTGTGCTACAGTACCAAGCCCATGTAGCAGCAGCAAAGCACCAGAGGGCTTGCTGTCAACTACAAATGGGAGGTTGCCTACACACTGAAGCATGGAAACAGATCTGAAGGCAGCCACTCTCCCTCTCCCACCAGGAACGCATCGGGGTAGTGCAGCTACGCTCTACATTCCCTAGATTGTGGTCTGCTGAGAATTGCCTCATCACATGGTATTTGCTCCTTCATTTCTGAGCAGCGGAAACCATGAACTGATGATATACAATATCTTTCCTGCTTCCCCACTATCGCATTTCAATTAAAACCATTGCAACAGATACTACAGAAGCACAATATGTGCTCAGAAACAGCAGGAAAGGTGATCTGTGATACAAGCTTTGTGTTAAAATGTAGTCTACCACACGAATTAAATTGAGTCTCTGAAAGAGAGCAGAAGAGAGCAATACAACCCCAGTCCACAAGCCAGGGCATTCAGATGCATTAACAAAAGATCGTCNAAAAAAAAAAAAAAAAGCTTGAACACAAAGCCCTTTTGTATCATCAGGTGATGATTGTGATCTAATAAGACCAGCTCCATACCCACCTGAAGCACTCTGATTTTATGCTTACTCCATTTTGTTTACTACTGTCAGGTGCACCTCAACAACTGAGAGAAAGCTGTTTCTAACGAAACATGCAAATGCTTATCCTGTGCACTTAATTAGCACTGTGCTAACACACACAACACAGATAAAGCAAGAGCAGCAATTCTAAACCACAGACTGTTAAATGGGGTTAGTTGTTCTCTGAAGTGGCAGTGTTTTGACTTATTCTAACTTTGTCAGAAGTTAAGATTGTGTCACTGAAAATCAATAGTGAAATCTGTCCCCAGCTGAAGGGCAAAACTCCCAGCTACTTTAGCAAGGCCAGGAACAGATTTCATCCTCTGTATCTATAGCAACTCAAAGGCATAAAGTGCATCCATGGGACCTTGAAGTCAGAAAGCAATGGGTGGCAACCATAACAAAGCTGTTTTTCCCAGGATTCTTAGAAAACAGAAGACAAATAAATACAAATCCAGAATATTTTAACATTTCATTTCCTCAGCCCCTCTTCATGTGCAGCTACAAGTCCTCAGAGCTTCCCATTGCCAGTGGTCAATGATATCATTCACAGTGATTTTTCTACACCCTTCTTTCGCTGGCCTTTCTTAGGGCTGTTAGAGTTTCCTGTGGGCTTTTGTGTGATTTGTGTTTTTCTTGGCCATGTACTGACCTGAAAATATGAGGCTATTTCAGGCAAAAGTATCAAAATAAATAAATAAATCTGCATTTCAACCCCTATGCTTTCTGCCACTCACTCCGCTTAGCATTTTTAAAACATGTTTTTTATTTATTTGTGTTTTTGACTGAAACTGTGGCAGTACTTGATGTAACTGGAATATAATTACACAGGCTGTATGTGCCAATAGAAATCAAGTTCTTTCAGAAAGCACTTGAAGCTCTTGCAAACAGACACAGAAGCCATGTCCCATCCAGCACCTTGGTTTCTCCCATCATCTAAAACAGGCCTCTGCTTGCCACACGATGTCATTTCATGCCATAGCAAGGTCCTGGTTCAGTCTGGAAAAGCAGCCCTGGTCCTGATGACACGGAGCACCTTCCTGGGTGTTCCCTGGTGGTTTTCCTTCCCAATGCTTTCCCTATGAGCAGGCTCTGAGGAGATGGCAGGATTAGGTGACACCACAATGAATGCTGAAGGCTGCACTTCCAGCCTCCTCTTTTCTCCTCGGGAACCTTTCCAAGATTGCCATAGTACAAATTGACATAGCATTTTAACAGACTGTCTTTATCTATGTGGACATCCAAACATATAATTGAAGGAATACTCTAATATTCAATTAGTCGTATTTTTCAACTGGTATGAGTCTAACACTGTAATCATGACATTACAGGACACTTGTGTGTTTTGATGTGGTCTTTTTATAATAATATACAAGGCAATGGCATCATTTCATCCAACTGAAAATCTACATGGTGGCATTGAATCTAAGTTTTTCCAGTTGCTGAAATGAATCTCATCATTAAAAGAGAAGAAAAAGCCCCCAAGTGAATTGTATTTCTAATTTGTTGAAAGCTGCACTTAAAAATAATAATAATAATAAAAAAAAATTCCCACCCAGAGCTCTGCAGACTTATCCAGTCCTCCCTGCACGTTACGGTGTGCAGCCATCAAGTAACTGGAAATTATTAAGGATAGAACTGCAGTTACTGTGATTGACACTACTTAGAGCTGTATTCTTTCTTACTGAAGAAAGGCACACACTGAAGTGCAGACCAGTCTAAGTGCTGCAAAACTACTTTGAAGTAAATGAAATAAAGTGATTCAATGGCACTTCTGCCAGTGGGATGTGGGAAAGGCAGACAGTCTGAATTTTTTGCACTATCTTCTGATATATTTGCAGGGAAAGTCAGTTGCCGTCTCATCCAGCAAAGCAGGTCAGCATGCAAACAACCGTCTGATGCAACAGAGCACCTCTGAGTCATCATTATTTAGGGGTAAAGGTGGGAGCTTTACAGGGTATCCATAACCTGTTTTTTTCTTCCTGGAGAATTTTAACTCAAGTACTGCTTTGGAAAACATCCATTTTGTGGTTTAACACCAAACCATTAACTGTGTATCCAAGTCACTTCTTCACTGAAGAGCCCACCAGCTCCTAAGGTCAGAAGGATTTCCCTTGTAACATAAGCCATTACCCTACCACTCAACTCCCCCAGCACTGGAGCTGGTCAGTGCCAGTCTTCCAGAAAAGTCTTTGACTGAAGACATTAGGAGATTGAGGATAGTTTGCTTCCTTTAGCATTTTGTTGCAACACACAATTACACTTCATTTAATCATTTGCTTCAAGCGCTCCAGTGACTCATTATACAATCAGCTCAGTGTTACTCACCCACATATACACAAGCTCACAGGGCTTCAGAGAAAAATATGCAAAGTTTTTTTGTCTCTGTTTTTCATCTGCAGCTGACTTCTCTCCAGCTTTGCTACCGCTGCTTTGATCTCATGTTGGCCAGCTTCCATGCCATCTTTCACTTCTTTTTAGGAAGATTCTACTGTTTCATTGTCAGGGTTATTTTATGCCAAGTTCTGTCTGTTCAGAGATGAAATTTCCCAAAGTGGTGCCTACTTCTCAGTTCCTAAATCATTATTTGAGCACTTCAGTAATTGGCTTTAGCTTTCTAAGGTTTTGAGCACAAAGCATCTCCTGACAGGAGACATCAGGTGCAGGCTCAGCTTTATGTAAAACATAGGTCTCATTTTCATGTTCCTAAATAGGAAATTAGAATTACAGGTTTTTCTTTGTGGGCTTAAAGATCTTGACAAAATGCCTATACACTGAATTATAGTTCCACATCATTTGGCAGCAATTGCTCAAGTTGTCATAAACAGTTTAAAACTCCACCAGTCACACAATTTGCTCATTGGGAAGCAAGTAGCTGGGTAAAACCAATGCTCTTGGTGGTGCAGGATCAAAATGTTAAGAGATGTCTACACGACACAAAGCAGGGTCTCATGGAAATACTTATGAGACCTCTAAATGGTACCAGAAGTAGGTGCGTGCCATATGCATACGTCATGGTTCCATAATTCCATCAACTTTCTAAGTATTTACGGACTGTAGTACATTACTTTAGAACTGGATTCCAAACTTTTATCTAACATACTCATGTTCCACCATCGTAAAGATCTATCTAAAAATATTTCATATATTTAACCTTAACTCTATGAGACATTTACTTGTAGAGTTAGCCTGGATTATTATCCTCACTGCATAGCAAACTTAATTTTTCTGGGGGGATTTTAGGCTGACAGTTCCCCAGCTTCTAAACCAATGACATATCTCTGCAGATTTAGAGGCACTAACACCTGAAGTGGTTAAATCACCTGGGGCATTATCTAGCCACAATTTGTTGTACAGGTATTTAGGAAAAAGCCTAAGAGACAATAAAATATGTCCTAATACCCATACACCAGCGTAGGAATGACATACATAGACAAAAACTTTGCTGTAGAAATGCTTCTACTGGAGCTACTTTAATTTAGGGGCCAATTTCCTGGGCTACTTTGCTGCATTGACCGCTATACCTTGATAATGACCTCTATGGTTACAGAGGAAATCTGTAATGAAGCTGAGAGTGGAACACAGCTATTTCACTTCTAAACTAGTGTCCTGACTTCTGATCTGTTCTTCCTCAAAACAATCACTACACAGCACCACTTCCTATGATCAAAAGTTGCAGCTTCAGGACAACTAGCTATCTGGCAGAAACTTTAAAGGGAGGGTAACAGAGCTGCACCCTCAACATTCTTTGTTGCTAGATGGACTCCAAACAGAGCCTTGGCATGCCCACAGTCCTTTTGGATAACTTCTACGAGGCAAACAAGCAGCATTTCTTCCAGGTCTAGCAACTGTTGCATGTGTAGTTGCCTCCAGGACAGTGGACAATATCAGGACATCAACATCCCCACCAGACAAACCAGGCTTCTGTCCGTCGGCCTCTTAACACTGGTGTGTGTGCAAGACACACTAGTAGCCAAAGCCTAAAAAAAGGCCAAGTGATTCTTACCTTGCTCTTTTTATGCTACTGTTGTTACTTGGACTGGGTTGGATGGGCTAGTCATATCAACATGTGAAAAGGGGAGACTTTGTAAACATCCCCTCAAATTCACCCTTTAGATTACCCTTCTCATTGTCTATGACACAGAAAATAACTTGTTAGGAAGCTGCACTATGCAGATTAGATTTCCTTCACATCCCTACCTTTCCTTGTTACAGCCAATGCATTAAGAAGTTGGAGGAAAACTTAATTTTGATCACTGCCTGCCAACAAAAACCTGTAAGCTGGCTGGTACAAATTTAGGACATTTCCTATATGTCTGCTCAAATTAATGGCAAAAGATATCCTAGAAGCTTATCCATTGCATTTTTTTTTAGTGGGAGGTGTGTTTTCAAGCCATATTGCAGTTCATCTCAAAAGCATTGTTAAACATCTACATCATAGAAAAGAGGAAAGAAAGAGCCATTACTCTTTCTTGGTTTAGCTGTAGGTGAAGGTTTTGCCAGCATGACATCTCTGTAATATGGGATAATGTCTTCTCCCTATAGCAACTGAAGTAATATGACTTGATAAGCTAGGGATTGTCCTTCAAAGTTTCATCTTCTGCTCCTGAGTCAGAAAACAACTGTGGCATTAGACTAGCAAAAGAGAACATTACAGTCTTAGGGATGTAGTCTCAATGCCTTTGGTTCCCTACAGTCACGTCCTGTGTTAATCTAGGATAACAGCATGCTACTCCAATTACTGGAAAGTTTCACAGAAGTCAGGAAAAAAATCATCAGTATCATGTGAAAACAATCTTGAACCAATGTTATGCTAGAGCATCAAAACTTTCCAGATGGATTATAATGACCAAAAGTGCATAATGTCAGTTATATTGGAAAACTCTGCTGAGTTTGATTTGTAGATTTTTCTTTCTTTCCCTCCCCCACTTTGGTCTTCCTCACCCCCACCTTATTTTTATCATGTCCCTTTACCAGTGTTCTCAAAGATCCCCATCTGAGTTTGGTTCCTTTGGAACAGTGCCCTGCACATAAAATTATCTAAAGCAATCTTCCTTTTATTCTAATATTGACATTCATAATCCTCTAAGGACTTAAAAGAAAAAGAAGGAATAATATCAATTATGGGAAAAAGGCTTTCATAAACTTAAAGGGGTTTTGATCTGTTAAAATAAAATTAAAAAAATCAGCCATTTGCATAACATTTCCCAGGCTAATCCCTAACATAATTCAAATGAGATGATTTAGCATAGAGAAAATAATAGAAATTCTTTCTATGGGACAAAAACACACGGTTTTATTTATTTAAAATAATTGCAGCTGTGGGATAAAGAACTTTAACTACACCAAACAAACAATCTTTGTTCAGATGTTACAAAAATTGCTTCTCCTCTTCATTCTTTTTAGAACAGAAAGGTGGTTACAAAGAATAAGAAACCCAGCAAATCCCAGCTGTTCACTATTTCAGATCTTTGGAAGATACAAGGTCACCTATACTCCGTTCAAGGGTACAGGAAGGGATAAAAAAAGATGTCTTGCACAAGTAAGACGAGAACATCCTCCTCCTCCCCAGACAAGTGTATTAATAGCCCTCTGCAAGATGTATTCTGAGAGCAGGCTTGTATTGTGCCTCCAATTCCACAACTATTCAGTTACAACACTAGAATTGAGAAGATGATGTGTGTGTGGTGGGTAAAATCCACCAACACATAAGAGATCTTTAATTAAAAATAAAGGTTTGCTTTGAACTGCCACTTGAAAACTGAAATATTTTAGAAATAGACCTAAAACCTAAGAATCATGGTTCTTCTTCCCAATTCTATCTCTGCTTTGTCTTCAACACATATCAACATAAAAACATCAGCTTTGAAGTTTCATTTAGAGCTTAATATTTGGGTAGATTTAGCTTAACTCCCTGCATTGTTCAAACTTCTACATTCCTCCATGTCCACTGAAAAAATCTGTCAAACAAATAAACAAAACCTTCAAGTCTTTTTTCCACTTCCCTGAAGTACAAACTAGGAGAAGTCATGAGGTCTGGTAACCATATGTTTTTTAATAGCTGGGACAGCTCTAGGAATCGTGAATCTAAATGATACTTTTATGCTGCGGTTTTCTTGTTCAAAGTGAAGAACAGAGACCTAATCCTTCCTCTGAGCACCTGCAGTTAGTGTCAGAACTGGGCCTAGGATTCACATTTCTCCAATTTTTGCTCTTTCTGCTCCTCTACATCAAGGCATGACCTTTTTACAGTCGAGCATTTGCTAACAGATCAGAAACTTTCCCAAAGCTCATGGATCATCTAACTCTTTCTCCCTTCCCCACCTGAAAGACCCATCAATCCTAACTTGGAAAACTCCTGCGATTTCTGTTTCTTCTGCAGCTTGACAGGCAACAAGCAAGCTGAACAAACCAAGTTCACCTGTATACCTATTTGAGAGTAAAACAGGGAAGAAGATAAAACACTGCTCCAAGACTGTAATGCACTCAGCACCACCTAATACTAACTTCCATCAGTGTACGGGGACTAGTATCTCTCTTGCTGTCTGTACTTGAAACAATCCTCATATGAGGCTAGAGAGCAGAGATTCATGGGGAAGGACAGAATCTATATGGGGCCCTGAGGGTGTCTGCCAGCTGAGCAGCAGGTTGGGCTGGCTGGGATGACGGGGTCAGAGAAAAGCCAAGGTTTTTCCATTTCATACCTTTAAGAACACTGGACTGCTAAGGGACACAAGAAAAGTCAAGAGTCTGGATAGCATCTTTTCCTATAAAGTAAGCATCGATCCACCCTCAGTGACAGTGAAGCAGAATTTATGTTGGAGGACCACAAATCTCCCATGTCCATTGGTACGGGTGAGCCATACCTAGGCCTCTGGGGTTAAGAAGGCTGGCTGACAATGAGTTGTCTCAGGAAGCTTCAGATCTGAATGATGGAAGGGGATGGGAAAACCTCAAAAAAGCTACCCCAAGATATTTTTCCTTTCACTCCTGGACACAACTTGCCCAGCTTTATTTACTCTGTTCCTCTGGAATTCCCAAAAGACTCTCCTGGTCTTCTGCTATATCTACTTCCAGCTGAAGGCCAGAGTTTCAAAGACACACACACATTGAAAAGTGTGGAAACAACATTAACACTAGCTTCCCCAAACAAAAATTCATGCTAAGCTTTCAGTAGAACAACCAGACAGCAGTTGAGATGAAGATAAGACTAACACGTTCACTTTTCATTAACAGACTTCAAAAGAAGTTTTTGTTCGTTTGTTTGTTTGTTTTTGAGAGGGCAATGTTACAGCAGCACTTAAATTCAGACAGAAATAATGCCTGTCATTTTAGTATACTCCAATATGTTATTATAAAGTGCATTCCTATATTCAGGTGAATATAGAATACACAGCTGACAGTCAATTTTTTTTTTTTTTTGCATTAATCTGTTTCTATTGAGCTGCTTTGATATATCTCACAGTATTTGACGTTGATAAACTTACAGCAACTAAGGCTATGGACTTTTAAATTGTAAAGAAAAATGTGTTTCTGAACTGGATAGCTGCAAAAAAAAAAAAAAAAAAAAATCTAGAAAATATAACCTGTGCTTGTTTTCAAGGTTCAACCTTACTCATTTCATACTTTGCAATTCAAATTTTTAATCCAATCATATTATTATTAGACTCATGATTCCTTAAGATCCAGTACAGGACTCTCAAACCTACTTGATGGTGGATTTCTTTCCAGATCCTTCTGCCTCTTCATTGCTATGGAGTAACCAGAAAATTCTTTCTCCTTTGTGCTACTTGGTACCACACACAATGCAGTAAGAACCACAGATATAGTCAGATTTTCCCCCAGTAAATTCCACAAATGCAACACACTTAGAAGCGTAACTTTCAGGTCTTTAGAGTACATGGCTCTTCTATTAGTTTAATCTATGAATACTCTGTAGACAATCAATCTTTAACCTCTTACACCAAAACATATAAACCCTTTATACAATATAAAATGCTTACAATTTCTGTAAGATTCAGGAGTTCAACAGTCTAGGGACAAATCCTCTTGCTTAAATTCCCTATCAAAGGCAAATAGATGTTGCTATAACCTTTTAAAAAAACCCTGCTCTTGGAAGTGTTATAGTAAATAAGTAAATATGCTTTGAAATCTAATATCCTTCCTGAAGTGGAAGCCCTGGAGTACAAGAGCTCTTTGAGAGTATGTTTTGGTTTCATGGGATCGTATGTATGTGATACTTTGCTGTGACCAGCAAGGCCAAGAGCCATCACTACCATAGCCTCTTGGCAAGAAGCTTCCAGGGAGTAAAGCTGTCCCAGTGCAAGGAAAGGATAAAGAATGTGTTTGCACTGTGACAGCATCCAGAGGCCTCTGACCAGGAGGAGTTCAGAATCCATTACTCCAACATATACCACGAGTAGATTGTTTCTGCCTTAATATAAAATCATTTGAAACATTTTCTATGCCACTTCCCATCTTCTTTGTGCAGAATTCCTTCATCTCACAAAGCTTTTCACCTGTCTGTTCATTAAGTTACTGCCTCCAGCAATAAAAGCTCTTAGAGCCAACATAAATTACATTGCCAGCACCGTGGTCAGTAAAGCTGTACTGCTCTACACCAGCAAAGCACCTGATATCTGTCCTTCCTTTGAAAATAATTCATCTCAGCCACCCCTTTCACTACACCAGTGCAAACAGGCTGATGGTTCTGATGAGTTTCCCAGGAAAGGGTACTTTTAGATGAGTCCTAGAAAATTACTGCCTTTTCCAGCCAGAGTCTGAATTGCACAAAATTTCCTCCTCTGGCTGTACTGCACTCTTAGAAATTAGTTGCATTTTCCTCCTTTGCCTACTCTGACAGAGAAATAAAATTTTTGTTCTTCTCCCTAAAACGGTTTTGGCTCTGGCCCACTGATACACTGGAGAGGATTGGGAAGCAGGAGTAGCAATTGGTCTTTGTCCTCAGGAGACGATTTCTAATTGTAGAACATACATTGGTGCTGTTATGGTGAGTAATGACAGTTATGTCACTGCTGCAGTGCAGGAAAGGACATTTCTGGGCTAGAACAACAGGAGAATGAACTAAAATGTTTCACAGGCATGGGGAATTCAGCAAGAACAGAAACACATGTGCCACTTGGAAGAGACTATGGTGCTGTATCCAGAAGAAGCTCTCCAAGGGGAAGACACAGGTTGATGATAAGTGGTTTTCTGTCAGGCTAGTGTACTCTCTTTGACAGTGTTGTTTTTTTCTTGCAATCAGCCAGTCTGAACAGTGGGTAGCTCATGATCAGCTTGAATGACTGAAACCAAATCGTGTTACAAAGCATTTCATCTTCTGCCCAATTCATGTTTCATAAATTTGAAGCAGGGGATTCATAAGCTACCCATTGCTTGTGAAGTATCTTCCACAAATATTCCCTTGGACCATCTCCAGGGAAAAGAGTGCTCTCTTTTTCAATTCTGTCTTTTAACTCCTTCAGAATCTTACAAATGGCATTTGGAGAGTTCTTACACAGAAACCTAGAACCATCCTTTGCTTTCCACCCCAAAATTTCAAACAGCTTTCTCCTCTGCAGGGTCACCAAAACTCCCTCTGCTCCCAGACAGGATTCTGTGGATAGTGCAGTGACATTCATACATTTAATATGATATTGGTTATATTAAAGAAATTAAAGGCACAAAGAGGCACAGATAAGCCAATGACATAATTGTGAACTATCCCCGTTTTAAGAGCCTTAGTGAACTATATGCCCATTGTATGCTTCATCCTCAACTGCCTTATGGGTGGATCTGCCCTGATTGTATGGGAGATCATTGGATATATTGTACATAAGCCTGAATGCACACCTCTTCTTCAGGTGTGACCTTGGTGCTTCCATCAAGTGTGACTGACAACAGACACGAATGCATCACGGCGCAACAAGAGTGGGTTACACTGCAAGGCAAGGAGAGTTAGGAGTTGAATGTGACAGTGAGCAACACAGGGCAGTGTCCCCATGGCCATAGGGCAGCCCCACAGTACCTGCGCAAGGCAAGCAGAGCCAGTCCAGTGATGCTAACCAGACCAGCTACGAGTCCCATGATTCCCAGACATGTCATAGAATCATAGAATGGTTTGGATTGGAAGGGACCTTAAAGATCATCTAGACCACACCCTGCCATGGCCAGGGACGCCACCCACTAGATCAGGTTGCCCAGGGCCCCATCCAGCCTGGCCTTGAACACTTCCAGGGATGGGGCATCCACAGCTTCTCTGGGCAACCTGCTCCAGTGCATCACCACCCTCACAGTTAAGAATTTCCTCCTAACAGCTAATCTAAATCTATCCTCTTCCAGTTTAAAACCATTGCTCATTGCCCTTTCATTATCTGCCCACGTAAAAAGTCCCTCTCCATCTTTTTTATAAGCCCCCTTTAAGTATGGAAAGACTGCAGTGAGGTCTCCCCGAAGCCTTCTCTTCTCCAGGCTGAACATCCCCAGCTCTTTGTAGTAGAGGTGCTCCAGTCCTCTGATGATCTTTGTGGCCCTCCTCTGGACCCACTCTAACAGGTCCACATCTTTCTTGTACTGGGGGACCCAGAGCTGGATGCAGTACTCCAGGTGGGGCCTCACAAGGGCAGAGTAGAGGGGGACAATCATCTCCCTTGACCTGCTGGCCACACCTCTGTTGATGCACTTGGCCTTCTGGGCTGCAAGCACGCATTACTGGCTCATGTCAAGCTTTTTGTCCACCAGAACCATGAAGTCCTTCTTCACAGGGCTGCTCTCAATGAGTTCTCCACCCAGACTTTACTCATGTCTGGGATTGCCCTGACCCAGGTGCAGCACCTTGCACTTGGACTTGTTGAACCTCATAAGGTTCACATGGGCCCACTTCTCAAGCTTATCCAGGTCCCTCTGGATGGCATCCCTTCCTTCTGTTGTATCAACTGCACCACTCAGCTTGGTGTCATCTGCAAACTTGCTGAGGGTGCACTCAATCCCATTGTCTGTGTCATTGATAATGATACTGAACAGCACCAGTCCCAAGACAGACCGCAGAGGGACACCACTCATCACTGGCCTCCACCTGGACATAGAACCATTGACCACCACTTTCTGGGTGTGGCCTTCAAGCCAATTCCTTATCCACTGAATGGTCCACCCTTCAAGTCCATCTCTCTCCAATATAGAGATCAGGATGTCATGTAGGACCGTGTCAAAGACCTGACAGAAGTCCAGGTAGTTGACATTGGTCAGTCTTCCCTTGTTGCCTGATGCAGTCACTCCATCATAGAAGGCCACCAGATCAGTCAGACATGATTTGCCCTTGGTGAAGCCATGCTGGCTGTCTCGGATCACCTCCTTGTCTTGCATGTGTCTTAACATTGGCTCCAGGAGCATCTGTTCCATGATCTTGCCAGGCACAGAGGTTAGGCTCACTGGTCCGTAGTTCCCTGAATCCTCCTTTCTTCCCTTTTTAAAAATGGGAGTGATGTTTCCCTTTTTCCAGTCACCAGGGACTTCACCTGACTGCCATGACTTTTCAAATATGATGGAGAGTGGCTTGGCGACTACATCAGCCAGTTCCCTCAGGACCCTGGGATGCATGTCATCAGGCCCCATAGACTTGTAGCTGTTCAGTTGCATCAGGAGGTCCCGAAACTGCTCTTTGCTTACAGTGGGAGGGACTCTGCTCCCCCAGCCCCCGCCTAGAGGTTCGGGGACTTGAGAGATGCGGGAAGCCTGACTGCCAGTGAAGACTGAGGCAAAGAAGTGGTTGAGTACCTCAGACCTCTCCATGTCTGTTGTTACCTGTTCTCCCTTCTTGTCTATCAGAGGGGTTACACTCTCCTTGGCCCTTCTTTTCTGGCCAATGTACCTGTAGAATCCCTTCTTGTTTTGTTTTGCATCCCTTGCCAAGCTCAGTTCCATCTGTGACTTGGCTTTCCTGATCCCATCCCTGCACATTCGGACAGCATTCCTATACCCTCCCCAGGCCTGCTTCCACTGCCTGTGCATTTCCTTCTTGCGCCTCAGTCTGACCAGCAGGTCCTTGGTCAGCCATGCCAGTTTCCTGCCTTCCCTGCTTGATTTCTTACACATGGGGAAATATCCAAAGCAAGGAGGCTGGTCCATGGCAAAGCCAGCAGGTCCAGATCAAGATCAGTGTGCTTGTGGCCAGGCACAGGCAGATCTGCAGTGCAGCGCAATGCAGGCAAGGACCAAGGGTGAGGGCATGAGCTTAGATGCAAGCACCGAGCAAAGCAGGGAGGCTCCTGGCAAGACATTTTACCACGGCTCTTTCCCTGGTGCCTAGCCCACCATTTCCCTGCGTCAGAGGTGGCCTGGAGCGCCATGGGGCCAGCCCTGACATGGAGCAGCTGCAGAGCCTGTTTGTGCTCTCAGGGCGCCGGCTAAATGCCTGAAGGGTGGTTGTTAAACAGTGACATTTCTCCCTCTCTCTTTAAAAACATTAAGAAAGTAAGCAGGAGGATGAAAAAGCTACCGTTTTTTTTTTTTTTTCCTCGCCTTTAAATGAAAGCACAAGCAAGATAAGAAACACTTGATTTTCCTAATCATGCTTCTAATTTTCATCAGAAAAAGACAGAGCACACACTGACAGCATTGGAAAACCCATTACAGACCAAAGTCACCAAAAATCTAGCCTCATCCTTTATTTTTGCCTTTTCTGCACTCATAAAGGGGCTGGGAGTTGATCACGGGGGAGGGGCCTCATCTGCACTGCCCTGATTTGCAGAGGCAGTCATCCAAAAATAATATTCTGGGTCGAGTTCCTGGAGAGGGATGTTGGGGTTTTGTGGCGGGGAAAAGCTGGCAACCTTGACTCTGATCTGTAAAAATCTTCCTTCACCCCTTACACATTTATTGGCTTGTTTTCACACCTTGCCCTCTTTGAAGGATTATATACAGTAACACAATGCTGTCTGGAGCTTCAGATTTTTCAAAGGTGCATTCAAGCTTGAAGCAACCCCTTGCCCCCAAAAAATCAGAAAAAAAAATATAGTCAGATCTGCCTTGATTGCCTTCCTAGACTTTCCCCTACTTTTTGTTTTTGAAAGAACTGTGCCACTTACGTGTGTTCTAACATACCCTTTTTAACTCTTGAAAAATGACATATCTAAAGCTTTAACTGCCATATGTCCTATATAGACATATGAAGCATATTTCTTTTTTATTCATATTTTATTGGAAGTCTTACAAAGCATACAGAACAGATGCCAGTACATCAAATTCATCATGCTGAGCCTTGATTATACAGACCCCGAAGCCCCAACACTGCTATACAATCCTTCCTTTCAGGAAATAAAAGCCAAAGACCAGTTTTCCCGCAGGACCACTTGTGGGTATAAGCTGAAGCCCTTATTACCGGAGGTTCCTTGGATACGATTTAAAGTTTGAAAGTTCCTCATATAGCTGTTCACTCATCATAAGGTACCTCTCAAAGTCTAGGCATGCTGCTAAAAGTAGGAACACCCGTCCAAAACCAGGGAAGCAGTCAGCCAAATATCTGCTTCCAGCTTAGTAGCAGCCTTCTTTTCTCTGAGTGAGAGTGCAGCAGATGAGGAGAGAGATAAGTGTACAGCAGTTCAGACAGGGAGCACAACATCCCAAATATCTGCCGCCAGAAGCTATTGCTACGTGTGAGGAAACGTCACGTTAGTCGCAATGAAGCAGGGTTGTCAGCTGACCCAAGTCTACTTTGCAAGGGGGAGATAAAAAGAGTTCCCCGAGAGCTTGATGGGCTATGCCATGACAAAATAATAATTAAAAATAAATAAATAAAGCAGATTCTCATTGGCCCAACATTTCCTCCTATACTTTGTGGTGTAAATCAAAGCAGGCATGACATTCTCCGAAATTTTGGATTTATTTACACGTGTTTGGGCTGACCATGTTTACTCACTCGGGGTTTCACTCCACCACTTGTTAATGCATTTGGCATGCTCTCATGTAAATACATCTAGGATTTCAAAGGAAGGTCATTCTCTATTCCCCCTCCATGCAGAGGGAACATGCCAGAACTATGCTGAGGATATGGAATGAGATCACTCAAGATCAGAGTCACCATGGGTGGGTAATGATGAGGTTACCCCTATGGTGTGCGTAGATGTATTCCAAACCCTCATTATAGTTATGATATATTCACATGAACACAACAAACCCATCTTTGAAACTATTCTTTGATTTTAAATCTACTTGCTGCTTTATGGAAGCCCCTACTGCAGTGATTTTCTCCTGATGTAATGCTAAATGGCAGCAAATGGGAGAAAAAAGGTGGTGGTGGGAGGAAGAAATGGAGGAGTGCAGAGAAGGGAATGGAAGGAAAGGACTGGGGAGGAAAATGATAGAAAACTAGGACTCCACTATGCATTTGAGGATGTAACTTCAGAACAATTCTAAATCTTTATTTATAAATCACTATATAAATCACTACTAGGAGCCAGCTGTGTATGTAGATCCTAATACCTACATGCCTAGTTGGGTCAGTGGACGCTCTCTCATCAGTTTCACCGCACCCTGAATTAGATCCCGTCAAGGCTCATGCTCCTTTCCTGTTATTTAGAAACTTTTAGTCAAACAAGAGCTTCTTGCATCTCAACCTAATACCAGAAATTGCAGAAATTTTAGTTTCTTGACCTAAAAAGGTTTCAGTGTTATACAGGACAGGAGAAACCTTTACCAACCATAAAACGCCTCCACCAATTCACTGCCTCCATGAGTCTAGGTGACTGTACTGGTCCTTGCTAAGACAATATCCTACAATACATAAACATCAGTTCAGATCCCATCTGATTTATATTTTGTCCATATTTGTTCTGTGCTGTTGTGGGAATAAAATCTACGATGTCTTTGAGCTTTATTTTTTAAACTTTATTGTAAAGAGTTTTGAATTTATTTTACTTATAATAGAATTTTCTAATACATCTGGCTAGTTGGCACAAACATATCACTGTAGCTGGCTGAATCCCTAGAGTTTAAAGGAATATTTCTGGTCAGAGGGGATTTAGCTCAAAATATATTTCAGGATTATGCATTCAAGGATTAAGGCAAAATAAAATCCATATAACACTTACTATTTCACAGTTAAAATTTAGAAACTGCTTTGAAAAACCCAGCCAGCAAAAAATACTTTTAAATTGTTAAAGAAGGTTGTTAATCTTTCAAGTTTTATTGCTATGTATTTTAATGTTTTTGTTGTTATTGTTGTTGTTTTTTGCTTGTTTGGTTTTTATTTTTGTTTGGTTGGTTTTTTGTTTCTTTTGAAGAGGGTATTGCATCAATAGCCCTAACTCTTCTTCTGGACTGAAGATGTGATCTCTGAAAGCACTTAAGATTGTTTCTAAAACTACCCCAGTTCAATCCAAGTGGTAGCTTAATTGGTAGCAGAATTAGGTCATCAGAGAAGCCTTCTGAAAATCCCAAGTTGATCCCTCCTATTACCTCATTTAAATTGTGATAGCTCATTTTTGCCCAGTAATGAACTAACACTATAAAAAATTCAGATTTTCAGGACTCAAGAAGAATGCCAAGAGGGAACTTTGATGTATGGGTTGATAAAAGTCCAGAAATACTGGGCTTTTATCCAGTTTTTGGTGTGAGAGAATAGCAGGAGGAGTTATGGCTGGTATTCTACGGCTCTCATGAGGATCTACAGGTTGTGAGCTGGCATAAAAAGCTATAACTCCACTAAGACCAGCATCATTTTTATCAGTGAAACTATGGAAGCTGAGCTGCATATGTCCAGCTCAAAACAAACCACTCAGTAAACTCTACAGAGTTTATGTTATCTTATTTATATATGCATTCAATAGCAGCTGGTACCTTTTGTCAATCTGATGGTCCTCAGGAGGAACTCCCATAGAGGTCAGCAGAAAGTCTGTCATTGGCTTCAGTGGTTCAAAGAGAACTGTCTTTCCATGCTATGACAAACTACAAAGCTGGCCTGTCCCATCTCCCCCATCTTTCTTCCTCCTCTGTGTACAGTCAGCTCCACATCCAACTCAAAAAAACATCTGACATGGCAATGCAAAATGAGTAATCAGAATGGCTTTTGTCTCAAGGCTACCATACTCGCAAACACCAAATGGAAGTAAAATCCAGGGAGGATAAAGGAGCAATACCAACAGTATGCAAGTACTACTTCAAGTAGTAACTTTCCTGTTTTCAGCAACGTGATCTACCCAAGCACTAGCAAACCTCACCGTGCATCTTCTGTGAAATGAGAAGACAATGTAGTCTGGTGGTACCAACTAAACAGCAAAGATTTTGTTACTCTTTCAGATCAACAGAAGTTTAGAAGTGGTTTACCAATAAGCAAAAGCAAAATTGTAAAAAAAACCAGCCTGTTTCCTGATTTCTAGCAGAACACAATTTTCTCTCCACTGCTTTTAGCTGCAAATATTGTCTGACAGTCTCTTATCACCTAGCTCCCACTAGAGCTGACCACAGCAAAACTAGTATGTCTCATTACTGCGAGGCACTGATTTAGCTGAATTATTTTTTTTTGTATGAAACTACTCAGCTTAGATGAGGGGCACTTTTGATAGTTCTTAGAAAGCCAAACATCACTGCTAACAGGAGATAGAGCAGCAACTAGCTATAGTAGGAGAAGCTCAGAGAAATACGTCACACCAGTGTGAGACTGTCAAAACCATATTTAAACCATAGCATAGCAGTGAGAAGGAGCCAGGGTGGCACATTCAGCTCTTTGCTTCTGTTTTGGAACTGGCATTCTATAAATTCTGTTTATCTCATCTTTAGCTAAGGGTTGATTGAAACTCATCTTAACCAAGCCCATTCACTCACCCACAGTTTCATAGCATGGCAATTGGGTTTGAGAAGCATGAGTGGTTTTGCACAGGGTTTGTGGACATATCCGCTGGGGGGAGGAAAAATTATTTTTAGACATATCCTGATGCATCATAGTGTTTATGTAGAAAATTTAAAAACAGTTGGTCAGAGAAACTTTGACTTTTACCATGTTAGCACATGAGTGAGAGCTGACTCATTTTTATTATCTGAGTGGGTCTCATCTACTGGAACCATCATTTCCAGTATTCATATCTTTTATTTCTCACATCATCAGTTATTCCTCTGCATCTGTCTCCCACACATATTTCAACTTTCAAGAACCAAGAATAAGGGAAGTGGGAACACCCTATTCATTCCAGTATGCAAAATAAACCACTGTTTTGGGGTTAAAATATGAAAAGTAGTTGCAGAACATTATGAATACTAGTCAGTTAGCCTCTCCCAGCTGCTTTGTGCAAAGGTGCTATTGAGGATACAGCAAGAAGCCCCAGCAAGCAGAGGCTGCCATATCTTTAACAGAGTAGAAATCTTTGTAATCTATTTCAAATAAAATAAGTTATAAGTGATCTTTAGTGGAAACAAATTGCTTTTCACAGAGGCATTTTCACTTACTTGAACATTAATAAACCTGAGATTTTTGTTGCATGAAATAACTAATCACAGAACCATAAACCTTGAAGACAACTGAAGACATCATGTAAAGCACACTCCCACCCTAGGACTGAACCAGCCCTAAATTTGTTAGCTCTTCAAAACCTTTATCAAACCCCTCTCATTTTCAGTGATGGAAGTTGTGTCATTTTCCCAGGCATTCCTGTCCAAGTGATTCACTATTCTTAGTATTAATTTCTTTTCTAAGTTTTCTAAGTTTATTTAGATCCAGTCCTTCTTGTCCTAATCATTAATGAAGACCAGAGTTTTCCTTCTAATATTGCTGCTTACTGGTATGGAAAACAAACAATTTTGAGTAAGAGCTAACCTGAATTTTTCCAAAAAAAATAAATCCGGTGCTTGATATTTCAAAACATGAGTTATTTTTTGCTTTTACACATGCCTTTACTTGCTGGTTTTACTTAAAAGCGTCACGAAAAAGCTGTCTTTATGGTGTCTCAGAAATCCAATCTGGATATGCAATAAATCTGACAAGGCAGAATACTCTCACAAGACTAGAAGGCTGATTTCTGCACCAGTATGGTTTCAGAAAAGTTAAGCTTTTAGATTTTTATCTAAACCGAGCTATTTGAGGTTCACCCATCACTTGCTAGTAATCTAGCTTTTCACCTCCAGAGACTTCAGTTTAAATCCTGGTTTAGGTCACAGTGAAAATGAGTTTGGTGGTTTGCATCCTAGTGGACTTCTGTCAACATTGAAAAACCACCATACAATCCAGCACAATGGGAAATTTTTGCTTAAAAGAAAGCCTGGACTGGAATAGCAGAGGTCATTACAAGCTGAGACAGAAGTAGAATGCCATAGCTACATGGAGAGTTTTGAACAGCACTTGACACAAAGAAGTCTAGCAAAAAGCAATATGAATTATCTGCTACCTTAACAGGGACGTATTTATTGTTTGTCCCAACTAATACCTTTTTGACTCCATAACTTCATATATCTTTCCAAAAAATCTCAGGAGAACCTCATAATGAGCAATGACGACATGAGAAAGGGATCTCAGACACTGTACTTTAAATTAAACGGTTAGCAATATGTTTTACCATTGCCCTACAGAACCTAGCTGTTAAGGAAATGATTTGTTGTACAAAAATATTTCTGTATGAAGGTATATTAAAAAGATTGATACTGTTGACCTCAAGGGAAATACAGAAATTAAGGAAAGTCAGAGAAAATGACAAGTTTTAGAGAAGAATATGGATTTTATATTTACCATACTAAAAAAAAGAAGTCTTAAAGTATAACAACAACAACAACAACAAAACCACTGTTAACGTCTTCCTCATCTTTCACTCCTGTTACCCTACCTTGTCTCCTTCAATCACATAAAAATTCATCCTCAGCTGCCCTGTAACATATAGACACAAAATGAAATAGAAACACACCCATACAGAGACCAGTGCTAAGCACGAGTTTCTCCGTTCAGCTGTTCCAAAGCTGCAGATGACAACAGCAAAAGAGAGCTCTTTTCTGTAACTCAAGCAATTAAATGAATTTTCCAACTTTCCTAAAATGTTCACATACGGTTTTAGACTAGATATGAGAAGATTTTTTCCCCATGCAAGAATTTGAGGAAAAACTGAATAGGAATGAACAATTTTACACTGTGAGAGTGGTCATTTCAGCTACAGGCAGAATGCTGCAAACTCGATCATTTGTGGTGCTGGAATTTGCAGCACATTTCATCATAGGCTACAGGTTACTTTCCAAAATCTCAGCTTGTATTAAATAAAAAAAAGAACAACTGCTCTCATTTTTGCTACCTTGGTTGCAATAGTAGGTTTGTATTTTGGAGGGCCACCTAAGTATCAACAAAGCTGTTTTCCTGGGTTTGTGGTCTCAGCAGAACGTTAGCCATCAATAAAAAGGAAGACGGCAGAGTGACCCACACCGTCTTTAGTAGTGGGCCCTCACCCTAATTTTCAAACAAAATTTAATAAAAACAAAGAAACAATCCACAAGAGAACAATGGTGTTAATTTTACCATTAATTTACAAATGTAAATTTAAAAACATGTATTTCTCTGGTACTGTCACAGCTTTATCTATAGGTATATTTATGGAGAATTCAAGTTCAAGGTACACGATACCTTGATGACAGCTTTCCCATACAGTCAAATCTATGGCATAATACAAGAACCTAAATAACCTGTTGCTACAATAGTTTTCATCTACTCACTTTATTTCACAATGTTAATATCAAAATGTCAGTTGTGGAGCTGGATCAAAATCCAGCCCTTCAGTCCCTTGTAAAGGGGCCAATAGTTTTGATGATGCAAAAAATTAAAAGGATTTTCTCAAAGGTAAAATCACAAGGAAGCATTACAGCAGAAATAAAAGACCTGACAGAAAAGGGAAACCATTCAAAAGGTACAAGCTTTACCAGAAAAATGCCCCATAGGATCTTCACTCCAGTGCTCCTAGAACAGGAGGGAGGACAAGTTACAATAGGAAAGCAACTTTTCCAGATAGTTAGAAAATAAAAGGAGGTACAAAGAAACACCCTCAAAGTATCAGCACTGAAAAACAACACAGCAAAAGCACGCTTGACTTCTGTAGGTGAGAGGACAGTCAGATGGACCACTGATGCACAGCTAGTCTACGAACCTGTGTAAGAACAGGGAGATCTCATGAACAGAAAATATTAATATGGTACAATTTAAGTTAATAGAGAGGCCCTTGTGGATTACTCTATTATCATTTAATAATTTGAACCAGAGCAGGACCAAACACAGTTGAGTTCCACCTCTCACATCCAGCACTATTTGCTGTCACCACTCATGAGGCTCAGGTACTAAGATTTAACATTTTTCTTAAAGTGATCTAACAAACTATAGGCTTCCTTGCCATACAGGTGAAAACAATCAAAATATATATGGAGACAGAAGAGAATACTTGGAAAAGTCGTATTTAGACAAAAGTTGGAAATGTTGATTCACAAAAGAAATCTCAAGCCCTAGTGCCTTCCAAGGGGTATCAGAGTAACAGGGCATGGACTCCCTACACAGATTTGCCTGAAGACTTCTGCTTTTTGTGACTGGTTAAAATTTTTTTTCAGTCTACAAAATCAGTTAGTTTGATGTTGTGAATGAGCAACAGCATTGGTTGCTGGTTACTGATAATTATTTGTATTTTAGGATTTGATGAGTTTAGAAGGGCACAACAGATGAGTATGAATGATTTGTGATTAAGCCACAGATGTACTTACCAGCAAGGGTTATGACACTGAATTCTGTTGATCTCCAACTATGTATCAGCTGATGACAGGTAAAACAGTTCACTTTCTCAGCAACAAGATTAATCAATTTATGGAAACAGTGAAATAAAAATGAACGTAAATGAAATGTTATGAAAGTTAAAAAACATATGTTATTCCATTTTTAAATAGGAACACAGGCAAGCAGATGGTAGGCAAGTAAAATGTGCTTAAAACAAAAGGCTTTTAAAAGCCTCTTTGCTGCAATGGAAGATAATTTGTGGAATAAGAAAAGAATCCCTCTTTGAATTTTAGGAGAGTTCCTTTGTCACTATGAGCATAGAAAATTATTTTCTCTTTTATGATGGTATTTATGATGTTCTACATAGTTTCAGTTTCATGGTTGGTGATGTCCATCTGAGAAATATGAGGGACCCTCTTGACGCATTTGAAGTGGCTGATCACAATCCCATTAACTTTCATATAAAGCATCAGGACAATCTAGGGGTCTGAATTTAAGCAGGCCTCATACTGTAATGCCTACGAGGACAAAAGTGGCTCCACTAGCAAGTGTCTGCTTCTCAGTTCATATCCCTGTTGAAAGTACTTCTTTCTGGATGAAAATTAATCAGAAACCTTGATTCTTTTGAANAGTATAAATTATCAGATGGGACTTCTGCACCAAATTCCAATTCAGACAATGACAGCTTCATTATCTGAAAGACTTCTGATAAATCCATGGACAATACATCTGCCAGCAGCTATGAAAAACAGTAGTGCAGACTGAATTTGTGGCTAAGGAAGTACCAATGCCCCTCACAGCTAGAGCATGGAAGGGTACTGTGGGAAAATATTGTGTAACTGGCATCCATTAGTACCCATGCTGGAGACAAAATATAGGGCCAGGAGAACATTTGGTGTAACTCAGGACAGAAATCATTATAGCCAGTAAGAGAACTGAAACAAGGATTCTCTAGGCCTTACTATATCTGAAAACCTCTGACAACTAACATGAGATGATGCTGTTAAACTAAGTAACCTTAAAGATGTAGCAACAGAAGTATCTAATGGAAAATACACAATTTTGAGGGGATGCCTGTTCACAGGCATGTGCTTTCTTCTCCTGTCCCCTGCAGAGGTGAGCCAATAATCAGAAAGGAAGCAAGTACTGTTATGAGAATAGATAGTCGTAAAATTGCATCCTTTCTCCATCTGTAGTCATTATGGAAGTGCTAAGCTTTATGCCTCCAGAACATAGCTACAATGTGAGAAACAGCCATTGCACATGGCAAGCTTTGTCTTCAAGCCAGTAAAGGTTATGGCAAAGCTTACAGTTCGTCCCACCACACTCCACAGCTGCTCTGCATGTTGGAAGAGATTTTACAAAAGATATGGGAGTTAATTGGCTTTTCCTTCTCCTTGCTTATCAGCCACACCTCCAGCTAGAGTCAGTAAGAAGCAATGGGACTGCAGCTACCTGGATTTCTTGAGCAGTCCCCTGCTCAAGGATAAGTTCAGTAATGCTGTATTCCAATGTACATTAACCTATAGAGGAGGACATGCCATGTTTGCAGTGTTGGAAAATCATACGTATCATAGATTACAGTTAACAAAAGCACTCTAATCACAAGTACTATATAAAAGCATGTATAAACATATATAAAATGAAACTCCAAGTAAAATATTTCAGTGCAGACTGGATGTTAAAGTGTCAAATTAGACAAACAAGATTTTGCAAGTTTCCATCCCAGTGATAAGAATGACTAAATGACCAGGATGGATAGAAGTCAGAGCATTGTGATACTTGGGTTTGTCCTTCTGCAATTACAAAGATGAATTTAGAAGAAACTGTTCTGCTGTCTGTGGGTTTAATGAAGACCACTTGCTTTGCCCAATCAAAAAAACAAAAAATATATATTTGAAAACCAAAAATATCTTGGTTTAGTATGCACATAGGCAGAAGTTTTTAAGTGGATAAACTTCCTTACTGCATAGCCTCAGTGCACCTGTGCAACAGCTGGATTTAATCTATTGAGGACTGTATTTTAGAAGCCATTGCCGGATTTTACGCTGGAAACTAAATAGTGCCCCACCCAGTCATGTCCCAGCCCACAAACTACTTTTAACATTTCAGTGCGGGTAGAACAATCTTATTCTGTGGGTTAAAGAAATCCAGGGATGATTTATGTGTTGTTGGGAGTTTAAAGAGGAGAAAAGAAAACAGGGAAGTTCAGCTGACAAGCAAATAACCTAACCATCTGGGCTAGTGCAGCAAAACAGAACATCTAAACTTATCAATAAGTGTGATTGGTATTTGTGCTAGATTCATTACAGAACAGATATGTACAAACAGGATTCTGATCAATACCATCCAAGTCAATAATATCCACAGCTTCATAAGAAACGAGCTGTACTTCCATATCTTTCAACAGTCACGTGTGTCAGTATTTCAGCAGTCTGTACTAACAAACATATAGACTTAGACATAAAGATCAAACACTGCCAAAGGGCCAAGCACAAATAACTATCAGCCAAAGGATAGAACAGTGAGGGAGGCTCTAAAGCCTACAGGTTTTCCCAGCAGTGATTCAGGAAACCTATCTTTGGACACATTTTTTTTTTCCTCCCCCTCCAATCATGGGTAAAATCTTGATACTGCTGATATAAGTGGAGCCAGGTTTTTAACTGTTAGCCCTACCATACAAATCCATCTGTTAAACAGATGGTATGAGATCATACCCTGATCTCATACCTTCTCCGGCACAGCATCAAACCCATGCGATCGCAACTGAAACATCTGGAGCAAAGGATCTGAAGGCAACATAACCACCTCAGCACCACTGCTTCATCAGGAAGATGAGCAGAGCTCTCTTTGCAGACTTGCAGAGAGCAGGCTTTTCAAACAAGCCCATAAAAATGTTGCCTTGCCTGCTTTGTAAGCTCTGAGACTGTGACACTATTTCTAAAGCTGAGGGCTGGTTCCACTCCTTGATGAACTGACCTTTCTTCCTTCTATTTTTGAAACCTCTCTACCAGCACTGAAGATGACTAGACTGAACAGTGATACACATTGTAGTAAAATTAATGAAAATTATTACTGAAAAAATATCCCTCCTTACCATTGTAATTAAATGGTCAGTCTATGGCCATCTGGAAAAGTTACTCTACAAGCAGTGAATCTAATCTCGTGACCCTTTCTACCTATCCAGGTGCTAATGTCACTCTACGCTCTAAGACAGCATCTTAATATTACTCAGCAATGTTCTGCTTTATGCAATTGTTGGAGGATTTGTTTTCTTGACCTTCCCTTTAGCTTCCCTACAGAATGACATCCTATCTCACACTCTGTCTCAACAAATACCTGATAATAAAGTGAAGCTGCTCCTCAGGAGGAGCCAATGAAAACTTTCTTATCCCACAAGCCCTCACATTCCAGTGGTTAGACATCCATCTAGGGGTGGGACCCTGGATTGCGTTCCTTGTTTTGGGGCCTAATTATATGTGACCTGAAGAGCTATCACAACCACAGGGATTAAGAATCCCCCAGAGCCCGGTGTCCAGGACCTAGCTCTGGGAGAAGCTCTGCATTAGATCAAATAGGTCATTCAAGGCTGAATGAAGTGGGAACACTTGCTTTTCATTTTAATGAGTGAGAGTGAGCAACAGGGAGGGAAACTCACTGCAGTTGACCTGAAGCAAGTGTTTTTTTAAAAAGTTTTGCTGAACTGGAAAATCAACTTTTCACAAAGCCCCTAATCAACACAGGCTTTCATGTTAAATACAGATGGATTAAAAAAAAAAAAAAGCATTGTATGTTACATTTTTTTCTTGGATATACTATTATTTTCTTTCGCTGTTCCACTTTTTCCCTGGAATTAGCTTTGCTTACACTAAACTAAAAGTTTGAGCTCAGACACTTAAACGTGCAAGGTGAGTCTTCTAATCCCATAGTGCAGCCAATCTAGTAAACCTTCTCATTTTAAAGATTTACCAATGTGTTTCAGTTAATAATGCAGGAAAGAAGGATTTCAGCCCACATATAATATAGTGCTAAAAGGAAAAGCAACTTACCAGAAATATGCATTTGAAAATACAAAATAAGCAAATCCCCAACCCTCTCCCTGAGCAAAACAGCAGATCTCTGAGTTGCCATGGCTGTGGGGTGAGAAGACCAAGTCAAATTCCCACAGTGTGAGAACATGCATATGCCATTTACATCTGGAAACACACAAATTGTGGTATTATTTGGAGCCTGAAGGTTTTGCCACAATAGAACGTGAGAGGGTCTTTCTATCAGTGACAAGCCCTTTCACATGTCCTTGCACTGAAAAGAAAGGAATGCCAACACACCGAGTCACTTCTGCATCCCCCGTCACCATATTTTTCTTTCCCATGCTCATCTTAGCCAGCTGTTACATTGTTCCAGCTCATTTTTATTTGAACAGCTTGATGGTATTCTGGAGCAGCAAGGCAGACTGTGAGGCAGTTCCCATCCTGACACTGCTCTTGCTGGTCTTGGCCATATTTCATTGCACAGATTCACAGGGACAAACAGCTAACTTACAGATGGACAACCGGTGGATGGTAAAGCTCTGCAGTGCAGGCTCTAAAAATAATTTGTAGGTTAGTTCTTGCTAAGAGCTTCAAAGCAAAAGTTAGCACATTTTATAATATGATTTCCTTAACTACAAGCTCAACAGAAATTCCTTTTGCAGAAATTCCCAGGAAGCAATTTCAACACAGCTTTATGCAAAGCTCATTTATTATCAGCAGCTCTAACTCTTCTACTCACCTACGCTTTCACAAAACAACTAGAAATTTTGGCAGATAGAAGCTTGGGTGATCATTGTATTTCAGCATATCTATGATCTCTATATAACCATGCTATTCGTTTCCTCTAATATTTATCCTAACAACTCCCCTTGAATGGCTAAGAAGTGTTATTAATTTCCCATTCATAAAACAGGAATTAGGCAGATACACATTAAGGACCAGATACTCACCTTTTTTCCCCCCAACCCCATGATAAAAGGCAAAACTTTAACATAAGTATCTAATGTTCTTGAAGTGAAGTCGGAGCTCACAAAATCAAAGCACATCTTTCACAAACACACTACCTAGGCAAAACATATTCAGTAAAAGTTTTAAGTATCTGAAGTTTTTCCATTATGCTTGCACAGGACTGCAAGCTTTTCAGCAGAAAAGGGCACCTTTATTCTTATTTCACGCAACAGACTGTTTGGGAATTTCAAACTAGGAGGAGTCCTTAGGCCTAAAATCCCTTAAGGAATCTGAGCATACCCAAAACACACTTCTTATATTCAGTTGAATACCAAACACAACAGACTTTGTCTTTAGTGCCTAAAGAAAACATATTCACATTTGGTAAACCATGCAAAATTAAACCACAGATAAAGTAGCAAATTCAAATCACTTGAACAAAGCTATAGATGAAATCCATCCCACAAACAAATGACAACAGAAATGGTTTCCAAATGTGGCATGATTTACAGCAAATTACAGCATAAAAACAACAAAATTCAATCTCAAAGGTGTGCTCAGAAAGAAACAATGGTGACCTTCCCACAGAACACTGCCAATATATGAGGCACATCCACCAGCTCTGAGCTCACAACTAGTTCTGTGGGAAACTCCCAGTGAATTTAGCAATAGTCTTAAAATCACAGCTCTGTCTTCTGCACACATGCCATAAATAAAAAGTATTCACTCGACATGCTTCAGGTTCCACCTACACCATTAAGGAACTTGTACGGTCTGTATTGCCTTTGTCAAGTGCAACAGAAATCCACTGCAAGAGCATTTTGATTTTAAACTCACAGTGCAAAGAAGATAATGATAAACAAATAAAAGGAGAACTACAGCATTAAAAGACAGGCTGAAGTGCATTCCTCATGTTGGAGACCCAGCTACTACTGCAGTATTATATTTAGCTCTGTTCACCCATTTCATTGCACTTTATATTGTCACGCAAAACTTTGCAAAGTGACTTCACAGAGGATGGTCAAATGTTCCCACTTTGATCCTATAGCGTATTACAAGAGAGTGAAAGCAACTGAAATTCAAACACAAAGGGAGGAACAGATTTTGTAGTCACTTTTTCTTTTGGGCAAGTCTACTAGCAAAAATGCACCACACTGCCACAGCTAGTATCAATGACTGCATGTCCAGAGAAAACAATATAAATGGAGAGATTTGAAATCAGTGAAGCTATGCTGAGGTTCAATCTGCTTGCAAAGGCTTTGCTTTACATCTCTGAAGTCTCCATACTGCACAGCTCTGCTTTTTATCACCCCTTATATAAAAAACAAACAAACAAACAAAACCTTAATACCTTCCCTTGCAAAATGCAACACAACTTGATCCTGGCACTGAGAAAAGCAATATTGAGTTTATGAACCACAGCACTCTGTGTCTATTAACTTAGTTCAGGAGAATGCTAGTCAAAACTATTGCTTTAAAATAATTCAGCTTTCAATTTAAGGAATGGTTTTCAACTCTGATTTGCTTGGAAACTGCAAAAACTATGAAAAGTACGTGAGATAGTTTCACACCTAGATACTGGTAACTCTCATTTGGGCAGAATAACTGACTAGCGATGGGGCAGTAGCAGCTGTGATCTGCAGCTTCAGGCACACAGAAAGTCCTGCCCCACAGAAGAATAAATGGTTGCTAAAAAGCTGCCAGCCTCAGAGAGCACAGCACTGTGTTATCCAGAGGATGCAGGCACTAGAGCAATGGAGGCATAAGAAATACCGATTCTCTGGCCGCAGGAAGGTGTAATAGCATGTGTTACTGAACCGATGTACTTATCATTGTGCTGATCCTTCCCAAAACAGGAAACATAACTCTTGTATAAAATTACTGACAGTCTGAAGATTATATGCATCTACTCAGGCAATTATATTCAATATTCGAAAATCTTGATTCACATTAAGAATAGCGGATCACTTTGGCCAAGTCCTCCCTCTTGCCAGAAATGACAGATCTCTCTCTTAGCTACGTGCCTTGCTCTCAAGCCATTCATCTCACTGTAGGTTCAGTTGCGACGGATGTAACATGTACTGGCAACCACCAGCCCATATCATTGTGCTTCCTATGCAGCTGCTCATAACTCTAGGCCTCTCCACAGCACTGAGCCTTCAATCAAAACAAATTGTTTGTTTCTTTCTGACCACAAGAAGAAGTCTGGTTTCATCGTTTGCTTTGGCTACGTTGCCTGAGTAAAAACACACTATAATGCTAGGAACTCCACTCAGCCCTCTCCGGAGTTAAAGCCATAAGGTTGCAGTTTACAGTTCTGACTGACAAAGCAAAATAATTCACAACCACTTTTGAGGCTGTGGCTCTCATCACGGAACCCTTCTTTGTAGGCTTTATTCATACCAAGCTCCCATATGGCATGAAGGTGAAGATACTCATTGAAGGGTTTTGAAGGATGGCATAAGAAAGGGTTTAAGGATGGTGTAGCACACAACACAGGGACACCTGAGCTAACTTGGGAATGCAAAGCAACCCAGGCACCGGTTCACTCTGTCCCCAGCACCCATGCCTCATCCACTCACCCTGGGCTGAGCTGCAGTGTAGACATACATGGGGGAAATGATCTGCTTTCCCTCCTCTGTCAGCAGGCTGGGAACAGAAAGAATAATAATGTTTTAGCGTTTGGAAACCTTATTTTCTGATTTCTTACTTCACCTGGCTGCTGGAAGAGGTATTCTGAATCCTCCTATTCCTTTATGCTCTGCTTTCTGCCCTGCAAGTCTCCAGATCCCTGGCACATTTCATTTCAAAACAAAGCCACCCACAGAAACATGTGATAAGTGTCAGCAAGGGTCTAGTCCAACAGTTAATGTAGACAGAGGAAAGCTACACCAGACTGGGACAAATCTGTAAATTTAAAGCCCATCTTTTGTATCATCTAATGGTATGTGAGAAGATTGTAACAGTCTGAAAGAGGGTAACACAATGTGGTTTCCTGACACTGGGAGGGACTGGAGCCAGTGACCCAGGAGGTCCCATCTCTTCCCATGCTCTTCTTTTCTTTCCATGCTCCTTTCTTGCTGCCACACATCTAAATTTAGGCTGTAAACTAATTTTAACTGTAAGGGGCATGGGGTTGATTCCTTTGAGTGACTAACAAACTGTAGGAGCAGGATAACTAAAACACAAATGCTTATGTAAATTCATCTTTGATTTTGCAATCAATTTAGTTCACTAATTTGTTGCAGGAATTGGCTGAAGTAACGTGCCAGAATTTTTACTGCCTCTGCCATAAAACTGACAAGCGTAGGTTTTCTGTTTTTGTTTTTGCTTCCTTTCAAACGCAATAACTTCCCTTTTCATAAAATGCCAACATATTCTTTTAAAACTGTCAGGCTGCCATCAACCTGGTCATGATCCAGTGCCAGCCCATAGCCAGACAAGATGAGTTACAAGGTAATCTCTTCCCTGCCAAATAATACAAAGATATTGGCATCTTTCTCACGGCTGCAAATCAGCTCAAAGGGCCTCAGAAATCAAAAACCTAAGAATCATTTCTTCCTCTTTTTGGTGTTTGTCTTGCAAGAAAAGTGGCATTCTGCAAAGAATCTTATGTTTTCATTAATAGCACGCTGCCTTCTTCTCTTTCTCCAAGCCCTTTCCTCCACAAAAGTCCTGGATATGATTTTAATGAAATTTAGGATACCCTGCCCCCTCCAAGTTACATACTGGATTCCTGAAGACTGGTTTCAAGGAAATGCTACTCGGGAGATGAAATACAAAGCAGCTGCAGAACTTTGCCATGGGAGACTGTACAAATGCCACCAAAAATGGAATCACTGTCTCTGACTAAATGGAAGTGTATCGGTATTCCTATCCAGGAAGGCCAAGCTGCAGTGGAGACTGTCCCTTACATCATGTAGAAAGAATAGTACAGAAGGCCACAGAATTGGGTATTGATCCAATTTCTTCCACATACAAGTGACATTGCAAATTGGGGCTCTTCAGGTCTATCACCAGGTAAATTCACACATCAATGTAGTCAGAGTTCTAAGAGAGGTCTTTAAAGTAGTGGTAGCTTTGTGTGGTTTCAAGACTGCTCCTTCTTTGCTGCTACAGTACCTCCACATTCCTGACGTTTTTAAATGAATCATTTGAGACGTGTGTGAGTAGTACTGAACTTCCACCTCCTACCTCCATCCCTCATCCGTGATCTCAAAGAAGGACACATCAGGAATTTCACAGTTCTGAAACAGCGTCAAGAATTGGATGAAAACAAGCGTCTCCATGCAGCACTTACTATGCCACTTATCCCACTACACGTGGAGCCTGCAGCCTTGCATGTGCAAAGAATGTGTAGGGATTGCAAGAAGATCCAGCTAAGTGCTGCTGGAGGAATTTTCCTTTTTTTTTTTTTTTTTCCTCCACAATTTTAAGTGTGTAACCATAAAGTATACGGAGAGTATAGCAACTGTAGTACATCTAGTCGCATATGCTATTGTGTAAAACTATCTACTTCACATGCTAGTTTATTGAGCAAGATGGTATTTCTGGTTGTCAAGCTGAGAGAAGTTAGCCTGGACCCTGACTGAAGTCAAGCTGGTTTTCATTTTGCTTACATATCACATATCACCACCTAAAACAGAGATTCTTAGAACCAAACTCAACCCTCAACTCAATGGGGACAACTCCATGTTTCGAATAAGGTAGAACAAAAGTAAATAAAAGGCAAGTTTTGCATCCACAGTAGCAAAATAGTTAAAAATGCCAAGACTTGCTCCAAAACTGAGATAGCCTCACACTTGTGTGATGCTCACAGCAATAAAAATAATAAAAATTATTTTCTTTCACTACAGCAAGCATATAGGGATATGTTATCAGGTGTTTGCTGATAATGGTATGTTATGAAGCAATAATGGTATGGAGGAAAGGTGAAATTTCTTCAGAATGACTTTTCAAAGTAGAAATGTCCTCTGGAAAGCACTGGGTTAACTAGAATATTGTTGATAATTACTTGCCTTTAGAACAAATATGTATGGTAGCTGAATATCAAACATGCTAATTTTAGGGTGTGAAGTTTGAGAGAAGTACACAGATGATGACAGTAAAAGTTTTGCAATACTGCTGCCCAGCTCAATCATTCCGGAAGCAGGAAAGGAATTATCAAAGGAAAGAAAAAGAGGAATGTCACGAAGCTCACTAAAAGCATGAAGCGATTCAGGAGTTTGTCTAGTTCTGCTCAGAAAGCTCTACGAACCACTCACCAAGGGAAACTGATATCCAATAAGGAAAGGAAATCAGATGAATACACAACTTACACACCATCTAGATAAGAGATATTTACCTTTAGATAAGCTTAAATTCAACTACCGAAATCAAGTATTTCCGGTCTCCAAAACTCTTGTGACTTAGACCAACATCTTAATAGCTCTAATCCATGTAGTTGGGGACAAAAAAAAAAAAAAAAAAAAAGAAAATCAAATATAGCTTGAGGTACCTTCTGCTCCAACTCAAGCTGTTACAGGATACAGAGCAAGATAAGGTACATTCAATGAGGAAGTCCTCAGGCAATCTTCTGGCTATACAGTACACCAAAGTAGTCCTGTTTTGCTTGCTCAGTATATTTCATCCGAAGTGTTTAACTAGAAAATGGGATTATATTAAAAAGAAATTTCCAGGGACAGTTGCACTTCGGCTGCACTCCAAAGCTCAGTGCAAAATATTAGACACGCAAGTTATAATGATGGAGAAACCAAAATTTCCACTCTTAAATTTATATAGTATAATTAGTAACAAATCTATGTGGAAAAATATTTTAAAAAGATTTTAGTGGTTAAGCAGCACCTTCCTTTCTGATGACATAATGCTATTCTTTACATCAAATCTAACCTCACTCAATAGTTGCTTTTGATATTAAAGTGGAGCCTAGTAGTATGAAAGGATATTAAAACTGATGTAAAATGCAATTTTACATGCTCTTCAAGGCATCTTTAAAAAGTGGTAAAGGTTGTCTTGATGTTACTGGAACCCAGTTTCCTTGCTAATATATAAAAAGCTTTTAAAGGTTTCATTCATCTGGGAAGCGGCAACATACTAGCATAATACTTGCCAGTGAATCATGTAAACCAGATGAAAATGTACCCACTGGATTTCAGCGTGTCAGGAATCAGCACCAGAATCATTCTTTTCTTGGTCTCTCTGCTAGTCTCTGAAATGGCCCATTATAATCCCAAAGAACTCAGACAAACAAAGCACAAACTACCCAAATTTTGCACATCATGCCCATAGCTCCAGCATTTTTGGCCAAAAGCAGTGTGGAAGAGAGTTGGGCGAAGTTAAAAGGGAAAGCCTGAAGAGTGTCTCAATGAGCTGACTATCTCTTCTCCTGGGTGAAACTTCATGTGAAGGCACCACTGCTTTTGTGCCAATGCTGCAATGACATGAAAAATAAAAGACTAAACTTAAAAAGACTAACCTAACTCCACTCTTAAGCAAAGGATTCCTCCTAAGGGAGTAACATATGATGTCAGATGTATGGATATTGAGCATTAATTATGGACAGGGATCTAGGTGCTACATGCACACAGAATGTAAATTTGTTTCTTGCCTTGAAGAACTTCCAAACAAAGAGGTCAAGAGAGAAAATGTAGATCCAGGCAGACAGGTAAAGGACAAAAGATGCACAGGGACAAAGAAGGAGAAAAACATTGTGAAAGTAGCTGCAGCTAGCTACAGGCAAAACATTCTTTGTATGCATTCTTCTAGAGCAAAGGCTCAACAAAGATTTTGAAGGAGAATAACATCATATATGATTTTGTATAATTATATAAGAATTCTCTAAGATAAGAATAGCAGCAGTAGGAGGGAAGCTTGACATACTCAGTATATGGCAATGCATCGCTTTTAATAATCTTTGCTAAAATAGCTCATAAAATATCACCATTTTTAGATTTTTAGAAAATTATCCTTGTTTTGACATTTCAGCCTTCACTATTTCTATACTCTAATGTCAAAAACCACACTTGCTTTATTTTAGCAGGCAAAACTTCATTAACACTCCAAAACTTCAAGTTTCCTCAGAAATGCCTTCAAACATGCAATTTGGGTGACTGCCAGAATGAAAAGCCACCTCTAAGTGAAAAGTACTAAAAAATTGAATGGACTTTGGAATGGAGAATACGTAACTTCTGTTGCCCGAGTCTTACAAAAATATAGCAAACATTAGGAGTAAATGGTGTGCCACAGAGAAAAGTCTTACAGAGGTTGATTGCCTAAATCAACATTTCTTTCATGGGTGCACTCCCACACACAGCATACTGAAGAGTAAAGCAGTGCCACTGCTCTGAAAATTACCAATGCCAATTTGAACTTTAACTGTATTTAACATATTTGCCTCAAAGAAGAAATATTCCCATAGTAGTCTCATAGTCTACCTCAATCCCTCCACCCACCCAGCACGCTACAAATGGGAAATGATCACTTTCTGCAACATAAACAGGCCTGAGAAAAGCCTAAATATCATTTGAAACATTTAGCTAGCAACTTTTGAAGAAGTAGTTTACCTTGGATATGTATCCTGTTTTCCCCCATGCTCTATCAGCATGGCAGAGCTCACAGCAACATTGAGGTGACTCTCTCCACTTGAACTCCAAAGGTAGTTGTAAACCTTCACGACTCATTTTTTGCCTTGGGTCATTTGCTTCAAAGAGAAAAGGTAAAAAAGAAAATGAAGAAGAAAAACAGGCCACAGTATTAGCACTGTCCTTTTCACTCCTGCAGCTGACCAGGAGTGAGGATTAGCTTCCTTTCAGAAATCCTCTAGTGTTTAGCCTCTACAGACCCACAGAGAAATAATGAAATTCTGCTTGTTCCTCTTCCTGGGGTTTAAAACATGAGCAGATTTTAGGAATTGAACCAACAGGACAACAGGAGCAGGAAAGTTTTCTCACAACTAAGTGCTTTCCTTGCATTCTTTCCCAGCATTCATGGGACAGAAAAAAACAAACAAACAAACAAAAACCTGAATAAAGTGCTTACCCTGCCACACCTGGTCATTATTAATTACATAGTTAATCAAACTGGCAAGGCCACACAACCTAATTTAAGCAGAAACTTGGACAGAAATCACTTTTTTTTCTTTCTTTCTTTCTTTTTTTTTTTAAAGTGTTGATCTTGTACTGCTTTGTATGTGTAGGCAATCAGAAGCTGTCATTTTCAGAATGTGCGGATGGGCAAAAGTCAGAACTGACATATTTAACTTGGGAGGAGGAAAGGTGAGATTTATGGTGAATGGCAGGAGCCAGTTAAAAACTAAACACCTGTCATATTAAATTGAAAGAAACCTGCTATCTACCGAAACTCTACTGAGCACAGTCTGACCCCGCCTATGGGGATCTTGAATTACAGGATATTTGTTATAGCAAACAGAAAAATACTCAGGAAGCCAAGTCAGGAGTCAGACAGGGGAGGATGTTGTCTGTCTCTCCCCAGGGTTACAACCTTTCTCCTAGTGCAAATGGAAACGCAGCCAAGGAAGAATTTATTATTTGCACAGCCAACCACCTTTTTCTCCCTTGGCCCCAAGGCTAGGAACAAGGTAGTTGTCCTACTGTCCATGGCAATGGTCACATGTGAAGTGCTGCCCCCTCCTTATGTGGTGAACCTAAGACAAAACGTGCTGCATGAAGGGCAGATTCTTCAAAAAGCTTCAGCCAGGGGAAAGGGTAGGCCTATCAATAGGAAGAAACTCTGCAGCATACATAAAGAGTCAGTGTACAGCGGCAGAGGGAAGCAGGGAATGTTCCTGCATCCCTGTTCTCCTTCACTTGCAAGACATAGAAACTACAGTAATGCTGTCCCATTTGTGCCAAGTGAAAAAGCATTTCCTACCTTCCAAAGTCTATAAGTAATTATCTGGAGAATGCTTCCCAACGACCAACAAGAAGGTCCTTACCAGGAGAACTTGGAGAAACCAGGACTCGCGCACCCAGAACTGATCTAATGCAGCAAGAAGCGGGATTGCCATGGGAGTGAAGGGCATACGCTCGGTTCTTAGACTTCAGCCTATCACGTGCTGTATTCTGTGGCTAGCTGATGAGAGACTGTGGCCGTCGTTCTCTTACAAAAATGAAATCAGAAACAAGACTAACATCCTCAGAAGTACTACAGCAGGGCACAGGTGGTAGGAAAAGAACAAGCTCTGTGATTACTTGACGTAAGGTTGAAAAACCAGATCCAGCCTGGGAAACTACTACCTAAGAGCATGCTAGGTTAGACCAAACAACTGTCTAACCCAATATCCTGCCTCTGATGATATCCAACACCAGATGCCTAGAGTAGGTGTATAAGAATCATGGCAAGAATAAAACAATCCTCCCTGAGATATTCCTTGCCAGCTACCAGCAATCCAGAGTATTATGGGGGGATTTAGAAAAAAATCATATTCCCGCTGATGTGCTTTATGAACCTGTGCAAATCACTATCCTTCTGTACCTAACCTGGCTTGTTCTCCTTTCCCCAAATCTTTCTCCTGCTCTTTAGACTGAAGCACACACGAACAACATGTGTTAGGAGCAGGCTCTCCTCTTAGATGGAGGGCCCTCAACAAGGTCTACAGAATAAGTTGCAGGTTAGATCCCATCTCCATCTAGAAAAGTAAAACACGAACAACTTGCGTTCTGCTTCTAACTGGCAAAAACAGAGGGATGATCAACAAAACCCCTCAGTATATAAACCCTCCACACTTCTTCTGCCACCAGAAAAACAAAGCATCTTAAAACAATTTTTTTTTCACATTTTTTGTTTGTTTCCATATGTCTTCAATAGCAGAGACCAAATTCAGAAACTCAGCTGAAATACAGGAGATACAACATAAGAGTTAATGCTGCCGCATTTGCAAGAACTAAACAATTTGATGAGCCATTAGAGAACTAAGCATAGAGGACTGAGAAGCCAATCATTGCCTGTTAAATGCAAACTGAATATGTCTTAATTATTTTCATCTTCTTACTTACAAATAAATCAAAAATTTATTTGAAGGCACAGTTACTCTTAGGAAGTAATGGCAAATATAAGTCACAGCCTTAGCATAAACTACTTGCTTTCAGACGTATTTGGATACCATTATCAAAAGTGCATGCAAGCAGCTGAAAGGTTGAACAGCTATAATTGAGGGGAAAATTTGGCCTGGTCTCTAAAATCAGGCTAAAATGATAGTTAGAGCCATATTAAGTATGTTTTTTTTTTCTTTCTTTCTTTTTTCTTTTCTTTTTTTTTTTCCTCAAGCATCAAAACCATTAGTTTCCTAGCTTCAATCTCTCCCTGAAAATGAACTTTAAAATCTGATACTAAACAGCCCAGCCATAGTCCCGATACAAAATACAGTACTACAGATGACACACTGGGAAAAATAAAACAAAATTAACATACCAATGTTTGTGGCTGGACCACTATACCATTACTGGCATTTTGCTTATGTAGTGATTCCATTGGTGTTTTGCATTACATGGCAAAACCATAGGTTCCCCTTCTAAGAAAAGAATTGCTTAATGTGCCAAATGGTACATCTGGAGAGAAGTACTGCCAGCCTGCAATGCTTAAAAAAAATAAAAATCTAAGGCCTGCTGGCAATGTTTCTAAATAATGATGTTCCTCACAAAATTCCTATTGAGAATCATATTTTGGTAATGTATTGTCTAAAGCTTTCAGGCTGGAAAGCATCTTTAATCCATTATTCTATGGGTTTTTATTTTTTTGGCAAATCCTGCAGCTGCAAGGGAGACGAGTGTGGTTTTGGTGAGATAACATTTATTATTAGTGCTTTGCTTTAGCTTTTTAATTAAAATATTCTGTTGCCTTCCACTGTCAGAGACACTATCAGGCACGGAATTTGTTTGATCTCCAAATGAGTAATGTAAAATGAAGCCTTTTGCCTTACTAGTGTGGATTTAGCATCATATAGTATTTAAGGTCCAGCATATACATAAGAAAAAACAGAGGTAGAAAGGACGTATTAGATCATATGTAGTCCATTATAACGTTTCTCTGAAGTATATTACACTACTATTGTGTGAAAGGTAGGCAGCCCTTTCAAGCAGTGACTTCTGCTACTTCTTTGGAAGGTTATTGCACAAATCAAGCTGTCACTGGCAATGAAATTCCTGCAGGGTGGGCTCTGTGCCCCTTGTCTACTGTTCCAAGGCTCTGTGTGGCTAAAAGACTGACTGTGCAACTCCAAGGGGTGACCTGAGGTGTAGCAGAGCTCCATCTGAGGTTTTTATACTAGTTAGCTTCAAACTAGGCCTCCTTGTTAACAGTGTATGGTTCCCAGCGTTTTCACAGAAAGAAAAAAATATCCCAAGCATTTTAGACTCTGGGGACTCAAGTTTGTATAGAAAGATCCAAGTGCTGGACAGAACTGCTATGATTTAAATCCAGTGATACAAAATATAACCTGTCTCAGCAAAAGTAATGTAACATACATTGTGGAAGATGCTAATGCAGCAAGGCACACAAGTAATTCATGGTAGGTTCAAGACATCACCAAACACATCTGTCCCAGCAGACAAGGAAGGAATACAAAGACTCCTTGGAGCTACGCTGTGTTGCTAAAGCTGTGCCAAACCATCTGAGAACACAACTGTGCAAATCTCCAGTAGTTTCAGAAGCCAAAGGAGCTCTCTGGTTTTGAGGTTTGTAACAGCCCCTGCATTACAAAAGGCAATCCAAAGAATACGTATGATTTGTTTCCAGTAAAGGTGAGTTATTTTCCAACTGAATACCTCCCCGGTTTGATGGTTCTAGGCATACTTTCTAGAGTTTTTGGAAAGAGATTTATATTATAGATCTCCAAACAGAAGTTCCCGAAAATGTTGCTCTGCAGTAATTTGTAACCAGCCTGAAATAGTCTGTGGGCCATATTAAATACTCAGTGAAGAAGAGATGATGCCTTCTCCCAGAGAGTATTTTACCCCCCCAAAATTCCAGAGAGCAAGCTGAGATAGTTGAGACAGGCTACTTAATCTGGCAGGATGAATGCTTCAGGGATAACACATCAGTGCATGCGACAACGTAGACACATCACAGCTAGAATATTTAAAAATCTGTAAAACACCATGTGTCACTATTACTAGCTTGCATTGCTTGGTTATGACTGGAAGGGGGAGGCAAGACATACCTTTCAGGGTGACGTCACTTGGAAGCTACCATTATGCTGGGAAATTTCTTATCAGTTAGAACTAGGACACTGATAGAGCCAGACTGGTTAGACTGCTGGTTTTGAATGCCACATGTACTGCCACACTGACTGTATCACTGCCAGTACAGGCATCTGATTGTGCTACAGATGTCCCTTCAGTTCTGCTGGGTAAATATACTAGTCTAGTCTTTTACTAGGTAATTACCGCTTCCCATAGTATTAATGAATACTTAAAATTAGAATGAATCCAATGCTGACCTTTTTAAGAGTCTCCATCACCATCTTCCCAACACGGACACATTGCCAGCCTGAACAGGACATTTCCGTTTCATTATGTGAAAAGTGTGGATTGCTTTGACATTCATCAGTGCTTCCCACATCTGGAAGCACCTTGACACAAACATACTATGCACATTAAAAGAGAGACTAAGTTTGCAAATAAGTCTACTTTGGGCAACAGAAGCAGGTTACTCATTTGTCCTCAAAATATAGTGACATTTTCCATCTTAGACTTCAGTTCCATTATTTTTAGCAAAGATCAGAATTTTCACATTCTGGGTGGTAGCTTTGGGGATCACTCTTTAGTTTGAATCAATGTTTGAACATTGATCTTATCTAGCATATTTCCCTTCTCTGCCATAGAATATTAATGGAAAGTTGAACAAAAAATTCAGAGCAGTGTGCCTGTCTGCGGGTGGCTGACATTGTGTCTACATTTAGACACAGCCTCTTAAACATTTAGAACAGCTTTGGGAGACTGATAACATACAGAGACTGTTGTTATTTCTTTATTTTTAACATTCAGATCTGTGCTTCATTTTATTGAACAATCAGCTCTGAAGCCTTTCCAGTGGCATTAAATATGCTTCTCTTATTTTTGTGTCAGACGTAAGGTCTACAAATATGGCTCTCACAGCGTACATCATGAATTTCTGCTTTACTTATTTGTATGTAGTGAAAACATTGTTTTTGAGGAAAAACAATGTAATAGCAAAAGAACAAAGTTCACAGTGAGAATGAATGTGGCATGGTTTTATCCTATGATAATGTAACAGTTCCTTAATATTTAAATTTTATAATAACAGCTAAATTATATGCATGCTTTCAGAGACAAACTGTTCCAAGCCTGGCTGTTTCACAGACTGTGGATGCAGAGATTAAGTGACTGGCTGAAAGTAACACAGGAAGTCTGTGGCAAAGTCAAAAACTGATCCAAGAACTCCTGATTCCTATCCAGTGTCTGAACCACAAGACTATCGTGTCTTCCAACTTGTATTATTATTTTGTACCTGTATATATGGTCTGCGTTCAACATGCTCTATTAAAAGAGCTCTCAATACCATTAGAAAACACCAGTTCTTATCTCCTATAACCCCCATGTTTGGCCTCACAAGCCCTTACCCCTCCCAAATCTGGATGGAGGTCCAGGAGCCCTTTCCACCACTGTTCCCAGACACGTAGCACGAACAGCCCACCTCTTGCCAGTTCTATGAGCACATCCCCACAGACCTCCCACCTTCTCCCAACCTCTTGAACATGACCTGCCTTGCAATCCATTTGCTAAACGTGCAAATTTGGCTGCATAGCTGCTGACCTATGCACGGTACGTGAGGCATCTCTGCCCATTAGTGTGGGCAAGGTGCCTGTGGTTTGGAGACCCCTTTCCTACCTGGTCTGGAAGGTCCACACTCACCCAGGTGCCCAGCAGCTTCATTGAGCCAGCTCTGGCTGCAGGAAGGAGCTGCCAGCACTCTTGGAGGGATCATGCAGTAAATCTCATCTCAAAACTTAAACTGCAAATGTGTTTCTGCAGAACTCAAATTCCAGAGGAGAAAGCCCCAAAGCTTTCACCTTTTATTAGGGATAACTGACAATATAGAAACTGAGAGACTATAGGGGAAGGATTCAGAAAAATTACAATTGTCTGCTAACCACTTAATGTTACTGCGTGTCAATGGGAAATAAATACCAGACATTTGCGTCTTTGAAAGCCTCCCTGATGCGATTTGTCTAGAACTGCAAAGCACACACCAGAAATAAAATTCAGGAATTCCCTACCATCTTATCCTGGCACTGATCACCACAAAACAGCTCTCTGCATCTTGATTCAAACAGAGTGCCTCAAGTTCTTGCTAACTGAAAAGGGATTGCGGAGGTTCAGAGGCCACCAAATCCACCTTCCATCAATCTGTTAGAAATGCTGAGGGAAAAAATAAGACAAATCTGAAAAATGTTTGTGTAGAGCAATACATTAATACAGAAGGCTATAGTAAATATAAAATTGTTTTTTAAATGGTGATTATTTCCCTTCAAAAAAGTCCCTAATTTTCACAAACACACATACATGTGGTTATTGTGCCATAAATCAGTTCATCCAGATCTGTTTCTATTAGCCAAATTCAATAACTTACAGTGAACCAAAAATGAAAAGTTGGATCCTGTCAATAGACACCAGGCAACTTGTGATTAAAAAAGATTTTTGGAATGGACTTTCCTGAGTAACCACGGAAAAAAGACGTATTGATCATTTGAGTTCAATGTTCTCCCTTCCCCAAGGAAAGGAACACAAAAACATACATTCATTAATATCAGTCAGAAAGGACATGGTAGAAAGAATGACTCTTAATATTGTCCTGTGCAACATTATTTCCCAGCTCTCAGTATATACTGATGTTTGAAGTCAATCTGTGTAAAGTGTACCTTTGCTAAACTTCTCAAAATACCTGATACGTTAACTATTTCTGAACAATAGAATCAAAGGTAGGTGATAACAGATATACAAAAACAATACCACCTTCTCTATCTCAATCTACCAGCAGGAGCTTGCAAAGCCTATCTGAAGTTGTATTTGAATCCTATCAGCACCAACAGGAATATGTAATTCAGAACAAGAGTTTATTTCATTACTACTACTAATTTCTGGCCCCCTTCTCCAGTTTGACCAGTTCCCATAGAAAAGTGAGGAAGTTTTGCAATGGCAATAATAGTGCTTAAGGAAAGAGGATTATCGTTAAAGAGACTTACCTTAGAGTGGTCACTTGTCAATATTTTAGTTATGTTTTCCATTATCATAGCATTTGTCACATTCTTTATATCATAGACATAGAAATGCCAAGGAAATATTACCTTCAAACTATTGAGTTAATCTAAGAGCAATCACTCTGAAAAACAGAATAACTTACTCGTGCTACTCATGAAATCAGTTGCACGGTATGGAAAACAGGACTGTGCTCATCCTAACAACCATAAAGCAGAAACAAACAGGTCTAGTGTGGAGACTCATGCTGTTAATTTGATCAGAAATCCCTGGAAGACACAGTGTCATTGGCACATTATCCTCCTGTTCCACACCTTATGGGACAATTAATTGATAATTTACTTCTCTGACAATTTATGGTCTACTCCGAGGTAGACCATGCTGGGCAGACCATGCGCACTGAACTCCAGGGCACAGCAGGCTCCAAAACAGCACACTCCTAAATTCACAGTGCCTTACATGCTCTGGTAATGATTAAAATGAGAAGGGATAAGATGTATTTTCTGGGAAGGTTCATCTATGCAGTAATTCACAAAATTGGATTTGTAATCCCACTGACACTGTTTTCTCAACAATAAGCCAGGATTTATTTTTTATTTTAAGGGAGTGCAACAGTAGTGAATGAAATAGAACGTATCTATTTGGCATTCAGTACCTGATAATTGCTAATGTTGGGGGTTGGAACAGTTTAATCTATGATTTCTCTTAAAAGAAATAGAGGGGGGAAAAAAGGATAATAAATAAAAGGAGATACGTAACTGTCATGGAAGAACCGCTGGGGTCCAGCATTTGGAGAACTGTCAGTGTATTAGGCACTCAAGTGGAAGCAGCATTATTCTTCCCTCCATACCAGCTTCTACACAATCCTCCTCCCATCTCTAACACATTCTTCACAGCAACAAATTGTCCTTGGCATGACCCATGCTTTCAGCTAGTGAAGTCCTCCTCCGTTCCCCCCCATTCCCTCAGAAGGCATCAGTTTTCTATTTTAAAAATATCAAGTCACCCTATCTCAGCTGCATTATAAACAAAGACAAACAAAACAACCCAAAACAGTTTTGTGTGTGTGGAACAAGAACAAAACACTTCAAACCCAAAGAAGTTTCCAATAAGTCACTCATTGAAATTCAGGAAGAAAAAACCCCAAAGGGTAAAAATACCCCCACGTATCCAAGTTCTCTGAGGCCATTTCTTTCCCTCATCTGTGTTCCATCATCTTCTTCCTTATCCAAAAAAGTTGTGGTGTCCGTGGGAGTATGAAAAAACATTGGTGTGACCACCAAAAGGAACTCTCTGTCTGGCAGCATAAAGCCATGCGTTATCCCGTCTCCAGGAACTCAGCCTTGCTTCGACAGTCATAAATATTCTCTGATGAGAAAGCAAAGAGTAGTCATTCATCCAGACTGAATAATATTTTAAAACCTTGAAAAACACACTGGGATCTGTGCTCTGTCATCAGGCAGAATGTAAGATCCATGGGAAGCAACTTCTGATTGGCTTTGTGTGGTGATTACAGCCTGTGGGACACCCAGCACTACCCAACTCCGATGTTGGAAAGAGCACAGGGATTTGCCCTTTCAAAGGTCCCAACCTACCTGGTGGTCATTAAATTTATCTGAAGACAGTATGAATCTTTAAAACCTTCCTAATTCCCTCCCTTGTTAGAATACTTCCCATTTATTTTTGCTTGCTAGCCTCATTCCATCTTGAATACTTTTTGGAAGCCAGTCTTCACATTACACAGACATCACTAGGCACAGTTCCACAAGGTAGCAAATTAAAATACCATATCAGTGAGAGTGATTAGCCTTGACTACATCACTAAATGACACACAGATGCATGAAGGCTGAAGAAAGCATCTAAGCACAGGCTAACTAATGATAGCTAGTGTATGCTATTAAAGGGTACCCAGAAAGTTAGGTTACCCTTTCAGATAAGCACTGCCTTTGGAGGTTTTCAAAGCTTTACAAAATATGTATATAAATGTTTTTAAAAGAAAGAGAGAGAAAAAAGACTCATTACAATTTTAACTGTATGCTGTACTGAGTAATCAGAGATCTAACTTCCAAGAGAGCATTACCTGACATCTTGTTGCATAAATATTCTGTTTGTGTAAGCAGATCTACAAATGATCAGTAATGTACGTCATAGTCTTGCAAAAATTATTGATGAGAAAATTATCTTTATGACTAGCTTTCATTTAGTCAGGGAAATAAAAAAGATCTAAATGTAAATCACTCTATTCTGTGGCCTCCCTTTCCATCTCCCAGCAAAGTAGTTAATAGTATATTTACAATGAATAAATAATAACTTTACACTTACCTGTATGCCATCTCCTTTTATATTAGTCTTTTATATTAAATGTAATGTTGGCACTTAAGGTAGAAACAGGTAATAAAACTGACCTGCTTATTAGTCAGTGTAGTTTCAGAACTATATTCGCATTTCTTCCTTTGAGAATGTAACTGATTGTTGACACAATGGAGGCCAAGCATGCATTTATGGTGCATGATATCATTGTGTGGCTAATAGAGGGAGTTTACTTATTCCACAGATGACTGCCACAAGAGAATGTAATTGCTCAATAATGTGTTGATGTACCCATGGGAAGGATTTAAGTCATCTGAGACCTGTATTGGTAACTTGCCAGGGACCCCAGCAGTACATCTAATTTGCACGAAATGGAGGAATTGTAGCCATCTTCCACAATAAAGATCAACAGAACAAGGGAGAAAGTCAGGGAAAGCCAAGAAGGCACCCAAAATCCAGAAATGGGTTAGATTTGCAGTTGTCATGAGTAACATGAGTAACATGTCATGAGTTGGAGGTTTAGTGCTTAAAAAAAATGTCATGAGTTGGAGGTTTAGTGCTTAAAAAAAAAAAAATTCTTAAGTTTCTGATTTAAAAGACTAAGAAAAAATATTAAAATAAACTTTTTTTTTTTTTTTTTAATAGAGGTCCAGGATGTGGAGAGTGTTGCCAAGTAGCCACAAGCTCTTAGAAAATGTAAATGCCTCCTCATGGAAACCAATTATGATGTGCTACTTTAAAAAAAAAAAAAAGAAAAAGAAAAAGAAAACATTTCTCGGAAAATTGAATGCAACATAGAAGGGGGAAAAAACCTGTTACCCAGATGCAGGAAATAAAAGCCCTAAGAGTAACAAATTTTTAAGAGAAGTCAACATAAGTACAGTGTACTTCAGTATGTAAATTAATCTGCATCACGGAGAAATCATCTCACTAACAAAGGCTCAGAAAAGCACCTGACTGAAAAACTATCTGTAGGAAACAAAATCTTTGTAACATCTGCACTAAGACCTTTTTTTTTTTTTGAATGTATCAAGTTAAAGTGGAACATCTAAGTACCATTGAGACAAAACAAAGAAAGTAACAGCCAAAGCAGAGTTGAGTTCACTGATCATTGCAAATCAAGTAGCATAATGCAGGATCAACTCAATAAATATGAGTATTTTCCACTTCTCAAGGACACAAAGAGTCATAGGGTGAGATTCAGCTTGGTGGATGCCCAGTTTTAAGTACCTAACTCCATCCATTGATTTTAGGAAGGCTAGTTCAGGTACATTCACCCACATTTTTTTTATGCACGAAGTTCTTGATAAAGAATTAATCTTTGGATGTGTTGAGAAGCATTTCAAGCCAATGGAAATTGCAGCTCTTTCCAATAATGAAATCCATAACAATGTAAAGAAACCCTGAGGTTTTAACAAAGAATGACCAAACAGCCCTCACTGGCTAGGACAAACTTGGAATCGAAAGCCTCTCCCAGTATCTGACTGGAGAATTATTCCTGGATTTTCAAAATTGGTTTACACAAGACACAGCTCAGAAGAATCTGCCCATTCTTAGCATAAAATGGTTCAACCTCAGCCCCCACACTAAGTCAAATGATCTAATTCAATGAAATATATCATGTTATGATGTGATGCTCAGCTAAGGGCCCAAATGTAACCTACTCTGCTAAAAAATAATAATAATAATAATAAAAATCCTATATTACTACAGCTAATTTCAGGTTAGTTTTTCAAGTGGGTCCTTTCCTCACAGCCCTCACTCTATCCTCTCCCCTCGATCTGATTTTTTCCCATTTTCAAATATGATTTAGAAAACTGCCCAATGGCAGGTGGGTGGAGGCACTCCAGATAGTATGTTTGTTGGTAGCCCAGCAGTTATTTGTGGTTGACTTTTTTGGTTGCCCACAGGAATTTCCAGGGTGGTGTAAACAGACAGATGTGGGTTCCTTTCTGCTATATAGATCACACCATAGAAAGATATCAAAGGGAAAGAACAGATCTATGAATAATGCACTAGTGGCAGTGTTTGAAGCTCAGAACTTTAAAGACTGGCCTTCGAAGTTACTGTTTTAATTGTTGGGTATGGACATTTAGGCCACTGGATAGCTTTTGAAATCAAAACATCGCTGAGAAGTTTTCCAAGTACTTGAAAGTCCATAGAAATGAAGTGAAAGTGGGTCAAGTACCAGCATTTCAAAACTGCTTGTGCACTCACGGCACTGCCGTAATCTCAAATGCTTCTTCTTGCCTTCTTCTCCTAGGTATGATATCAGTTTGCTTTTACTTTGGTGAGGCACCTACACAAATTTTCCATGATCTTTCGCCATTGTAGTGTTGGCAAACTAAAGGGGAGGGCTTCAAGGGTATGAGTGACAAGGCAGACTGGCTGCTGGTATAGATTAGTAAAGCTCCATTGATCTCAGGCTAGCTCACATTAGCCAAGAAATTTTACTCCTTGTTCTCTTTATCATTTTTACTAGTACCATTATGCATTAATTACTTTTGCCATGTGATCTGTGTGTGCCACATGCTCACACGACAGACATATAGCAGTTCCCTTGAGGTTAACAAGCAGGACATGATTAAAATCATGTTAATTCAATCAACAGTCACTCTTACTCTGGAATTGCCAGCTAATGTTTTTCCATCATTTATTTTTTCAGGAGGATTTGTATACGTTTGTGTCATTCCATTTTAGTGCCTGGCAGGTTACAGCAGAGCTTTGATTCATGGCCGGACATAGATTATTTTAAGTAGAAGGAAAAAGGAATCTTGGTTTTAATAGCATTGTACTGTCATCTTGCGGTTGCAATGCTCAGTTCCTAACCCTTATTTGGAAATGCCTTGAACAAGAATTTGATTTGAGCAGGAAGAAATGGTGATTGCCTCACTCTTGGGGCTTTGGTTTGTTTGGAGGCCTTCTTCCTGCCGCTCTTGTGACAACAAGAGAGACTGACCTTGCCAACTGTTTCCACTTCAGTTCTCTCCATCTCCTTCCTTCGTGAGAGCAGAGCATGACTTCCTCCATAAAATCATCATTATTTAGAAGATTCCATCTCCTCTGGCCTCCATTATTTCTACTATAAACAGTTACTCCAAGAGATATTTTCAGTGCAGTGTTGTGTACAGCTCTCCTTCCTGTGTAAGCTTTAAAGAGGGAATGCTCTACCTCTGTCAGCTCCTGATATACATCTGTTTCACAACTCGGGCAAACCATTCCAAACACCTTCTTGGCTTAATTCACTTTTTCCAACCTGTAAACAGCAACTATTTTTGCTTTATCTGGACTGCTCAAGATACCAGCCAATGCAGGATTCTCCTTGTAGACCCTTTCCACTCAGCTCAAGAGTTAATTTCCCGAGCTTGGCAAAAACAAGAAGAAAGAGAAAGCCCTGAGCTAAGGCTGCCCTTCAACTGCAATTATGCTGTTCCCAGCTAGTGCACTGCTCTCCCACCTGCCTCCTTGCATCCTCCTGCAGGCTAAAAACCATATTCCAGAAAGATACACAATGTACCTTCGGTCCCAGTGAAGTCTGACCTGCTCATCCATCAGTACATGAACAGAAACAAAGACATGGTAGTCAGCCTAGCTAGTTACTAGGAATTGTGTAGTGTGAGGATACCTGCACCCTAAATCAGACTCCGAAAGGACCCCGTCCTCCTCCTTTAAAGACAATATATAAAGCTCTTATTATACGGATTCTTTATGACTCTTTCACAAATATCAGGACTCAAAAGCTTAAAATCTCCATTTCTTGTTTCTATGTGCAGTCTTCACTTTAGTCATTTCACTCAAGTTAGAGAAAAAAACTAGTATAGTCACTATTGTTACCTTCAGTTTCAGCTTTTGTGTTTGGGCTGCCAATACTTTGAGGGAATGTTTGTTTTTGCAGAAACAACTGTTAACACTAAAACTTGGAGAAAAATTCAGAAACATGTCCCTACAGTGCTCTGTTTAGTATTTGGGAGGAAAAGCACTGTATTTTGGTTAGAATTGTGTTACTATTGATCCCTTACATGGAATTCTGAATATGCACACCGAATTCCACATTTTCAGAAAATTGCCTACAGCTTAAAATGTTGTAAACCATGTTTACTTCAGCTATTTCCATACAGAAATTTTCATGATCTTGCAAATGGATTTCCATAGACAGACTTATGCATCAACCCAAATGCTTAGCACCAGAAAGGGTATCCTCTGTGGGCCCTGGGATCCATTTATGCATTTTAGGGTTATACTCTAAAACTCCCCAAAGACAGTATATTCACTGCATTTTTTTTTTTTTTCAGATGTACTTATTTTAAAAGGTTGGAATTACCAACTCTATCCTCATACCTTCAATATGGCCACATTTTGTTTTAGCTTCAGAAAAGAACAAAACTTCTTGCAAAGAAAAAAATGTAAAAATGCTTCAAAGATGACTGCAAAATGATGGGGATAGTATAGAAACTTTTACAACTGACAGCTTCTACTGGTATGATTGCTGACACAAAACAGACAGAAATGCCAAGAATCCTAATTGTGGTAGACTTAGCACAGATGTTAAGGGACTGATCTGACTGATAAACAGTCCAACCACCAGGTAAGGAGGTGCTAGTGAATACAGGAATTGATAAACTGCAGAGGGAGAGCAAAACAAAACCAGAACAGGGAAAAGGCTAACAGATACCGTGGAGTAGGAAAAGTTTGTCTCCCCAGAGGGACAACATACACATGCGCATGCAATCCAGACAGTGTCAAAACCAAGCTTCTGCTGCAAGACTCCAAGAGCAGGGTGCTTTGGCTCTGTTTCGGAGAGACCACCTCTAACAGCTGAAGACAGTTCAATGGCTAATTCAGTCCTTCGCCTCACTTACCGATACTGCCAACAAGGCTGCTAATTAGTACTAACTGTGATGGTGGTTTCTGTGATGTGGACAGATGCTTGCGAAAAGCTGGATGGAGACCACCAACTCACTTCAGACAGGCCACTAAACAGCTATCTGAGGGTAACCACTAGGTCGCTAGCAACTTGGGTTAGATTCAAACTAGCGACTTCGAGGTGAAAAGGCTCCATATTCAATTACCAGTCCCCTGAGTCATCCCATCCACCCTCTATAGTTATTTCAAAGTGCTTTGGTAAGCAATATCTGAGGACATTACATGTGTTCAAAATGCTAAAAATACACATCTAAGAGGGTAGGGAAAAGATCAGATCACCCAAAAGTAAATTTTCCTTTCTTTTGGTCAAAAAAAAGAAAAGAAAAAAGAAAAAAAAAAAAGATGATCCTAACACTAAGCACTAAATTTCTTTTTTTTTTTTTCCCTCCCAAATGAAAGGGCTTTTTTTTCCTCCCCCTTTGCTGTCCCAATTAATTTATTGCAAATATTATTATTCTTGCAAATAGTATTAGAATACTAAGAGAGAGTGTGTTTTTGGAAAAAATATACATTTCTTTTATCTTTGTATTTACTAAATAGTCAAATCAGCAGCAGAAAGAAGGGAAAAGTACTTGAGGGTGGGGGGTGTGAGAAGAGTTAGCAGGAACAGAAAAAATATATATATGTTAAAAGATGGATTAAAAAAAGCCCAGCACTGAAAACAATTCCCAGGGATTCCGCCTAGGGCTTCTCAACCTTGCAGAATTGTTTTAAGAGCGACGCTGCCCTCTGGTACCCCTGGGATATAGTATTTTCAATGCAACTCCAGAGTTCCAGCAATCTATTTTTGTCACCTATCCTGGGATCTGACAACTCTCACCAGGGGCTCAGTTAAACAAGCCTCCATTTTTTAAACAAAGTGGATTTTAATTGAGAAGCACCTGTGGCGAGAGAGTCTACTGGCATTATTAAAAAGCAAATTTATCACAGTGAATCACAGAGGCAGGGGGAGGAGGGTGAATGAGAGGCGGGTGGCAGGGTGGGGGGGTGTCCAAGCATACGTCATACCTGCAGCACAGTACCACTCCTTTCATAAAACTCCCTTGAAGAAATGTGTAGGATTTGACTGCACCCCATGAAGACTGTTTTTCCCAACAAGCTGTTCCCAGGGTGTTGAAAAGCTATCATTCATAAAAAATTATTGAGGGGGAAGGAGGTAGCAAAGGGGAGTTCAGAAGGCCAGGGACGCCAGTGGAAACCACAGAATGAGACCCTCTGTAAAGCACGCACCTGTTTATGGCCACCATAATAGCTTAACTAAAAAGCTTAAAGTTCCAAATTGTGGGGGGTGGGAGAAGTGGAGAAAGAGGGAAAACATAATGAAAGCTTGTTCTAATATCAAAATACACTTTAACCCATGGAGTGCAGGCTCACAATGGATGGCTGCAATTTAGAAGAAAGCACTGACAATGCAAAATACGTTTCAGACGCATCTTGGTATCATTAGATAGACATGGGCTCAGGCCAGAGATTGGAAGAAGCACCAGTTTCTAAAGTATGTGGCTAAAAAAACCCGCTCTTTAAATAATATTTAGTGTTGGCTCAGACAGCAGTTTAGAATATAGCGTAAGTGCCAGGTCTGTATAAATGCAGTATTAAAGAACTCCTGTAAAAAAGAGTTTACAAGGCAAATAGAAAAGAGTGAAGCATCAGCCACCCTGCAAAAATTTGCACAATACACAAATGTTTAGAACAACAAAGAATGTGCTGCAATTTTAGTGACACTATTAGTGAAATCCCTTGGTTATTTGTAATAGTGTTATGAATGCACTTTGTCCTCAGTGAATGGTAAAAATGATGTACACGAGCCTGCTGGCCCAAATGAGAAGACTTGACATTAAGAATGAGATTCCTCGCAGGTATTGGTGAGTAAGGATGCTGGTTTGCAAGGAGTTACGCATTTTCATCCATTATTCCTTTTTGAAGTGGTTTTGTTGACATTTTTGCCAAGACTTCCCAAAACTTTTTGAGAAAACAAATCTCAAAATGAATTGATAGAAACCACAGGCAGAGTGAATACACGTATTTTGCAGTGAAGCAGGGTTTAAATCTTTCTTACTCTAAGCTTTTATCTTAAGTATTCTGAGCAAGGCTGGAAGGCAGCTTTTGATGCAGAGAGCTTAGTCTTGTTGATAAATGAACACTTCTGGCAGAACCCCTCATGATGGGCCTATAAAAAGCAGAACAGGAGGGTTGCCCCAGGTGTTTGATGAGCAACATAGGGTAATAAAAGACAGTTGTATGTATGCCCCTCAGTTTCTTTTCACTAATACTGCTGGCCCAACTTTTTTCCCTTTATGAGTGCATACACAACGCTGCATTTTTTCTTTTGCCTTGTTCTTACAAATAAGACTTCTGAACCTTGGTTCTAATCAGAAGTAGGAACAGTCTATGCTGTGCAGAAGAAAAGGAACTCATAGTGCAGAATAAAGGAGGTAAGGATCTGAAAGGAAATATTACGCAGTCTACATCCTATGCCTTCGAAAACATGATTTTTTAATTGGTTTATCAACATTTTATGCATTTTTTTTCCTTCTAAAATCACCCCCCCCAAAAGTAGTAAGCTACTACTGCCCTCCCAGAGGGCTTTGATCTGTAGTCTTCGATCCCTGCAATTATCTGCAGTGCTTAACATTTATATATATACACACACGTATATACAGACAGCTTAGTCTGTTTAGATCTTCCAAATCTAATCTTTTAGTCAGCCTGGCTTATATACTCTTCCAGCTGAATTCTTACATATCACTAACAGCTGAGAAAGTCCTGTAGCAAAAGTAGGTAACTTACTCCACAGTTAATGAATAGGTAAACTGAAGCTGCAAACTGATTCTCTCCCAAATCAAAATAAATATTGCAAGGCCCAGCACAAGACACTGATCTTGCAATGTGAAACCGTAACTCCAGGCACTCCAGACAGAAAAAGATCAGACCTTATCACTCTTTCCACTGTTCTTCCTAATCATTGCTCTACTCAAATTCAGTATCACTTCCTAAAATGTGCAAAAACAAAGTAATTTCAGAAAATACTGGGAAAGAATCATCACTTACTGTTTAGCTAGTCAAGCTCTGAATTATATAATTAGCCACAAGAACATCCATTGTCAAGAATGCTTACTTCCCCAAATTTGTCTAGTTGCCCACAAGTAATCTTACAAAAGAAAAAAACATATGCTAGTTTCATAATCTGTTCTCTATGAAACGTGTCAAACAGCACATTACATGCTAATGCCCAGTGTTTCTCATTAAAGCTTTTACAAAATATACTTGAAATATCCAATATAAGAAGAATTTATCATGAAAACACAACAAAACACTTTTGTAAGTGTTCATTAAATAGCTCACAAAGAATAGCTTCAAGAAGTTTGTAATAATAGAAGGATTCAGCTTTACAATAACTTTCCTTAAATACAATTTCAAAACCCAAACTGGCCAGGCTAACAGTGGAAAACTCCCTCTGTACCCAGAGTTAGGACTTGATATTTAAGATGAATCAAATTATTCATTTTTCTTCCATTATTTTGCTGTGAATTGAACATAAACATGTATTTCTGATAAGGAGGTCCAGTAGAATAACCATCATCACCAATATTTACTATCCTACGATTTAGAGGTAATAGCACTCCTGAAAGGCCTGTTCAGTTCAAACATTCAGATGTATTTTTGACATTTTTACATTGGCAGCTTAGCCTTTGTGCCTTCTTTGACTCTACTTTCAAAACTCAATGAGAAGAAAAACTCTTAAAAACAACCCCACCAAAAAACAGATTAGATTAGACTTTCCATTTTATAACAAATATTGACTGTGAATATATGTCACAAAGCATTAAGATACCCAGAACTCTTTCGAATTATTATGAAATACCCTACCAAAACTAAAGGCATTGCACAAGAACTCCACAAGTGGACAGACAGGTTGAAATACTTCTTGAATGACAAAAAGTCAAAAAGAGTGAAAACTCGAACAGAAATCCTTTCAATGTGACTATTTCCCTTAACTTACATTTGTTTCTACTCAAAAATGATAGGGTGCTTTTAAGTTTAGCATAAATATGTTATGGAAGTCACCTAAATTTTAAACTAGACCAAGTGCAACTTACAGTGTGTCTTACTAACAAAGACTCAATGATGTCTCTAAGACATACAAAGCACTTTCGGAGAGGCATTAGATGTGCTTCTGAACTGAGGCGAGACCAAGTATGCAGCAAAAAGAAGGTGGGGTTAATTTTAAACGCTCTTGATTTTCACCTGTCTTTACCTTTAGCTGCATTTTCCTTTCCTACAAAAGACATGAAAAATAAGAATTCGCTGATTTAAATATTTTCTGTTTTCTATTTACATATTTTAAATAATTAACTATTTTCTGAATTACATATGACTATTAGAGTAAGCCGTAAGGCTGCAGAAAACACTGAGCCAGATAGCAGAGTATCTTTGATTCTAATAAGGCAATAAAAAGACACAGGTAGCCAATCCAGTCCAAACTCAAGTTGGGGTGAAACTAGATATTGCTTTAATCTTAGACTGGTAAGGAGAGATTCTTCCTAAAAGATGCCTTTTGGATTACAAGCTGAAACTGTCAGAGTCTGGAAAGAATGAAGCTAAATAATCATACCCCCTGGTTTGTTTTTACAAACAGAATGATAATGCATTCCCCATCCTCTCTTGATCCTGAACTACTCTCTTTCTCACCCTGTAAGATCCATTTTTATTTGTTGCTGCCATCTCCAGTCTGAGCGGTTCCTTACTCCACATTAGATAGACACCAGCAAGCAAACCACAGGAAAGTGCAGAGAAGCTCTCAGTTCTTTATTTCTTTTGCCAGCGCCATGCTAGTCAGGAGCAATAGCTGTTGAAAATGGCCACGACTGGAGCAAAGACAATGCAAAAGCAAATTCAGCAAACTTAGTGGCTCAGGTCTCCCAAGTCTCTACTGAGAATGCATGAACTAAGGATTTTCAGAGCTTACAATGTGGCCAGATTTGAACTGGATTATGACAGAAGGAAAATACATAGCTGTCATTTATATGAGGAATAGTTAATTTTTTTCAAAAATTATTTTAGGGATACTATTAACATATAAAAAAAGCATTAGATTCTCATTTTCATAAACTACTGGATCTTACCAGAAATCACTGCGAGAAAAAGTTTATGTAAAGAAACTAATTAACCCTGAAGCAGCACGGAAAATTTCCACTTGAACGGTTACAATTTGGCCAAGCTACAAGCAACTGGAAATGGATCTCAACATTGAAAACATTATTTAACCCTAAACAGGGACACTGGTAACAGGTCTGCCCGTAAACAGCAATGACGACCTAAATATCTTCCACATGTAACAGAATAAGAACCACTTGTCTTTGGGTATACTTTACGAACAGCGCACACGCACTTATACCCGGCTGTGACCTCAACACACTGCTAGGCACTTCTGAAGGAAATCGGGAGAACCGGAGGCAACCCGCCTCCGAAGCTGCCGCTCGTGTTAACGACGCTGGGGACGTGCCCCGCTCCGCACCCGAGCAGCGAGGCACGGCGGTGCAGCACCTTGGACAGCACCGCAGGGCCCCGGCACGCCAGGCGCTCGGCCTCGGAGGCGGCGGCCACTGGCGCCCGCTCCCCGCGCCCAGCACCGCCCGCCCGCCTTCCCCGCCGCCCCCCGGCTGGCCCAGCCGCTGCCGAGTACCCAAACGGTGCATACTGCAGAAGGAAACCTTAGCGATGTCAAGGAAGAAGCCAAAAGGGAAGGGAAAATAGCTGCTTTTGCGTGACCACACAGTTTCTTGCCTCTCCCCCTCCTCTCCCCAGCATTTAATATGAAGAAGCTTACTTAGAGTACTGTAAGAAGACAGCAAATTCTAAGTCAACATAAAACAATGATGCACATAAGGCAAGGCACAAACAAAGGTTTAAAGTAGTTTTAGGTAGAGCCTCACATTTTGATTGCTTTTATTTGGAAACAAAGGGGAGGGTTTTTTTGGAGTCTCACTACCCAAACACTCCCCATCAACCTCAAAACATAAAATCAGTTGCTAAATAAAGATTGTGACAACGGCATTAAGTGCCTGGGATTTTATTTTTTTGTTGGTTGCAATTACAAAAAGTATTTTACAACTACTTCAGGCAAAACAAACCTAAGTTACCAGAAGCAGTAAAAATTCAGAACTCCGCAAACATTTAAACTTATTTCTCACAATTGGTAAGAAAGCTTTTTAAAAATCTATCTACTCATGATGAAAAACTAACTCCCTATTTGCTTTTAATAAAAAAAAATAGACCTTAAAAAAATGAAAAGATCTGATCACTATTGTTTGAAAGCACTCGAAAGCAATAAGATGGTCACAAGACTTGATCTGACTGTTCTGCCCCTTTACAAACTCAATAAAGCTTGCTTTTTATGACTGATTGCTGTGCTGTATTAATCCCCTAGCATATAAAACAAGCCTATTGGAGACTGGGACTCCACTGGGGGAGGACAGGGAAGCTGTTGTGTTCTGAGAATTAATCCATCTAGGAAAATCAAAAGCCAGCCACTCACAATACAGTAATCAGCATGTTCTCTGCTGTGAAAGCCCTACATTTCCCATTTAGAAAACACAACTATTACTTCATTATGCACTGAAACACACAAAACCCTTTTACTTATTTGTGTTTGTTATTATTTGATTTATATTTATGGGTTTGTGTGTATTCCTTTGGTGGGTACACAACCATCAAGTTAAAAAAAAAAAAAAAAGCTGCCTATTCCCTATTGCTTAAAAGGAAAAAGGGACTCCCACTGCTTTTTCCACAACCAAAGTTCTTTCTTGATTTGCTTTGTGAACAGGATTTTAACTCTTTATTACCCTAAATAAAAGGAAATTCTTTGCATTTTTTCCCCTCACCTATGAAGTTCATTTTCCATTCAGGATAATTACTTTTTCTCACTTTGTTAAATTATTTAACGTGAGTTTCCTAACTAGCTTTGCTAAAATAAAAGTGCCTGAGGTTTTATAATTCCTCAATTGAAAACTGCTTCACTTTATTTCTAGGTACTATTATATTTGATGATCCTTTGCTAATAAAAGCTTCATGCTTTCCTTTTAGAGTTGAAGGATGTAGCCTCCCAAAATTTTAAAAAGAGCTTTTTTTTTTTTTTTTTAATAGTAATTTTTTTTTGGTCATTTAGGTGCTAGAACTACGAATTTTCATTTGTGCTGTGAAGATGAAGATTAGAAACAAACAAACAAAAAACAACAGAAAACCAGCTGTAAATATTATGTGACAGTAATTTAACTGTTAAATGAATTCTGGCCTAACTACAAGAATTAAGGCTTATGGAAATAAATCATTGAGAAACCACAGTCTGATAGAGCACATACTCAGGAAGAACCAAAAACATATCCTTTTCCATCTGGGTAGCAAAATGCACTTACCTGTATAAGAAATGACGTTATAAACTGGCATTTAAACACAACCGTTTTAAATATCCTCTGAAATGTAACTGTCCAATTATTAAAAAAAAAAAGAGTATTCTCTAAAACAACACTTTCTCCATTTGTTTTTAATTAAGTCATCACTAGAAGCAACAAAACTTAGAGTCTTTATTCCTATTGCCATTATCCCTTTATGTACATTCTTTACTTAACAAAAGGCTGAAGACTTCGGTGTTTTATGTCATTGCCTTGAAAACCAGAAGGTGACTAAAACCCACTAGATCAATTCCATAGTCCCATCTGGTCAGCATGGTAGACACTGAAGTCTTATGGTTAAATTGAAAAGATCTTAGTAGTCTGGCTATATTCCTAATCAGTTTTAAGCAGTACTATACATTTCTTACAGTTCAAGGTACTATGTATTTTTTCCCATTTTTAAGTAAAAAATGGGATTTGAGGAGCTGCTGCACACGGCCCAGTGTCTGTTACACATACTTTAAACTTGTCTTTCCAGTGAGAATGGGATTAAATGACAACAACATGAACAGTTTAACTTTTCTGGGACCTTTCTGTTAGACAGAACTGAAGATAACCAAATGACAGCAATGATATACAAGAACTAGTAAGATTAAGCTGTAATTCTTGTTTGGTTTATACACGGAGGATTACATTTCTTGACTACCAGGGAAGGTATGGCACACACAGAGTTAACCTTGACCCCCCACACCCCACCCCAGCCCTCCTCCCCTTTTCTCAGCCCCCCTTCTCCCACCCATCTCATTCATGCCACATTCCACAGTGGCAGGGTCCAACAACAATATAGGAGGGTACCCAAAATGAAGAGGCAGGGCCTTCCATTCTTCTGCCTCTCTTGAATTAATTAACTGGAAATGAGTTTTGTCAATGTTTTGGAAAGGCAGAGGGGTGAAAAGAAACTGCTAGAATTAATCACAGTGAGAAACTACCTCTTCAGCAGTCTGCCAGAGTTCAGAAAACCCATGAGAAGTGCAAAATAAAAGGAAAGTGGGCTGACTTACCATCCAAAGGAACAAATAAAATTCAAACAAACACCAAAGTCCCCAAAACAGAGACATGCCCCAGTGCAAAGGAATGTAGCATCTGTTGCCACAACAGCTTCAGCCTTGTTTTTAATATACTTGTCATGAAGACTGAAAGGTATCAAGGGAGAAAAGACAATTTACTAACAATTTAAATAGCTGAAGGCATGTTGTTTAATTCACTAAATATTTATGTACATCCAATGTTCCACTGTTCTTTATGTAAGTACAGCTATTTAAGCACCATGATAGGAAAAAAAAACACGCAACTTTCATTGTTTTGCCCTGATTCAGCATAGATCTTTTAAATGCAGTAGCCAAATTGCAGAACAGTTATTTTTGTTGTGTTTTTAACGATAGTTATCTTCAGGTTCAGCAACGGAAATTGTAACAACTCAATACCGCACACATGACATCTTTCTACTAATGAAACAGGAAAGTAATGAAATTTCAACCACCTGAAAAGCAGTATTTTTTTCCATAAATTCATATACCTAAGTATTTAGAAAAAATGTAGGTGTCCTTTTGTTTACAGCAGTGAGGGAGAACAATTGTTTGGCAGTTTCTCCGAGAATGAACAGAACGCATCCAGCCGACTGGAACTAAAATTAAAGAAGCCTTGATTGTCTCAGCAGGGAAAATATTTTAAAAGAGAAATCCTCTTTTAATGATTCGACTGTTCTTAATTTTTTGTTCATGAAGGCTTTTTTCTGACAGATCTCAGAAGTAACTTATCATCTCGTTTCTCTATCTCTAAACCCATACTCTCAAGGACCGAATTGTCTGCCAGTCCTTTCTCCTCCATCCGTGCAATAAGCTCTTGGTTTCTCTCATTTTGTTCAGTGATATTTCGAATAGCATATACTGCCCACTGGTTCACAACTGTTGCACAAAGTTAAGGACCATTTCTTGTGTTATTTTCTTTTCTTTTTTTTTTTTTTTGTAAAGATGAAACAATGCTTATTTTAATTTATTAACATGTTTCCCCCCAAACTCTAAGCCCAGAAAAACAGTAGAAATCTAGTGTTTGAAAAAGTAAGACACTTACAGATTATGACGCGGAACCTGCAAATACTTGCATATGAGGTAATTTAACTTTAAATGAGGTATGTCCATTAACTTCAGGCAAGTTTACTAGGTTTTATCTTGAATAAAAATAAAAAAAAGAACACAGATGAACAGCAGGAATTAAAAGGACATTTTTAAAAACAGAATGACAGTTAATTGAAATGTTCCAATGTTCTTCCTAGTAAAATTAAAAAAAAAAAAAACTGTCGTGCTTACAATCCTAATACCTCAACACTGCACATTCAAGAACTGGCAAACAAAGTAACCTGTAAATCAGGTACAAGAAAGAAGATGACTGACTACTTTCAATGTAAAGTTGAAGAAATGTAGAAAAAGAGAAACACATCCATGTTAACAACTGAAAATAGCACAGATACCGTGGGAGACCCTTAAAAATATTTAACCTCTAATACAATCTAGATTCAGTTGTTTGTGCCCAGGTGCTTTTACAAACTTGCCAACAGAAAAGATACTATGATCACCAGCAGGTAGCGCCTACTCATGTATAAATGGGCACAAGCTGCATCTCATTCACCTTCTAAGGTGGTCCCTTGAGGCCAGGATTGAGGCACATGTCAGGGCCGTAGACAAAGGATTTAAATTCCCAGGATTATCGGTCAGGCATCTTCCAAGTGAACTACAGTGTTCATTTTATGAAGTGTCAGAGATGTTAGCCCCAATTCTGCAGCTGAAAAGCTATGTGATGATATAATCTTTCCCAAGCTACCCATATGTGAGGCAAGCTATTCTGAATCACACAAAAGTGGTTTGCCTGCAGGGCACCAATTATTTACTACATGTAGCTTCACATCCAGTAGAAGAATATGCATAATTTACTCATCTCCTTGACGTCTTTTGGGTTGGACAGTGTCTAAGCACAGAGATGAGATAGTGCTCTTATGGGCATTTGCCAGGGGGTGACTGGAGGGGAAAACTCCACGGGGGAAGACAGGAACTTCAGCCAAAAGAATAAAATACAGGAATTGGACTTTCTTACACAATTTATCATGACAGAATTTGGAAAATCCAGTACCACTGCCCCAGCCACTGCATATGCATTCTTACGGTAGCAGTCTTCCTATTTTCTCTGTGTACCTTGCACTGACTGTTGTGCCCACCTTGCTCCCATCTCCAACTGCCCCTTAGGTTTACACTCATTCAGCAAAGGCAGTCCGTCATGATGAGCTATTTGACGCACCAAGCAGTGTGGATGAACAACAGCATGTGGCAGGAGCAGCTTTCTCAACATGAGACCTGATCCAGCCTTTACAACCTTACGTTTTAAGACAGGAAATGACAAACAGAGAATACAGAAGGCAAAAATAATAATAAAAAAATGTTTATGACCTAACCACAGTGCCAGTTAGATGCCAAAAGAGAATAGAGAAGGGACTGAAACAAAAAGCACACAAAGAATCCTCAACAGAGAGAGTAAGGTTTAAATGAAGAGTAGCTTGGCCAAACATCACAGGAAACACATATGCTAGGGAACAAACCTGCACTGCCACGAAACAGCCCATTGCCTTTTAATAGTAGTTTATATTTATTTTCACTTTCAGGCAGCCTAAAATTGGAAATCAAAAGTGGTAAAGCAGTAACAACCATGTGACTTTTTTCTGACAGAGTTTTTCAGACTGTCAGGAAACATGCTACACACCTCCGTCATTCAAAAAAAAAAAAAAACTACTTGCCAAAGGCTGATCCAGGTGGGATAATGACAGAGTAGAGAAATTAAAAACAAACAAACAAAAAAATCACGTTTCACATCAGAGCCTGAATAGGTGAACATGACAGAGAATATCAATGTATTGACTTCTGTCACTGTATCACTATGTTGGTTATATGGTTAAATGAAAAGACAAGTGCCAAAATACATACGTAAGTTACATAAGTTGAGTGTTTCCACTGAAGATTACATTCGAGTATATACACCATCATTAAAATACCAAAGAAATAAAATCATACAGAAGCAGAATCTCATTCATCAGCTTCAATGGTGAGAATAAATTTCAGAATGCTAAAGTATGCAAGCTGATGAATACAAATGAACAAGTAGAAGGAAGAAGGCTGATATCTAGCAGGTCTTCCCTAGGTCTGATTTATGGCATTTCACAAGTGCCAGAAAGTAACATGAAGTTCTCCCAGCGGACTATGAGAAACATGCTATCGCCCCCCTTGTCTCTGCTCCTGGGATGAGGTGCAGACTCACGCTGCGTTCCTAAAACACAATACTGAACTCCACTTGCATAAGAGAACACCTCCAAAAAAAAAAAAAAAAAAAAAGAAAAAAAGGCAATTTTCAAAGAGTGACAGTTTTCAATCATGCAAAGAGCTACACAGGAAAAAAAAGTACTCTCAATTTTTATTTTTTTTTTTTTTTTGTATTGGCCTTGGGAATAATCCTGTTACCATCATCTTTATGTCCTTCAACACAAAAACACTGCTAAAACCCACAGCAAATGATGTTTTCCTATTATCATATCCATTCATGCTTACATAATATCTAAGACATTCCCATTATCTTATGAACTCTATCATCATTATGGCATTTATCATTATTGACTACTGTAGCTGAAGCTGCAAAATGGTTTCAATAACGTTTTCACTCATTCAAAAACTCTTTTCTGCATGTAGGTTTTCCATTGTAAATTCAGTCATGAATATGCATGATTTCCCTTGTTTGCATGCTGTGTGAGGCTAAGACCTTTGGATGGCTTGTGCAGACCTAGACAGACTTAAGTGTCAGCAGAGATTAAAGCTAGTCGCCAGCTAATATTCACATTACCCTCTTGCTCCTCTCCAAAGATAGAGACACAGAGAGAAAATTAAACATATTCTAGAGTCTCTAATCCTACCAACACTTTAAGCACTTTATTGTATGCTCAGCTTTAGAAAGAGAGCTTCTAAAGTTTCCATAGTTACTACAAATAAGAGCATGAGCCTGTTTGTTGTGAAACTGCATAAAAGAAAAGAACTGCAGCAAACACAGTAGATCTGATTAGATAGTGTTGTCTAGATTTTTCCAGCAGGACATACTGCAGAGTCAAATTAATATTATAGACAAGGAAGTGAAGATTACATCTCTCTACCACAGTGGAGAGGGCATACAGAAGAAATTTAAATTTTCATTCACTACTAGACTACTTGTGTTTAGGTAATGAAAGCAAACATTTGTACATATTTATAGCAACTCTTTTCCGAAACCATTCAGTACTGCATGCTATGGGATTCTTAAGTTATTTTTACTTATACAAACAATAATAAAACTGAACCAACTTGCTGTGTTCCGTACTTGTGTAAGAAATTTTCAAATAGCAATTTAAAATTTATCATCCAAACTCCTCTGGGTCTCATAACTTCAACTGGCAGGGAGGAGGCATAGAGTGGGAAAGGAAAGGTGGTGTCTGCCCTAAAGGATAAAAAATGTTGCTATGTGGAATCAACAAACTATGAAAAACTAAGCCCCTTGAATTCTGTAGAAGTTTTGCCATTGACTGCAAAGGGAACTTCTCACAATTCTATTGTTTCTTTTCTTATGGATTCTGCTACAATAGGTTGCTACAGTCAAAACTAGCAATAGCATAGCTACTTATTTAGGAGTTTAATGCTGTATGAAAATAAAATTGCCTGCTGTCAGGAGTCACTAACCAATACCCTATTGTGATGAATTATTAGAAAGGAGGACTTATAAAACATTTCCTAAGGAGAGTACTCCAGCTTTTCATTCTCATATCAGGTGTTCCATTTGGACAAAATGTTATTGGTAAGTCTATTGCAGCCATCAGGACCTCTATGAATTGTTCTATAAAACAGTTTGGATTCTAAAGATGAGAAAGAGTGGACATAATTATTAATGAGGTTTCAATCTGACTAGGCAGATATAGAAGAATGCATAAGTAATGCTGAAAGTACATTGCTTGAAAAAGGCAAGTGGTCGGTTTTGAAGTGAGTTCAGTATTATCATTAACGTGTATTATCATTAACTGATACAGGATACTGAAGAGTGGTGGCAAGAAGACTGAAATACGTAAGTTGTTATTCTTAAGTCCCCTTCACATTTATTATTTCTGAGGAATTTCTAAATATAAAATCCTTGGTGGAGAGTTTGATATACTATATAGTTTAGATACTTTTTTTGTCTGTTTCAGTTTGACAATTTCCTCAAATAGATTGGATTTTCTATAAATAAATGATTACTCAGGAAACTCTCTTCCATAAGAGTCAATTGTTTGAATGAAAAAAAAGACAATATTCTTTGTGTGATTCTATTACCTCATTTAAATCAGAGTTTTGACAATTTAAACATTAACTTCATTTAAACCAGACAACCCACAGTTTGGAACCCTAATCAAACTGACTGTTTATGCAACAGCTAGAGCTGTCTGTCTTCTCTAAGAGCTTTTCTGGAACAGGTCTATAGGACTAGAAATCAAAAATATTGAAAATACAGTCCTTGCTAATCATATTTCTTTCCTGTCTCCAACACACAATCCACTTCTCACTAAATCTTCTACAGACAAGAATGAAATACTAAAGCATCACATTAGAAGAATCACTTCCACTTACAGACCTGACTGGACCACACTGAAAAGAAATAAATGATCTTTCCTTCAAGTCTTTCCAGTCCTTTTAAGTACTTTTGTATCACAGCAACTTGAAGACAATTCTCCTCAACATTAAAAGAGGTCTCTAGACAGTGACTGGCACTGTTAATCACAGTCCAGATCAATGTGCTGTGATTGACCACATGTAGTAGACAGTCAGGATTTTTGTCCCTCACTGACAGCCAAATTGCTTACAAAGTGCTACAAGTTTCTTTCTATTGGTGATTTTAGTAGTTTTATGCAGTCCTAGAAGCTGTTTAAGATGATAGAAATTCCTTAAAACTCCTCTCCTTTACTTTTACAGAATTTTTACTTCTGTTTAAGACATTACCAAAAGAAGCAATCACAGAAAACAAAGACCTAAGGGTACCATCTTAATGTATTTACTTATTTTGAAGAAGCTATTTCATATTTTAGAATGCATGTTTGGGACTCCATTTATTCCTGACATTAGATTATCATCATTAGAAAAAATCAGGAATTCAGCCTAGCAAGCTTGAAATTCTCTGCCTAGAAGTTACAACAAAAAGGCCTAAAATATTTTGATTTCCTATAGTTTTACTTAGCAGATTCCACAGCACTTATCATCATTTATGACTGCAGTTACCACATTCTGGATTTAAAAGCTGGAAACAGGCAGTGCTGTATTAGCTGGGAATGTTCTTCCCTCCCCTGCTGGACCTTGCTCTTGCAGAGAGAACACAGCACAACTCGTACAGATCCTCCAAGTTGGAGAGACACTGGATGCTGGAAAAGGCATTTATTCCTGATCACACTTTCTAAGGATAAGGTTTGTAACACTGGGGGACCTACAGCAGAGGTTCACTTCTACTGCAACTCTCAACCCTCCTGCTGATCTCAGAGCAGGTGGACCATCCACCTCCAAACTAGCTTCATTCTCCACCACTACGTGGCAGCAAAGCTTCACTGGAAATGCACGAATAAGGTACCTGCAACCAGCCCTTTCCTACTCCTCCTAGCTACCTATACTTAAACCAGTCTCGAAACGTCCTACCTATTAGCTGTTTTTTAAAGCCTACCTTGTGGTCTACAGGTTCCTTCAACATGGGATTGATGTATTATGTATAACCAACAGATAGGCATGCTGTATCTCATGTATAACTTTCAGTTAATCCATCTAAACATGTATGGCCAACAAACATATGTTAAGACCATAATGGACAATTACAACTCTTTTGTACAACACTTCTGCACTGAATACAGACCACCGAAATATCACTCTTGAAATCAAATCTGTCAGTTCTGTTTTACGCACAAGATATTTTTATACCATTTTCTGAAAGATAACTAGTCTTGACCAGGAGATTTCACTGTGTCCCTGAATAAATTATTCCAGTTGGTAAATATTTTCATTCATTATAGCCTGTGATTTCTTTCTAGTTCAGATCTGTTTAGAATTGTTTCCAAACATTAATTTATATTACAGATCAAAAAAATTTCACAGATCTTGATCAAAGCATTTGGTAAGGACCTTTTGAATGAACTAAACAGAGAAACTGAGGAAGATACACCAAGCCTTGCAAAATTCTTGCACCTCTTCCTTCCATTTGTATTTTTCAGTGTTGCCTCTGAAGCACGGGCACCAGAACTACATGACAAATTATGCCAAAATTTGCTATATGGCTGATTACAAGGGCAACATGAGTTGCCTACTCCTTTTGGCTTTTCCTCAGAAATTCCAATAAAGTGAAAAACAAAATCAGACAACAGCCAGTTGCTCTCTCACTCCTAGCTACACTCCAGCAAATAGAGTCCTAGCTCTTCAGATTATTTTGAAATACTTTTTCAGCATTACCCAATTATGAAACAGACAGACCCAAATGATGAATCTCATTCTTACTTCAAAGGCTTGTTTGCTTGCTTTTACCTATACACAGCTCACATCAGTGATGTCCAGCTAAATGGTACCCAATGTTCAATAAATGTCTGTTTAGCACTTCAGTAACTTGGGTTACTAAGACAGTTATATCTAGAGAAATTTGGATACCCCCCCCACTAGTATTTCTAGGTTAATAGATCACACAAGACACCACTGAATAGTTTTATATACCCAGACATTTAATCCATATTCTATGTGTCTCCTTTCATTCTCTACAGGACTTAAAAGGAGAATACCAACACACCTTAGCATACTAAGAAATTAAACACAATTTCTGTCAAGTACTATAGAGCTACTAAAACCATAGTACATGTTTAGGTAGGTCAGGCTATTTTTTATAACAATGTTTTATGCCAAAACTTACAAAACTTAAAATAAAATTAAGCCATAACCTCTAGTTTGTTTTACTTTTTCCTACACTCAGACTTGTAATACTAGCTTAAAACCATGAATATGACACATTCATTTTTGCTGCTTAGGCTGCCAATTTTTTAAAAAATTATGAGTTACATGTCTAATAGAAACCTATAATTTATGAGCAACTATAAATCATCTGTTTTAAAACAGCAAGAATCACACACTTGATCAATTTCAAGCTAATGTGCTACAATGACAATATTCTGTTCTTACAGACCCTTCTATGATGCTAATCCCATTTTAAGAATTCACGACAACTAAACCTAAGTGCTAGTTATCTATAACAGGTACTAGAGTTAGCAAACGGTCACACCAAAAAGAAAAAGCTTCAATCTGCTGTTACTTAACTGTTAAAAATGCCTCAGCTTACCTTCTTTCCCCATGCACAGAAAAAAAAATAAAATTCCATTAAGCTGAAACTCATGTATTAAATTATTATTAAAACCCACCACAAACATTGAGATGCAAAGAACTGAAGCACAGAGGGATGGTACTGGTGTTCACAAACTGACTAAATATCAGGCAGACTATAGTCATTTTAAATTTCCTTGGACATGTAAAGAAAAAAGTTCCACCTACACAAATATATTCATGTGCATTTATATGTATACATATAGAAATAAACAAACAGCTTTTCTAAAACCCTTTCAAAATGGAAATTATAGAAGTCAAATAAAACTCCCCAAGATCTGGCACTAGACTGGAAAAACCAACTCAGTTAATACCTGAGATGTGGTCAAGCTAATTCTAATTTATCACTCAGAAGGCTAAGGTAGATGATGAGATAAGCTGACTCACAATTTGGATAGAAGCTTTTTTCTATTTATAAACTCTAGAAATTCATCTACATATATAGATTCAACAAGGATCTCTATGCCAGCTCATCTTTCAGCATTGTACTCAAATATTTTATTGACTCAGGGTCGCTGAATAACATACATGGCATAATTCCCACCCCTCATGCTTTCAGTAATTTCAAATGTCACTTTATGACAAATATTCTAAACAATGAAGGTAAGTGAAACTCCAGTTCCAGTCACAGACACTAGATGATATCCAGTGTGCATCTGAAAACAACACCAGTCAAACAAATGGGTGTTTTGAAAGATGCAACTAAATTATAACAAACTAAGATTTTTCTCCCATGTTTTGCAAATAGCCATTAGCCACAATTGTATCTGCTGCAATTTCAGGAAATGTTTGCATCTCCTTGAAGAAATCTCAGAACACTAAGAGACAAGAACAAATAAACAGGATCAGTGGAATGGACTGCAACTATATCCCTAGAGAGACAGAAAGGAAAGGCTAGATTTTGGAAAGCATTTTGGAAATAGGAAGAACAAACTCTAAGCAAAGATCTGGGGAAGAGAGGGAAAAAGATTTAAGGATCAGGAAGGAGTTACATAAGACAATGCATTCACCAGCTGAAATTACAGATTGGTTTAATAACAGTGACAGAAAATGGAATAGGAGAAAAATGTCAGAATAAAGATATTATGCAGAACATTGGCCATATTACATCCGAATATTCTTTGGAGGCGTGCAAGAAACAATGTCAAGAAGACAGACTGAAATATGATAAGGTGGTCATAGAAGGCATTCCATTCTGAACAATATTTTTGAACCACTCCTAGCTTTATTTAAAAAGAAAAAAAAAAAAAAAACCAACAAAAAACTTTGGGTCTCAAATTTCTAGTGCTCTGTCTCAGCCCAGAGGGGAATTTTTCAAAAACTCCACAGAAAAATCAAGCAAGCTGTTAGAGCTATAAAAGCAGTGAAATATATTTTCTTTCTTTCTTTTCTTTT
>VXAA01003698.1:11470-105452 GCA_013399115.1 Anseranas semipalmata | reverse complement strand
ATATATATATAATTTTATATATTTTTGTTGATATTTAAAGCAGACATTACATCATTTTGCAGAAGTATGAATACTCGGTAATATAACTTTCATGTAATGCAAGAAATTTAAAGATATATTATCTGCAGTTCGCATAATGTGTTTATTCTTATTATTTCTGAGTGAGTGAATAAGATATTTAGTCAGGATTTTTGTCCTTTTTTTTTTTTTTTTTCCTGCTGTCTTTATTTTAATTCCTCAAGATACTATTTTGGAGGAGAGAGAAAAATGAATGAGTAAAATTTTATGAAAGCTAGAATCTTATAAAAATATCTAACTTTTAGAACTCTTCTGTTGACAAGTCTGAATGAACAGAAATTGTTACACAAAATATGACATTCTTATTTTGTTTTCATAACTTGCAACCAAGACATATTTCTACTTCTGTGCAAAAGTAGAGTAAAAAGTGAGTGGATCACAATGGTAGACTTCAATATAACTATCCAATCTCTCAAACTCTAGCCTATCATATGCTAAGGAGTCTGGACAGATTTTCATCATTTGAGATAGCCATTAGAGATCTCAGTGTCTCTGGATATCAGAACAGCTTATGCATAAACAATTAATGCAACACTGTTTATCAAGTAAGGTAGATATTAGCACATAGTAGACTTAAGAAAAGTTCGTATGTGAAATGCAAAATGCAGAGATCAGATGATGATTTGAGGTACCCTACCATTTCTTTTTTAGCTAAAAATTTTTGTTGGGAATCTGGACATGTGGCTTCTTGCATAATAGGGTTGTAATTATGTACATGAGAATGTAATACAAAATCAGTAAGTTAGAAGGGAATTATGTAATCTTATCCAACACAAATAAAAATCCAGACCATAAGTAGACTTGAAATCCACATTTTTTTGGGAACTTAGTATACACAAGAAACTCACAGAAATGCGGTAGATATGGTGCTGGATGAATGGAAGACTAAGACTTCCTAGAGTGGAAGTTGGCAGGTAGGTGGAATACTGGGATACCTCAGAACATCTTATATGGCACTAAATATTTATAAATGGGCAAATGAATTGTTTCTATCTTGTCAATATATGCTAGAGGTTCTCTGATGGTACTAAATGGAATCACCTTTAAGGGATCAAGTGGAGAAATGTCAGGTTGGGATTCAGCTGAACAAGAGTAGGTGCCTAGTGGTATATGAGAAAACCACACACGGACTCAAGAAGCTTTTCCATGTTAATTTTTGGTAAACGATCATCGAAAGAAAATGTTCCATTTATATCAGATATGATTTAAAAATTCTATATGTATATTTGAATCTTTTCTTTTTAATAAAAATTGTCTCAATCACATAATAGAAGCCTTTAAAGTGCATTTATTAAATCTCATAGAACGCTTTGGCAATATTTAATCAATACCTCAAAGTTACAACATTTGAAACAGTATCAATTGTGAGATAGCATAGACGAGTTTGATTTCAGGTGGTCCTGTTGCCCCACATCTTAATAACCTCACCACTTAATGACTTATTTTGGCCTGCATGGGAAATAGATATAAAAAAATCAAAATAGCAGAATTATTGTGTTCATTCAGAGCATGTATCTGGCTTCAAAAAGGTGTAAGGAAATGGAAAATGGATTCTGAAGGTCAAATTATTCCACAGAATAACTCCATTGATGCCAGTGGAATTCTTATGAGTATGTATATGCTTTCCTGTCATAAGTGGTATGAGGAAAAGAGAGAAACAGTTTTGCAGAGTTTCTAAATTAGCACCATCTCATCTCTCCCATCTATTCTGTCCCAAATTAATTCACCCTGTCTTCCTTTGCTGCAAATAGCAAGAAATGAAAAACAACCCAAACTATCATCATGTTTCCTGAAACACATTTGTCAGTGGCAATTTCGACTGGAACATCTCCTACCTTAAGAGACAGTTGATTAATTTGTTAATGTGTAAACAAGAACTCAAGAGGCAGAACCAAAACACACCTTTGTTTTTCAGATTGCACAACCTGACACAGACACAGTCATAATCTGAGAAGGCTAAATAGACATGAAGCCTCGTCTGTATCACATGGCATTGGCATGTATGCTGTAAGAACTGTGGGTGACAGAAAGATAAAGAACCTTCAGTGATTTTTTTTCCCCTGCACTGCCTTTACATAGATTAAATGATCTGCATCTGTATCTATCCAAAGTATCTCTGATAAAATTAAATTGAAAGATTTAAGTAGTGGAATTTGAAGCATTCACTGGTATTGGTAAAAGGAGAGGTTGGGAGAAAGACAATTTCCATTTAAGAACAACTCTGAAGAGCTAAATGTAGTCTACCAGCTCTGTAAATGTTCACACGTGATTAAGCCTGGGACATGGCAAAATAGAAACTCTGGTACAGATTAGTGCATTCCTCTTGCTAAGTTTTTTTGTTTTCTGATACAAAAAGACATTTGCTCAAACAGCTTTCCCCAACTCATTCAGTGCTTTTGGACTAAAACTACTTACTGTCTAGAAGAACCCTTACTACTCCATTGATGATACCTGTATTTTTTTCCAAGTGACCTGATATGAGTTGTTTACTATTTTCTGTTTTCATGTGGCTTTGTATGTGTATTCTCATAGAAGTAAAATATGTGTTCTGACAAAAAAAAAATACAGAAATATTCTGTTTCTGTACAGAAATATTCTGTTATCTATAGACCAGTTGTGAATGCCTGTCTAAATATACTAATTTTGGAAGACTGTGAGAAGATTACTAGTGGAAATAAATACACATAAAGGATATTCATTAAACCATTCCCCGGTAGATTTTATTTTCTTAACTGGAAAGCAAATTGCTGTTATATTAGAACTGAAAAGAAAGAAATCATAAAATCAAACACACGGGAACAAATAAAACCTGAAATAATTTTCTCAGATAAGAAAAACAATGCCTTAAGAAGTGAGCTATTATTTCAAAATAAATCCGTAAAGCACAATGAAAGACAAAGCTAAATTGTAAATGCAATTATTTTATATGTGCAATAGAACTATTTTTTAAGGTTCGTTGGTAATTGTCTGTTCAATTAGGCTTGTAGTACCACACACCCAAATACCCTGTATCTAATTGTCACTTGGACTAATAGTTGAAATTGCTTGTAGGGTAATATGTCCATGTATTTGCATTTATGCAATTGCACATTAGTGTGGCTGAAAATCCATGTTTAAAATGGACTATAGCATAGCCACAAAACAGTACATAGTCAAGAGGACAAAGTAGTTGGCTTGCTTTCTATTAAGGAAGACTATAAAGACAATCCAGAAGAAAGTATAGGAACTAATATGAAGTAGTGTATAAAAATACAGAAATTGAGACACCACAAATAGCCAGCATAGTGTTGGAAGTGTGCAGAAGCAAAAAGGAATTTTTTTCATTTATGGAGAATATGTTTTAAAATAAGGAGGATGAGTAAGGAAGAGGTGTGGTGAATCTATCCTTGAGTTGTGATTGACCTTAAAGCTTACACAACAAATATTTGAAACATATTTGTATGTAACATTACGGAAATGTTTTTCTTACATAAAATATTCCCTTTCATTTTGTTCTTTCCTAGTAAACTAGATCTAACTAATAATACGTGCTTCAATGGGACATGGCAAGAATTCAGCATGTGCTTTAAGTGCCATTTCAGGATGCTATACCAAGATACCATACCTAAGATAAAGAGTATGTATTGTTACTAACAATATGGATGGGCTGCTGCACTCTACTGGTGTGTCTGTGTGCAACAAGAATCTCTCAGCCATCACCCTGGCCAGCATGAACAATCGTAAGATCCCTGAATCAGCCTTCATAATTTTTCATTGTGTGTAGAATAAGTAAGTTGCATATCTTTCTGTTAAGGTTAGTACCTTAACAGAATATTTAGCTAGGCAAAAAAATGTGCTATCAGAGGCCTGTGTAAAGTTGATGTGCTCTGTCAAACAGCTTTTAGTGACATGAGCATGATGGCCATAATGGAGGGAGAGATGATGTGTTTGCTACCTTTCCCATATTTATTTATTTTACACCAACAGTTTTCCCTATATCGGACTCATTTTTCAGTAATGAACAAAATCTGGAAAGGGAACACTCATGACAGTGGTGACAACACTAGAGCAAAAGAATGTCTTCTCTGGAAGAGGCATGGTTTTGGTGAAGAGCAGGAAGGAACTCCTAGTCAGATGCTCTGTGGTCACTGCTTATTATCCCACCCAGAGGAGAGGGATACTGAACCTATCAATCATATCACAGGAATCAGTATTGATATATGTAGGATTCTAAAGATATTATGATTTAGAAGTCAACATTAGAGTATTAAAATAAAAAGAAAATTGCAGTGAAAGGATTATTTACATAGTAAGATGGCAAAGAAAGAATAAGATAAGTTGCCGTCCTCTTTTTAAACCTGATATGGGGAAACCTTTTAGAATTTTAGAAAACATTTTAGAAGAATTTTGGTTGAAAACTCAATATATTTATCCTTGAATAAATAAAGTTAAGATGTCTGACAGATTGTTCATTGTGCATCTTATGCACATATTCTCCACAAATCTTGAGAACTGGTCAGAATGTCTCCTATAACTCATCATTTCATGGCAAAAAATGTAATACATGCAGTGATATGGTGAAACAATGATAAGGATAGAAACAGTGAGTTAGGGGATATAGCACATGGAGAGTATACAATGAGACAAGAAATAACAACATCTATCACATTCTGTTTGGCACAATTTATAAAAAATAATTTTGAAAATATTGATTATGTTCTATGGACAGCAATCTTTGCAGTTTTTTTTTTAAATATCTCAATAACAGAAATGTCTCCTTTAAAAAGTAATTTGTCTATTTTCTCACTTTTAACAAATTCATCTTCTAAAACCAAAAATATATTTTAGACAGACTTGAGGCTTCATTCTGTTTTAAAGGCTTTCAGATGAAGAAAAAGAAAAAAAATCAAGTGAAGATCATTTTTATACTGTAAAAATACCAGTTCCAACTAGCTTTATGACAAATGAAGTAATCACTTAAAGTTCACACATAAGCAATGTAAATTACTTCATCTCAGTTATTTTCCATAGGTTCACAATTAAACTCACCTTAAGTTTAGCTGCTAAATATTCATATATTTAATCTATATTTACTACTGAGAAATAGCCAGTTAGTGAAGGAAGGAAAGAACCACTTCTGAACAGTGGCTAACTTTGTGCATTTGAATGCTTCCCTAGACGTTGACTGATTATAGTAGGAATGTACATGTCTTTGACCCACATAGACACCTGCACTTGAGAACTAAATTTGCGTGTTTATGACTTGGAGCTGAAACCCACTTAAAGTTCCCAGAATTCAAATTGTGGAGTTTAGTTGAGTTGGCTTTTGATTAATATATACTTCAAATCTGATGTGGAGGCAGCCTGTATGAAAAAGAGTTCTTGTTTGGTTATAGTTTATACTGGTTCTTTCATTTCCTGTATTTAGAAGACTTAAATTTAATGACTGCCGTTAACCATAAATGCTGCAGTAGTTAATCCTATGTTCAAGCTGTAAATATATCTAGCAGTTGTGGATGCAATATTCTACCCCTCAGGCTCCTAGACTGTAGCTATACGAGAATTTTTGTTAGAACCCAGATGTGTACATCTGTATTTTATCAGTTAAATAAAAATATATATGATATTTTATCAGTTACATATACACTGTCTATACGCATGTACCTACACATACACACATTTACACTGGAAATATCCAAATAGTTACTTCCCACTAGGTGATATTAGAGTTCGATGAATAAATAAATATTAGAGTTCAATAAAGTAAGTATTACCTTAAATTTTACAAATACTCTTTTGACAGATCCAATTTTTAATTTATAAGCTGAAATCAAGACTAATTTAAGTTGTAATTGAGTAAAATAAGTCTGGAATAGATATTAACTTTCCAAAAGGTTATATTTTTAGTAATCCCCTTTTAGCCAGTTTAACAAAAGCAACAGACACACTTTCTACTCTACCATCCAATCAAAGGTGATACCAAAAATGTGATTAGAGTTTAAATAAAAGAAATATAGTAAAGAGAGACTGTGAGTAAAAGGACACTGATATAATGTCTAGTGGCTTTTCTGCTACATGTCTACTCTTCTGGCTGCAAAGAGTGATAACAAAAACCTTTAAGATTTTGAATGAGAGAAACTACCTGCCTATCTATAAAAATTGTGAGTGTTTGGAAACTGGGTGTTCTGAATTCAAGGCATTTGTTTTTCTCCCAGAGATGTTTCAGCTATAATTTCTGCAGAAGTTTCTTTGGTCTTCTTGCTTTACGTTCTCAGTATTTCTTTTTATTTATTTATTTATTTATTGTTGGTGGTGGTGTTTTTTTTTTTTAATTTTATTTTATTTTATTTTATTTTATTTTATTTTATTTTATTTTATTTTATTTTATTTTATTTTATTTTTTGTAGGGGAATAATTATGATGGTAAATTGTGTTCCAGATATCAGAATTGAAACTCATTTAATTGCATATCAGAGCAGGTAGTTCTCATTGTCAATACTGAAGACACCAATTATGACTATTTTTAGACTCAGTATAAGTTAGTTTCCATGCAACCTATCCAATGCAATACTCTTCATATGCTGGGAAAGGGATTATTTTTTTCAATTCCCTTTTAAAAGTAAATAAAATATTGAGAGTCCTTTTTATAGCACAAGGGAAATCTAGCCACATGGATTTTCTTTTACTTAATTTAAGATGCATCCGGATGGAAATTCTTATCTTTCTGGTGAAGAATGTCATTTTTGTCTGAATTTCAGAAGTCATAATGAGATTTGTGATCAATGAAAAAACATTTTATAAAACCTTTCACTCACAGTAATGTTCGTACTCTCCTTAGCAGTGTCTCTGATGAATAAATCATACTTCTAAGCTGATTTTACTGGATTCTAATGCTTATTAAATGAATGTACTGATGGATAGCAGTGTTATGCAGTCTTTCCATGCTCAGTTGAGGAAGCGTTGTGACTAGACAAGAATCATACAATAGAGGGAGTAGACACCACATCTTGTTGCAAGGCCTGATGATGGCAACATGTTTTGCCTAAGCTGATGACAATAGTAATGTATTATTATATTTAAGCTAAGTACACTGTTATTTTCCTTTTCTTTCATGTAAATTTGAGGAAAGAGATAAAATTACAGTTCTCTGACCCCTTTGCTAAAATTGTCAATTATACCTCAGCTCTAGATGTATTTCCATTACAGTAATGCCTGCAACATGGTAGGTGATACCCCGTGATGGAGTACTCCCCCTCCCTCCACCTTCCCAGCTTTATTTCCTGTAACCCTGCTCAAACGATAACCACCAGTGTCAGTCGTGATGGATCCCATCTGGTTGTGATGGCTCGCAGTGGATTCAAGGGAGGTAGACAACAACTCAAGCCGAATTTGGAAGAAACTAACATCTGCATTTGGTATGCAAATATGACCATAAATCAATCATCTTACCCCATAGATAGTGAGCAGCCCAAGAACCCTTTGAGCTTTCCGGTACAACAGTGGGCTACATGACAGGATCTCCCCTTGAGTAGGGACACCTCTCAAGGTTACACCTGCTGCAGAGATCCCTTATGCCTTGATGTCAAGAGATTCCTTGCTGCTACGGAACCTCGGTAAGTGACTAATAGCTTGCTAAACTTTGTAAGCTTTGCTAAGATTATATCTTAGATTGATCATGCACATATAAACCTTTAGATATAAACTGTTGATCAAATCTGGGATTATGAGTGGATTCAGCTGCACCTAGGCTTCTTACCTCTTCGGTTCAAGGAGTTTAGAAAGCAAAGGGGTCTTGAACCTCGTGACTCATCATGAGGGTCTCCTCAACCTTTAGGCGTAAACTGTTGACCAAGTCGTGGACTAAGATTGGATCCCGCTGCACCTAGGCTCCTCTCTGAGAAGGAGTTTAGAACACAAGGGGGTCCATTCTGAACCTGGTGACTCAACAGGAAGGTCTCCCGNATGAGGGTCTCCTCAACCTTTAGGCGTAAACTGTTGACCAAGTCGTGGACTAAGATTGGATCCCGCTGCACCTAGGCTCCTCTCTGAGAAGGAGTTTAGAACACAAGGGGGTCCATTCTGAACCTGGTGACTCAACAGGAAGGTCTCCCGTATGAGTGTTCTCCTGTACGAGTGTGTTTAACCTTATCCTGTATGCAGTAAACAACCAGGTGTACCTTGCCACTCAATCTTGTTAAGTCACTGTCTTATTTACAATCAAACTTTGTTAAATCACTATATTATGTCAATAAAACATATTGCTGCTTCTCTCTTATGAGTGAAGTACATTACTCCTTCTGCGACATACCCAAACAAATTAGAAAAAAAAAAATTTCATTTTAAAGATTTCTGTTCCTAGACACTTTTTATCATACAGTTAGTTTACTACAGGGTAAGGCAGAGTAGAGAACTTAGCGTATATATAAGAATGCAAAGAAACATCTTTGTAGAATGAGGAAACCTAATTTTACTGGGCAATATATTTAGTTCTGGTATTGGAAAAAGCAGTGTGTATTATTGCCTTTCATTTAATATCTCAAAAGTAGTTGCCACTGGCTTATGTTCTGCACATTTCCATTTTTATGCCTTGAAACTTGATGGGCAAATTACATCTTAGCAGAGTTGAATTTGACATTCTTCTAGTTCATGGAGTTGGATTCACCTTAACAAAGCCCAAACAGTTAGGAACAGCTCCTGCTCTTTCACTTGTTATCAACTAACTGTAAATTTTAACTCTGGGACTTAGCATTGTTGTAGAAGTAGGTTTAGATTTGTACCATGGAAAGAGGTCATTCTTATTCTTTGAACATTCACGTTTACTCCTACACAAGCTTTACTTATGGCATTTTAGAAGGCAAAAGAAACAATATATTAAATGTTTGGCAGTAGTCACTGCAACATAGTAGGAAAAAGGTAGCCAATACTTACTTGTAAATGTAATAGTGTCACAGTCATAATAATATCATTAAGGAATTTGAAAAGAAAATCCATAGAATACTGGTTATTGTCATAGTTCACAGAATAGCAGCAGTATAATTTGCAATGAATATAGAAAACCTATTTCCATGCGAATGTCAGTTCTAATAAACTACATGAAATTAATAATGCAATAGTTAAAGTATTCATGTAACTTAACAGCTGTTGAATTCACAGGCAAGATCGGCACAGTTTAAAGAACTCTCTTTAGACACAGCCCCCTCTAAAGTTGGGCTGAGCAAACAATCATTTCACTTATAATGCAACAATTATTGTGTCTTTAATTACTTTTTCTGTGTATATATTAGAGAAACAAAGAAAAGTTTTTGTTATGCAGATTGGTACATATTAGTTCTATCTCCTTTCAGATATCAAAGATGGGATTCATTTGCCATGACAGCTACTGCTCCAGAAGGACACAAACCTCCTTTATTTTCGTTACTTTGCCAACCAGGGGATTCCCAAAGCAATACCTGGGCAGAAGCACACAAACAGACACCGCTAAGCTTTGTCCAGGCTAGTAGATCACCTGCTGTTTACACTTGTTTATCAAAGGTTCGCAAATGGTGTGATCCTCACTGATCTTCCCAACCAAGGCTGGGAGCTGAAGTGCATCCAATAGGGTGCCTCCACACACCTATGTTACCTATACACAGATGTGCTACTGGTCAAACACATGGAGGATAAACAGCAGTAGGCACGATTTATGTGTTTTCCTACATTACTACTCTCCAGACTTTACGCATTCACAGCTCCAAGGTCACTTGAGCCTATTTACAATTTTCCTTGCCAGTCTTCCATTCTTATCCCATCCTCCTTGGCAATCTTCTGATTTTAATCCATTCCTCCCAAAACACCTGGATGTATTAGGTTTATGTAGCAAGGTTTTGGGGTGGGTAGTGGTGGGGCTGCAGGCCTGGCCTCTGTGAGAAGAGCCCAGCAGCTGCCCTGTGTCAGATAAGAGCCAGTTCCAGCCGGCTTCAAAATGGACCCACCACTGGCCAGAGCTGAGCCAGGGAGCAAAGTTGATTGCGCCTCTGTGAGAGCACAATTAAGAAAAGGAAAAAAACTGCAACAGCAGCTGGGAGAGAGGACTGAGAAAATGTAGAGAGAAACAATTCCACAGACACCAAAGTCAGTGAAGAAGGAGGGGGAGGAGGTGCTCCAGCTACTGGGGCAGAAGTTCCCCTGCAGGCTGTGGACCATGGTGGAACAGTCTGTCCCCCTGCAGCCCATGGCATACCACATTGGACTCCACACCGGAGCAGGTGTATCTGGCCTGAAGGAGGCCACAGCCCATGGAGAGCCCCCACAGGAGCAGACTCTAGCTGGAACTGCAGCCCATGGAGAGGAGGAGCCCATAGTGGAGCAGGAGCTGCAGGTCTCATGCTGGAGCAGTCCATTTCTGAAGGATTACAACTCATGGTACAAAACCCATACTGGAGCAGTTCTTAAAGAACTGCAGCCTGTAGGAAGGCCACGTAGGATCAGTTCAGGAAGGACGGCATCCCATGTGAAGGGACCCCATGCTGGAGCAGGAGAAGAGAGTGACTGTGAAGGAGTGGTAGATGACTAAGTGTTATGGACTGACCACAACCCCCATTCCCCTGCATCACTCAGGGGGAGGAGGTAGAAGAAGGTGGATGGGACGAAGGTGTTTTTAGTTTGCTATTAGTTCTCACTGCTTTAGTATGTTATTAGTAGGTAATAAATTACATTCATCTCCCCATGCCGAGTCTGTTTTGCCCATGATGGTAACTGGTGAGTGATCTCCCTGTCCTAATCTAAACCCATGAGCTTTTTTTTTCATCATATTTTCTCCCCTTTTTCTTTTGAGGAGGGGGAGTGAGAGAGTGGCATGGTGGTGGAGCTGAGCTACCTACCAGTGTTACACCACCACAGTGGAGCAAAAGAGAGGTCACGTCACTTTGGTGTAGTCGGGTATCATGCTACATAGTGAAACAATCTATCCTGAAGACAAAATCTGCGCACATGAGCACATTGGTGTTATTCCTCCTTCATCACAATATCCCACATTCAAACATAGATCAAAACATCCTACACTGAAACACAGGCCAGACGTTTAATCCCGTGTTTTGAGAGAAATGACTTTAAGGAGCTGTTGACAATCGTCTAACGGTGACAGAATCAGGCCCTTGCATTTTGATTTCATTTCTTTAAACCTGGAGGCTGCTAGGAGTGTGATTTTTTGAGGGAGGTTATTGGTGTGTTTTTTTAGATCAGTCCTATACTATTTTTCTTCTCCTTGTCCCATACACTCTCCTATCCATTTTGTTCTGTTTCTTCTCACGGTGACATATACTGCATCATCTGCTAGTATGAAAATTGGAACAAATAGCCTCTGATGGCAGAGTCATAGCATAAGTGAAAGTTTTTTGTAATCTTTTAGACTATTCTTCACATTTTACATTTCTGTCATGACAGCTTCATTTAAACCTTATGCAGTCTTTGGGGAAAATGGAAATAGGTTATCTTTATTTTTTTAAATGATGTGACAGGACTAAAATCAAGGAAATGCATTCGCTGACTGCAAAATCATTTTTTCAAGAAAACTTTTTTATTACAGCAATATCAGCTATATGTAAAAAGTTTGAGATGTCATTTCAATTAGATAAATGAAAAATTAAATATAAGACATTCCCTAGCTGTCAGTATTTACTTGAAATTCAAGCTGTCTGTGCAACTTGTCTGCACATTCAACTTTCTGTTAAAAAATATACAGAATGGTTACAGGATTTTTTAATCCCATAAGTGAATGAAGATATGTCCATAATAGTATTATAGCAATGGGAATGATAGAAGACATAAGAAGATAAATTAGTCCTCGCACACTTTCCATTTTAATGAATTTCATGGTGTATGTTGGAATATATAATCTGCCATGCTTAGGGTACATACAAAGAACATAATTTCCTCCTAGCATGCTCCCAAAGGGAAAAAATGGTGCAGGTTGGTTTTATTCAATTTAACTTTTGTAGTCAATTGGTGTAAATTCAATGTGGAATTCTGCTGGCAAATTAAAATGTGAAATTTAAATAAGTTTGAGGCTATTCAGTATGAGATATTACATCTCTGGTATTTCATTAGTAAGTGGAAATGTGGTAATATCTGGTAAGGGAGGACAGTTAATATCTTCTGTATGATGAAAAAGATGTCTGCCTACATGGCTGAATTTCAGCTTGATCAATAGACAAAGCTTGTTCTAATTTGTTTACATGCAGTAAAATTTAAGGGGAAATACATTTACAGAAAAGCAGCAAACTCATCAGAAAATGACATGTTTAGGTACTATACTAACTAGAAATAATATTTATAAGAAAGAAAAAATATTCATGTTTTTTTCAACTGTAGTAATCCATTCAGTCCTCCCTCCAGACCTACATTCTCCAAAGCTGTTAATGAAATACTCTTTTGAATCTGCATGTCTCCAATTAAGTCAATTCCTTTATTCCAGATTTACTCTGCTGCAAGAAGAAAGGACAATATACAGAGCTCAGGCAAGAGTCTAATTTGGCCCTGAAATGATACAACATTGAAGTAGAAACATGCAATTGTAAAATAAAACAACTCTGTTCTAAATCAAATATCTTGTCTGTCTCTACCTTGTCAAAGTGGGACAAGAAGGTGTGCTATCAGAATGTGTGAGACTACAGTTTATATTATCTGCACAATGCATGGGCAAACAGTTTCAAATACAATAATGTATAGATTCTGGTTGCAAACTATAACGGGATTTGTCACAGTCCTCTTGGAGACATTTGACTAGAAACTCATTAGGTTGCTGTACTGAGATTCCTTGTTCTGGGATAGAAATAACAATTTGTTGAATTCAAGCAGGCTTTCTAGGTCTGCACTCAGATTAGAGGTCAGTCAGTTATTTTATAGAAGTGGTTCCAATGGTTTATTTATACTGCTAAATAAAAACATCCATGAAATAATCTTAACAACTAGGTATGTGAGCATCCATGCCGTTCAATTATTGTTTTACTCTTTGGCTTCAATTTAGACAGTGCTAACCACTTATTTACTACACGAATTTTGCCCTGGAGCAGATAGTCCTAATCAGTGTGGTTGTGAGTGTGATGGGTGAGACATAGTAAATGACAACCTGTATTTGATCTGGATAATGAGGTTTCTTTAAGACTAGAACTTTTACCCTACCTGATTATCACATGCGATTTCTCAGTCACTTCCCCACCCAAAGTCACATTCACTCGGTCTTGACTGCCCTTCTATCAGGGAGATCATTGCTGGTCTAGGAAAGTCAGAGAGAAGGTTATGCTGGTTTGTGCTGTGTGGCTGCTTGAAGTTACCAGTTTCAGGCATCACCCCCCAGATCACTGTGTGAGCTCCCCAACATTCATCTCCATGTCAGGTTCTTTTTTTCTAGGCCTGATTCTCTCAATCTAAATAGGCCCTATGCAGAAGTATAATGTGTGGTCAGCCTCCTAATTGGTGGTCTCCTTATTAATTGGAGGCCTCAGTATGTGACATTTCTGCAGTCTAGGTTCTATCACAATTTACAACCAGGTGTTTCTGGTTGCAGCTAGCAAGTGGCAGGCTTGTGCTTAAGAGTTCAGAAGTTCAGTTTCCAGCATTCATCTGCACCGACAATTATCTGCTGCCTGTCACTATTCATGATCTAAGTTATTTCTCATCTACCATCGTATGTGACTACAGGCTAATCAATAGTCATTAACAGCTGCAATTTTGATCCAACACCCCAAAAAATAGCAGAGCAATTCAGAAATCAAATGGATTTTATATTCTAAAGGTAGGTTTAAATAACTGTACATTATTATAAATACATTATATAAATAATATGCAGAGCTCAGATTGTCACAAGTATGATGCTTAATACAATTTACAGTGTATACAGACAAATCATCTGAAGTTGCTATAAAATGATGCAACCACATCAGAACTATTTTGTGTTACTTTTTTAGAGGTTAATCTTAATCTTTTATTTTATCACAACATACAGTGAAATCCATAAAAAATCATTTCATCAGTCTATAATCCACAATGGTTTTCCTGACAAACAACAACTAACCTTCAGTCTTCTTGCATCTCACAGCAATAATGTCATCTCTGGATGAGGAGTGGAGGTTTGAGAAGTGATGCATTCCACAGCTGTTGCGGTTGGACCACTTTGGTCTCTGTTATTAGCTGTGTGTCTGTATTCCAGTTAAGCTTGAATCCTAGTTCAGCAAGTTGCTTTTGGCACATGGGAATCTCAAAATCTCATGGTATTCAGTCTACATAAACAGTTAAATAAATGTTCTAAAATAATGTAAGGTTTCTCAACTTCTTTATGATCTGATTTTAACCCAGATTATTATCACATTATTTTCCAGGTTAAAGAGAAAGAAAGAGAGAAGGAGATAAAGAAAGAGAGAAGGAGAGAAAGAAAAGCGAATGCAACTCACATCACAGGAAAAATAACAATAATAGCTTAAAAAAAAAATCCCTGTTCTGGGAAAAACCCATTACTAGCAGGGCTTGGCAAGTAAGAATCACAACAGGATGTTTACTCCTCAAGATCTTAGAAACCAGTGTTAGTAGCTGAAAATTATTTTCAAAGTGGGCCAACTTTTAGGTAAAAGTGACACCTTTTCACTCACCTATAAAAAAGGAACTTACTTGCTTTTCTTTTTTTTTCATCCACCTGTCACTGAATTCAGCTGTTTATTGATTCTGAGGAGAATAATCAGTACCTCCAGCTGTTGTACTTACACACACTTTTGATCTTGTGCTGCCAGCTGGCCTTTCCCATTATCTTTTTCCTAACGTTAAACTCTGCCTGTGGTAAATAAAATTCCAAAAGAGTTTGTTTTCCTCACTACATGTACTGTCTTCTCCTCAAACTGTCTTCTCCTCTCCAGCACCCCTAGCTGTAATTGCCACTCTTACCCTTCCCACATGCCTTCCCAGTAACTATCGCATTCTGCAAATATTTCTTAGAATCTTCCTCTAAGAAGGTATTGATTGTCTTCCTTCTTTGTTTAAACTGTTCCTTTTTTACCTACCCCCTTATATTTAATTCAGGATTTTTCAGATTTGAAGTCCCTGACACTATCAGAAAGACAGATGGGAGTATGGGAAAACAAACAAACAAACAAACTCACCTGTTTTGCTGTGTTCTGGTGTTATTTTCAATGCAGATATCATTTGGAAGTTTTTAGTTCTGTTTTTTTTTCTTCTTTTTTTTTTTTCAAGTAAGTTTTTCTGCTCTGTTACTATCCCCCACACCCTTTCAACAGCAAATGGGAATTCTAAAGGGTTAATGTATGAATACTGCAGATGTAATCTTTAGGATGCTTATCTGCCATATTGTTGTCCACTAAAATGTTCAGATTCATTACCTGGTGTGCAAGAAGCCAAATACACAGACTAGGTTGAGATATTGTTTATTTCAGAGTTGCACAAGTCTGGGTAGCAGGTGGTTTTCCAGAAAGCCGGCCTGACTTTGGCCGGCTTTTTTTCCCCTTTGGCCGACTTTTTTTCCTNTAGCAGGTGGTTTTCCAGAAAGCCAGCCTGACTTTGGACTTCCCCTGTTGATGTTTATACAATTCTACATAGTCATTATCATATTAGTACATCCCACTAAATTCTAACTGGTTAGTGATTTACATATAGTTGTGCAATCTTACCTAGAAAATTTATGCATGGTCATGGGAAGGTCCTCACCCAGGCTGGGTCATTTTGACCTGTGGGTGTGTTTTTTAGTATTATAATAAGGAAAGTTCACCTACAGGACATCATTGTTTCCCTTTGTCTTGTCAGTTTGGCCTAGTTCCCCAGAACATGTTGATTACCACATCCAAGTTCCTTATATTCCAGGATATTCTACACAATATATTTTACAATCCAGGTAACGGAACAGTTACTGGACTGAATAATAGTTGCCCTGGCAATGATATCCTGAAGGGTTAACTCAAAAGTTTATCCCAATATGTTAGTTTTGCCAAAATTATGTACAGTAATAGGTAGACTGTAGAAGGTATGCCACTGGTAGCTGTGTAGTCTCCTTCACTGTCACATCAAGTGTCAAGATCTTCAGTGAACATTACTGAAATTCTCCTTACAAATGTTTATAATTTATTCTTTTTTTTTTTCTTCCAAATAAATTCAGCTGCAGACTTCCATGCAAATTGGAAATTTTCATTCCAAACGACTTATGCTTAGCAAACTTATATATGAACCTAGCTTTTTTAATAGGATGAGTTCAGTAATTTCTATTGTAGATCCAATGACAACTTCACATGCAAAATTTGCTTCTTTGGGGAAGCTGCAGTGGGTACACTCTGCTCCCCTACTTGGCTTAAGTCTTGCTCAGGCTTATGAGCCACAATAGGCCTCAACATGATCACTCCTTGAACTGGACAGCTCGTTAACAATGGAGCCCCAGCCAGAGCTCATTCCAGGAAACAACCTGATAAGGAATCTAAGCTTGACTGGGAGTTAATCACTTTACCTAATAAATATGAAAGAAAAGCCATCACAGCATCATTGCCCTGTTATCTACAGAATGCATTGAAGTCTGACACTGTCTCACTCCCCTGTTGAGGGCCAAGGGCACAACTTGATTCCTAAACAAATTGACAAAAGATCTGACTCCTGGAAAATTATTAACTAAAAGACAATGGCCTCTCAATCCTATAGCTAGCGATACCAAACAAGAACTTTTTGAGCTCTCCAGGGACCTCTGTGAGCAGCACCCTCGATCTACCCCTGAGAGGATGTGCATCTCAGGGCTGACCCTTTGAGGAACGAGTTAGTCCACGGACAAACACAAAAGAGGGAATAGGGTGAGTAATTCACTCTAGGGGGTATTTTGGAAGTGCTCATCTGGATATAGAAACCCACCAGGACCCTGCAGTAAAAGTCTTGGGTGAACCTTGCCATTTATGAGTCTTTAACTAAGCCTCTGTTTCTATTGTAGCAAATTTCTTTAGAACATTGTGTTAATTGAAAATCATATAATCTAGCTTGAATAATCTATCATATAATCATATAATTGAAAATCATATAATCTAGCTTTGTTATCTGCCATAAAGATATAGAATAAATCCTTAATTGCTGCTATATTAGAGTTGTGAAAATCTGATTCCGTGACAGAAGCTAAAATATTATTTTCTTTAATTTCTTCAGATGAAAACAACTTTTATTCCAAATAACTTATATTGGAAATGCCTACTACTCTTGGTTGCATTCATTAAAAAAAAATTACTGTGAAATAGAAAAACTACTGCAAAAGACTTCATATTTTATGAAATGCATAAAATATTAGGAAAATTTATGATTGTTTCTAGCATCTCTGATAATTTGTCCACTTTCCTCCAGTCTAACTCTGAGATTAATTTTATGGTTTTGAACATAAAAGTAGGCTAGCCAACGTTTATATTTCTCCTGTGTTTTATTAAGGTGTTCAATACCCTGTATTATATTATTTGTGTACAATTCAGTTTTTCTACTTGTATTGCTTTTTTGATCTATTTGGCTAACATGAAATTGTGTGCATATATTTATATCAGAGGATATACACTTCACGGTCCAGTTCTTGAAGTTTTCTAATGTAGTTTTTGAATTAACAATGTCAGCAGCAATTATTATAATAGTCCAAACTGTTCTTAGGTTTTAGTTGTTGAGTTTTAGGCTTCAAATTATTGATTACAAAATTATTGATTACAGTTTTTAGTTGAGTAGTGGGAATTATATCTTTGAATAGCAACAGGTTAATTTATGATCTTTTTAGAAATCTGTATTTTATTGAACACTTCAGTGTACTTTATTAAGACTGAATACATTTACAACTACAACATGAGTGCAGAATGGCTTTTGACCTATGCAGTGCATGCAAGTTTAATTTTGTTAGCTGGCAACACCTATGGAAAAAGAAATATATGGGACATGCAGTCTTGCTCCTAAGATATTGCCAACTGTTACTGAAGAACACGCTCTGCTTATGAGCAAATGTAAATGTTGAAACAGGTAGCAATGATGTTGTATCCACAGTGAAATATCTCACTACTATATTGAGCATCTGCTAGATTGCAAGTTAAGCTTTTTTTTTTTTTTCCTTTGTTTTAGCTAAAAAACTGTAAGACTGTTAACTGTAGGAAAAGTTAGACCTAAAACCCAATAAATCTGTTGTGACAACTAAGGCTTGGAATCTGAGGAGCAATCTTTAAAAGCAGGTGTTCTCTTTGTTATAAGTAGATACACTTTTTCTTGTAAATACTTACACTTCATGGAATTCAGATCATTAAGGAATTGCAAAGAGAATAAGATACCTGAGTGTGAATAATACTTCATACCTTCAGAGCCTGTCAGAGGTAAGTTTCTAGCACTACTGTTACCAGGCTGCAAAGGAGTAGCTTGCTCGCTAATGCATGTTAGTGCCTTTCTTATGTGCATCTACACTGGCCCAGCAAATCCTCTGCTACCAAGACGGCCAGCTTGACTATTGGAGCTGGGGGCACTGCCCTCTCTCTGCACTAACTCAGGTGGCAGAACAGCCCTGTCACCCAGAGATTCCCTCCATGTAGACAGTTAATGTATTTTCTTATTTTATGTGATTCTTTACATCCTCCAGCCACACAGAGCTGAGCTGCACACTCAGGCAATGCTTGCCCTGGCTCTGTTGATAACACAATGCAGGGTGGGACCTTCAGTCTCAGGTATGCTGCTCCAAATAATGCATTCAAGACCATGCAGTTGTTTCTGTATTACATTGTTTTCCATGTTACACAGCCTGTGGATAAATTTCCTTCCATATTTATCTATTCTGTTTTCTGAAGGGTGTAGTGTAGAGAGGCAGGAGGTACTGATATTGTAAAATCCAGATTTGTGCTAGAAATCAGCGGCTTGTTAGATCCAGCAGACCATAACCACAGAGGTATTTAGCTCCTAACAGAGATGGAAATGTAAGATACTGTTAGAATTGCTGGGACTTCAAACCCCTTGCAAGGGATCAGGGCCCTGAACACGTTGTGTGGATCTCAAGCAAAATTTCTCTTGAACCTAACTCCAAACCTAATTATAACTTAACACCTAACCCTAACCCAAACCCTTAACCCAAACCTGAACCCTGAACCATAACCCTAAACCAAAACTAACTGTAACCTAACCTAACTCTAACCCTAACCCCTACACCCATCCCTGATCCTAACCCCTAACCCTAACGCTAACCCAAACACTAACCCTAAACCTAATTCTTACTAGATTCCATACCCCACTCCCCTAACCCTAAACACTAATCCTAACTGTAACCCTAAACACTAAACCTAACACTAAACCCTATCCTTAACTCTAACTCTTAACCTTAAGACAAACCCCTAACACTAATCCTTACCCCCCTCACCCTAATGACCCTAACTAAAGACTGAACACTAACACTAAAACCTAGTTAACCCTAACCCCAAACTGAACCTAACCCCTTACCCAAACCCTAATGCTAATTCTAACCATACTGTTAACCCTAACCCTAATACTAAACTAACCCCAACAATAACTTTTACCCAATCCCGTACCCCGCACCCTAAACCCTAATTGTAATACTTAACCCTGAAACAACCTCCTAAACCTAACCACATCTCTAACGCTAATTCTTACCCCTAACCCTAATGACCCAAACCCTAACACTAAAGCCTAAACCTAAGCCTAAGCCTATCCCTAAATGAAACCCTAACCCTAACACAAGGCCAAACCTGAACCCAAACCCTTAACCATAACCCTAAACTAACCTAAACCTAACCCCTAACCCTATACCTAACCCTAAACTGTACACTAACCCTAGCACTAAACCTAATCTCCAATACTAACCCTAAACCTGACCTAACCTGGCCTAACTCTAAACTTAAGCCTTAGCCCAAACCTTATCCTAATTTATCCCCTAATTCTAACCCAGATAATTAACCTAACCTAAACATAACCCCCTACCTCTAACCATGAACCCTAACCCTTACCATTAACCCTATACCAATCTTGAACCCTAACCGTAAACCAAACCCAAATCCTAACCAGAAACCTGAACCATATCTTTAAACCTATTAACCTAACCTAAGCCTAATCCTAACCTAACCCATAACTCTAAAGCTAACCCATACCTTGATCCTAACCCAATCCTTAACCTTAACCTAAACATAGCCCATAACCCCTAACTCTAAATTTAACCCTAACCCTAACACCCACCACTAACCCTAAACATAACAATTCCCAGGGAGGTGGTCATGACAGCAAGCCTGCCAGAGTTCAAGAAGCGTTTGGACAATGCTCTCAGAAATATGGTTTGATTTTTGGGTGGTCCTATGTGGAGCCAGGAGTTGAACTTGATGGTCCTTGTGGGTCCCTTCCAACTCAGGATATTCTGATTCTGTGGTCTGTCCCCTCTATGTGAAATTAAGAATGAGTATGAAGTTCTGGTTCTGTGGTCTGGGATTTAAGTGCTTGCCTTTACTATGCCTTAAAATTGTTCATCTAAATTGTGTTTGGTTTCAGTTTCTTTATTCTCAAGAAAAAAGCAAGCAAACATGAAACTATTGAATTCATTGTAGTTCTTTGTGCTGAACAGGAATCTTTGAGCAATTTGTTCTTTCCTGCATCCAAATCCACTTGAACAGCTCAGTCCCCAAACCAGAAAATATCCCAAAAAATCAGTTACCACAATATAACAAATTAGTACTGGTTTTCAGTTTTGTGGGTGATTTTGAATCTTAATTCATCAAAGGAGGATCAAAATTCTACCACACTCTATTCTAGTATTTGGGTTTGAACAAGCTTCTCATCGCTTAGAAATGTTCCAAAGAATTAAAGGTGCAGTAGTCAGTTTGGAAATGATACATGTGAGTTTTTGGTTGTTGTTGTTTGCTTGTTTGCTAATTTCCTTCATATCCCTGCATTAGAAAAAGAGAAATCTATTATAGTTTTGTACACCACATATACTTTTTCTTTCATTTTTCCATAATGAATAACCTTCTGTTTCAATCAGATGTATGTGTTGTCTTGAAAGCAAGAGAAACCAATTTTCTATGTGATATGATCACCTGAAAAGATCAATTCTTCTACAAGCTATTTGCTCAATAATCCCAAACAAGGTTTTCATAACTCACTCTATAGCTCTGATTCATAAAATGATTACTCATTTTTTAACACCTTTAGACACATTGACTAACATTGCTCAGAGATTAGTGCAATTTTGCTAACAGTTTTTGCATTTGAGTTTTATTCCATTCTGTATTTTATCCTGTTGTAACTGGCATAAAGTTTTAAATCTATTAATGAGTTTTAAATTAAACATCATAGCTATATATCTATGGGATGTCATACTGTGATGTGTAAATGGCAAAATCTAGTGGCTACATTCCTTTTCCTTCTTGTTTCATATTTTATTATGTCGATTGGGTAACAGATGGATAGCTGCTAAGGAAAGGGACTTGCTGCTTAAAGTTACCTACCCTGCTGTTGGATTTCTAATTTATTTTACTCTCTTCTGTGTTTTGTATTTTTTTCTTTACATGAAGTTATTTCATTCACAGCCATACAAGCACTATTTTCCCTGAGGTGAGGAGACTATCAAAATTCACGAATCAACAAAGCAATCCGCCTAATCTCTTGCAGCGCTCTGAAAAGCTTTTGGCTTTCTCAAACCCTGTAACTTCCAGATTTACACAGAACAGTATCTTCATAGTGTAGCTGACTTCATGATTCTGTACAGTAGTATTCCTATGTTTATTACTTTGGTTCACTTTTAGAAGGACTTCCAAAATGCTTCTTCAAAATACAGAACTTCAGATGAAAACAAACAAAAATCCTGGTGTTATTTTGAAGCTTTTCACTTTGAAATTAAAAGCAATTCATATAAAACTGCAGTCTGTCTTTTTTTTTTTTTTTTTGGCTTTCACCCTATTCCTTTTGTTTTATTTTTCAGACAGCTCAAATTTAGAAGCTTCCTGAATATTTCTCTTTGCCCCATAATATCCAGCAGGTCTATCTGGAGGAAAATGCAAGAACTGAGAATTAAATATGGTAGCACAAATATTCTTATCACTATATACAAAACAATCACTGAATAAATACTGCTTATCTAAGAAACAAAGTAAAACAACAATAAATACTAAAACACAGACTAGGGTGCAGTTTGCAGCAACAGAGTAGTCTGCAGAAGAAAACAAAGATTCATAATAAATCACAAAACTGTAATATTTGGACTTGTAAAAATGAATCCTTAATCTTATTATTACCTATTCAGTTAACTTTGAAGGAGACATTTCTAACTGCAAATTCCTCCTGTCTGTGTCCTCAAAGTGTGTGGAATTCCATTGCTTTACATTTTTTTTTTTCTCATTGTATACACTGTGAAGGGGGGATTCAATTTGTTCTGAGTTTGGAAAAGTCATTTTTGTTAAGAAAAAAAAGGATGACTACTGTATACTTTGGAATAATAAAATAATAATAATAATAATAAAAAAGGTGTGTTTCTAATATTCTTGTGAAGGACTGCATGTGAGTTACTGCATGGTGTTTGGTAACCAGAATTATTTAGCACCTGGATGAATAAACTAGGCAAACGATACAGTGTAAAAATGCCTGGCTCATGTCTAACACTTTTATTATATCTTAAAACTCTTTAAATCAAACCAGTGAAGCTCCCTAGATTTTATGGAAAGCGGAAGAGAGAAAAAGAGATGCAAAGAGATGAAAGGATTTTCCTCAGGACTTTGCTGAGAAAACACCTAATGCCTGAGCACTAATAAAGAGTTCTATGTAAAGAAAATCAGCAAGGAGATTTTTTGCCTTTTAACTTTATTACATGGAAAATGCTGGGTTCATTTCATTTTAGCTTAACCAGCTGAAAGTTAAATTCTATTCTTGGATCCTGTAATCAATAGAGGAGGGGCATCTTCAGTCACCTTATCTATATTAGATACATCTCGGGACAGTTTATTTTTGATCCATTGACTAAATGAAGAGCAAACCTTAGCCTGAATGTTTTAGTGACAGGTTTTAAAATTTATTTGTATCCAATATTTGTGTGCATGTCTCTGCACTGCAGCGAGCAAACAATTACAAGATTTGCTGTATTCAAAATGTCTCTAAGGTTTGTTCTGGAATTATCTTCATCAGTGTCAGTGATAATTGGGAATAGAAGAATAAATTTTAAATACTTTTAACAGTCAGAGTGATCATCAGATCATAATAAAATAATCATCAGAGATTTATTATCAGAGATATACTGACTTATTAAGTTCAAATAGTAAAGAAAGATCAACATGTAATATTTAGTAAAAAGTCAGCTTCCCTTTTGCCAATTATAAACTCAAATTAACATGTATTAGCGTATATTTTGTAACTTGAAGGTTTCTATATGGAAGAAATTCAGACCTTCCTGGAGTATCCTTTGGATGATAAAGTTTCCTATTCCTTCATCTTAAAAAGCTAGGACCCAAAACATCCTTGTTCTTGGTGTATGAGTACTTTATCCCAATGGTCAGAGTACAAACTAATACATTTTCCTCAGGATTTATAAGTAGAACAGCAGAAGTCCATAGATCAATATAATCAGTATAACAGAGATGTGTGCTCTAGTTTTAAAAAATACTTACTTTTTATATGAAGATCAGGTTAAAAGTTAAAAAACATGAGTTTCTCCAAGTATAACATAGCATGGAAGCTTTTGAGCATCAAATGCTTTCACAGATGGCTACTTAATTTCTGTATTCCGTTTTACTGTTCTGAAAATAGAAATAACAATATTTCCCTAATGCATAGAAATATTAAAGATGTCAAACCTTAATAAACCTACCTCATCTGGATCATGTGCTGGCATCTTAGTGCTGGAACAGGTGGTTCTTCCTCAATTGTTAGAGACATAGCTGACTTCTCAATTCTGGGACTTTGAGTCTCTAAACAGTAAAATAAGTATAGGGAAAATATGAATAAAGGATGTGAAAATGACATTATCAGGTTGTGGAATAACTTAAGGGGCTGCTACCAAAGATCTCATAGCATATCCTTGTTTTAATTATTTTAAAATACATGGTTACTACAGTAAAATCAAATTCCTGATATGTGCCCTATGTAGAATTGGTACTTCTGAGGAGCTTCTTAGGGAAGACACTTAGTTTAGCCTAGATTCTTGCCAGATTTCTGCATTTGCTAAGTGTTAAATGACACCTCATAGTTTTAAGAGAAATGCAACTGTCACTTAAACTTAGGCTTTTTTATTTTTAACAACTTTCACTTGTGAAATTGTATATGAAATATCTTTTGGGGTACGTGAAAAGAAATTTACCCAATCAGGATCTGCCTGAAAACAATGAAACAGTGTGTCACTAGACTGAAAAATAAGGCCAAATGCAAAATGCAAATCATTTATAGCTAACTTGAAGAAAACAAAAATCCAAAGTAAAAGAATAAATGAAAATAACAAAACTTAAAATTGAATAGATGTAGGAGTTATTTGCATTTATGAATTATCCAATTCATTTCAACTGTTTTCCCGTGTTTTTATTTTATTTTATTGTTTTTCAAATAATGTTTGCTTTTTTTTTGTTCTTTTTAAAGTAATAATGAATACTGGGAAATATTGTCTGAAAGCAAGCATTGTCCTTTAGAATCCAAAGCTTGTAATTCGAATTGTGTGACTGGACTCTCAAAACATGTCACTTCAGCTTATGACATAATGATTAAATTGCCATCACTATTGTTTTCTTCTTGCTGTCAGATTTCGGAGATTAAGTAGCAAAAATAATCTTTTTTTTTTTTTTACTTTGAATTTCTTCAAGATCATTTTTTGTTGTGTATAATATACAAAATCATGTAAAGCTACATTTTAATAGAAGAAAACTAAACAGGTGAATAAAAGGGCAAATGTTGCATTTCTCTTTCTGATTTCCAATTCCTCTTCCAAATAAGCCTAGTGCATTTCATAATGCATGCACTGCACTGTATACATTCATATACTGTACAATACACAAAAATTTAAAATGGGAGCCTATTTTTAAAACACCATATATAGAAATGTAAGCGTGAATATGCAATGCTGTTACACAGAGATTACACTGCAAGAGTAGTAACACTTTAACTTTCAGCCACAGGATTGCCATTACCCCATGACTTTGGCTCAGGAGAGCAGTGTGCTGAGGCTGTGTGCTGAAGAGATTAGGAAGGTGAAGCACCTCTCTGTTGACATACCTGCCTCTCGAGCTGCTCCAGACACCTAAAGCAAGGCCTATTTCACATGACAGCCAAACTGCATGCTGTTTATCTTCAATTATTCAGGTAACACTTTCCTGAGGAATTCAGAAGTCAGAAGGGAAAGATGTGTTTGTGTGTATGTGTGTGCTTTGCGGTGCATGTCTATGTGAAGGCTTGCATCTCAGCCAAACTTAAGGAAACTTGTCTGATACAAATGGCTGCGTTTCTTTTAACTGGAAATGTTTTTCTAAATGACTGCTGTAGGATCTGTGAAAAGAGTGGAGTGAGCCATTATGAAAAATTTCATAATACTTTACAAAATATTGTACTGATAAGCATTATAAATGTGGGAGCCGTGACTAGCACATGCTAAAATGGGTGTTCCTTAAAGTGCTGTTGGACAGTAAAACGTGTTCATTTTATAGGCAATTTAAAATGACGCTGTTCCAACCCTTTCCCAGTGTACATTTCAGTAACTGCTACCCTGTTTGCTGTGGTTAGGACATGCTTGACCACAATAAATATTTTGTTATGTGCTTGTTCCTCAGCCCCAGAAGTCAGCACTGCCTTTGTCCAGACGTGCATGCTCTCGAGCAATCCCTGCAGGCCTGTGGCCACGCCAAGGAAGGTGACTGCAGATGTCAGTTGTCCTTCAATCTTGAGTCATTGTGAGATGTTAACTGCATAAGCTTGTAGTGTCTCAAGCATTTGGAGTTTCATATGGCAAGATCCTATCTTTTACTGAAAAGGAGGAAGAACATTAGCTCTTTTTTTGCTCCATCATCTCAGCATTGCAGTATCTTTTTGTGTGTAGATCAGACTCAGAAAGAAATGGATAGCACATCAGACAAAATTTATGACACCACAGCATGTGGTGGTGAGTCCTGAGCCTTACCACTTTTACAATGATACTGTGGTATTGACTGAAAAATTAGACTTCAGAACTATAAAAGTAGATGACAATTTTTTTTTTTTCTGATTAAAATTTTATTTCTCGCCTTCAGGGGATTTATTCTTGTTATAATGTAAAATAAAAAGCATTATGCAAATGAGACCTAATGAGATTTTTTTTTTCCCAAAGGTTTAAATACAGTGTGTTTAACAGAAACAATATCAAATATCAAATATTTTATATTGTTTTATGGGCTTCATGCAAAAAGGCTGCTTCCAGCAAAACAGAAGGCTGTGTATACAAACAGAAAATCTAAGTAATAAATACCACTGGCAAAAATAATAACTAGCATATGATTGCTATGTTCTGGCTGTTACTCCTCCCCACAGTTTTTTTTTTTTATTATTATTATTTTTTTAATAAGTCCATCCCGAATGACTATTAGTGAATACATACTTTGTCACAGTTTCACTTTGGAATCCCATTTTCTCCCTCTAAATGACTAACATTTACATTAAAGTTTGGTTTAATTACTCTGAAAAAATAATTTGTAATTAACTTTAAAACAAAAGAACAATCAAGAACCAACATCTATTCTGTTTAATTTCATGTCTACAGAGTATGTAATTTTAATCTATAAATCAAAACAATACATTCTGATAGGGAGATTTTTATCAACCATATTGGGCCCCCAGGTAAATGTCCCTTTGGCATCTTGCTGTAAAGTTTCACAACAAAAGATCAGTCACATTATGAATTCAGTAACAAAACTCACTTCATTATAATTTATTGCCCATCAGATACTAGAAACTATGTTAGAAGAAATTTTGGAAGGGCAATCAATTGTGGAAGACACCATCTGACAGTCTGCATACTATAGACAACATTATACAAAATATTATTTTCGGATCTGAAGTCAGTTCTTTTTTGGAAACCACAAAATTAGATCAAAAGATTCCAAAGCTCTACATAGACCTGTCATATACAAAAGTGCATATATATGCATATACTTTGGTTTCAGTTTATTATTATTGTAAATCACAGAAAACAAAATCTTTTACTTTTGACTTAGATATTGGGGTAAGTGTATTCTAATGTAAAAAAGGTGGCTACTTACACATATGAACTTAGAACTGTTGTAACTGTCATAATCTAAGGATATAGAATTGCTGTATCCATTATGATTGAAGCATGTAGGGAAGCAACACTTTTAAGTGTAATAACTTTTATTTGTTCAAGTATTATAGCAGGAGAAATGGTCATGTGTTCCTGAAATCTTGTCTACTCATCCAAACTAGTAAGGCTGATACTGAAATATTTATTCCTTGGAAGAGATATAAGAGAAATAATAATAATAATAATAATATAAAAAGTGTATGACATTGTGTGCTCAGAAGGTAATGAAACTCCAGTCTGTTGTTTTCTTTGTTGAGCAATAATGGATTCTTCCCTCAAAACAGTTTCCTTTCTTCCATAATACAGAACAAGATGAAGGATACACTCCAGCAGTAGGATTGTTCTAGCTGAGCTCAGAGAGCATATGGGCAGTATAAGCAAATAGCAGTTATGATTAGTGTCTTGATCATGATCATTCATGACAGTAATATACTATGGTTTTATGCTTTTGGAGTGATGTGAACCTAGAATAATATAAAAACTGTTTGAAAGCAGAGTAAAAATTTGAAAATCAAATCAATATTTTTGTCTGTCAAATTTTAAGGTTTACAGTTTGTAATTTCAATTGCTTATACTGGTTTTGAAGAAAACATGTTTAGATCAAGGATATTTCCAATGTAAAGGTGATAGTGATAGTGATTAGCAGCTTCTCACTGAAGAAGAAGAACTAGTATTAATAGATACACCTGTAATCCTATATTCTTATGACCTTTAGGATATTTAGAAAAGATGTACATATATACAAACATATGTATTAAAAATACATGCATGTGACCATATATAAATACATAAACTTATATACAAGTATAAAAATACATCTTCCTTAAGTCCAAGCCCCTAGAATGATTTAGTTATAGAAGCATCTCTGTTGTCATGAAAAAGACTACATTTTCTAGTGCTTAGGCTAGAAGAAGTAAACCTTTGAAACTGTAAACCCTGAAGGCTGAAAACCATTATAAAAACAAAAAGAATTGAAAATGTGTTTTTAAAATGCATGCTGTTGACAATCCTGATCCCTGTAGTCATATAACCCACATGTCCAGCAGGCCTTTTCCACAGAATCCCATTAAAAAGATTCTCCTCTTGGGAGAAAAAAAAGAACTTTTAAAGCCTTAGGACAGCATAAACTTTACCTTGCAATAGATTCTCAGGGCATATTCCTCTTCTATCTTCACTGCACAAAATATATTGCTAGCACTCAAGAAGTAATAAACCTACCTAAACCATGCAGTAAGTACAACAGGTGGATTGTTTAGCATGAACCAAATTTATGCTGAAAACTGTGGCCATGCAGTTTTTATAACTAAAAGTTAAATTGTTTATCTTCTTGGACCAACAGTTTCAGTGAGTAATATATTCTGTGATTTGTCACTGAATTATATGCTGTGTAAACTGTGTATTATATGAACCTCTACAGTACAAAATCATGGTTAATCTCTGAGGAAATGACTTGTTAAATAAATAAATATAGATGTATATATATGCAGAATGATTTTATATGTGTATATATAAATATATGTGATACCATAGGTGTTTTTTTTTTTTTCTGTAGCACTGATTTCCCTAACAGATTTACTTCTACAAATATTGTTTTACCCTATAGATTCTTTTTCAGAAAATTGTTTATTCTTCCCTCTCATGTAACATGGACAACCACTAACTAAGAATTTGACTCATTAAAAAACACAGTATTTGGTGTTACATAAGGTCCAGGAAAACATAATTTTTCTACTGAATATAGAAACTGGTGGGAAAGTACATTGCTGCAATGTGTACCATGCTGTACCTTTGTCGGTTCAACATTTAAGTTGTCCAGAGGAGTGACCTGGCTTTTGCTGAACAGTAAAGAGGTGCTTTGAGGATAGATAGCTGCTTATCTCTCATCCTTGGGAAAATTTTCTGTGTTTAATAAGCAGAGAGGGAAACAATGGTTTAGAGATTTTTCAACACAAAATTGTAGCAAGGAATCCAGAGTGAGAATTTATTGTAAATAGCATTTTTTGTGATTAATGCTAATACCAGAATGGTGTTCAGCCTACTAGTACCTTCTTCAGCTATGTTAGCCTAGCAGTAGTAAATTCTAGTGAAAATCCAACCACATTGTTATTTTCACCCAGATCAGAAGATAGTGCAGTGCACTATCAAGAGCCAAAGACAGAAGAGACTGTAGAAAGGTAGATGAGAATTAATCTGACATGATGAACAAAGGTACATCACTCTTTAAAAATACATAGGTGTGCTCAGAAATTTTCCAAGTCTTTCTGAGACAAAAGAAGTGATACAGCGGGAAATTCAGGCTGAATGGAAAACAGGCAGAAGCAGCAGTGGTAGAGTACCATAGCCAGGGCTAACCTGGCAGTTCGACTGCTCTCAGCATGTCCTGTGCTGGCAGGAACAGTAACTTGAGCCAGCATCTGATAGCCCAGCGGGTCACTGAGGGGAATCAGTACTATAGCAGATGTGTGTTAGGAGAGACTTGGCAGGCTATGTTAAAAACTGGCAGGAAAGTTCACTGAACAGAGCCAGGACTTTGCCTGAGAAACTGGTGACAGGATAAAAAAGAGAGGGTATATTCAGACTACATAGTCAGATTTGAACTGCTTTGTTTTGTTTTACTCTCTGTGACCATAAATATTGAACAAAATGACTGCTAATAAGCTAGTAGTGAGAAAGAATTTTCCAGCATATACCAGAGATTCTGGCTGTCCTTATTTTGGAAATAAAAAGAGTATGATTTAGATGTAGATATAGATATTTGTAATACATGGTAGATTTTTTTTATTTGCCAGAGGGAGTTCTTACTGTTAGGGGGAAAATGTTTACTTCATAGATGTTTAGTGTTTGTGATGCTAGAAATAAGGACAACCTTTGTGAAGGAGAAACATCAGTACATAAACCAGCTGCAACTCTTCCACCTTCTTGATTTACCTAAATACCTGTTATCACATCATCACTCTCTCTATTATATTTGCCTTTTCTCCTGGGATCTGTGCATATCAGATATTTACTATTGTCCTGACTCATCTTTGATTTCCTAGAAACTTACAAAGCTTTCATAGTCATTATATTTGATAAAGAGATCTGAATATGCAGAATGGATGCAGTTAAGAACTGTTTCAGGTTTTATTGACAACCTTAAACAATAAATTTATTTATTGTTTATTTATTTATTATGAAGAGCTGGAGGAAACTGAATCTCAAAATTTAGAGTCTGAAACTCTCAGTCAGATATGTCTCTATGTTTGTGGCCATATGTCAACCACTTACACCTTTGCTAAGTCTATTTGATATAGCTGCTGCTTTTTTTCTCTCTCATAAGTAGAACCAATCAATTTCACCTTCCTTCTCCAGTTAAACAGGTTATTATAAAATCAGTTCTTGTAATGCTCTCGATTTTTGATGATATAGCATGTTCAAATACTACATTTTTACATATATGGATATTATAGTTTAGTGCAGTAATTTCCTGTATGAATAGATCTTATATCCTTGTACATTTTACACAGCTGTTTGCATTTCATGAGAAGAGTTTTACTTCCTCTTTTTCCCAGTTTGTTGTACTATCAGGCAATAAAAAGTTCAGAAGACTTATCGAAGTGTAAAAAGAAGACATTAAAAAGGCAAATGTTTAATTTCAAAACAGCTAAAAGCACTGAAAGAAATGGAAAGATTTAAATAGGAAATTTAACCACCTTGATGTACTTAGTGGTAGAATATTTTTCATGGAAATAGTGAGTTGTGAAAACTGAATAATTCCATAAATATGGCTATTTGAATCAAACTTTGCATTTGCAAAATTAGGCTTATGCCAGGATCTGCAAATTCAAATTTGCTTTAAAGTTGCTAGGTGTTTTTACACTTATATGTTCTGAACTAGACAGCTGCATTATTTGGGCTGTCATTTTGCAAAATGAATCTTAAAGATGTACATTCACTTACAGATATCATAACTATGCCTCATCCAAATGCTTTTTAATATAATAATGAGAAGCAGAAATTCACAAAAAATTAGTTGTGTTTGAAGATAACTTGGACTTACACTGAAGATACATTCTGGTTTTGTTCTGTTATATACCTATATTTTTTAGGTTTTACTATTGGAATGAAATGTGTAAGATTACTTGCACTAAACTGTTTAATATGTCTGATGTTCAGACATACATATATCTTTAAAGATACGTGTGTATATATATTTATGGAATATGTTTATTTCAGTCAGAATACATTCCAGACTCCATTATTTTAAATTATGTTTATAAATGAATAGTTTTATTTTGCTTTTTAAAAGTTTGAATTCTTAAAGTCATCAAATCAGTTTAGTTTTGTTGCTTTGCAAATCTACCTTACTTCATGTTAAGTATCCAATATACTGAAGGAAGTGTTTGATTGGCTTAGTATCTGAAAATAATAATAATTATAAAATAAAGCTTTCCTTTTCTTTTAAAATCACAGTATTTGCCTTTCTGTACCTAAAGTTATTATATATGACTAAATTTAGGTGCTATATGTTCTGTCAGTTACTTTAACAATTTTCCAAAGAGACAGTTTATACCAGACAATTTATTTTTTAACGTTTGATTTGTTTCTGTGACAAAAAGCTCTGTTCTCATTTATGGATGGTCTACAGGTTACTATGGTCCTTATTTAACAGTGATCATGTAAACTGAAAATGGCTTAAGAAAATCTGGAAAAATAATCTGAAAAATATACACGTACAATATTTTCTGTTGAGCTGATTGCAAAGTGTGCAAACACAAGAGGTCTTTAACCAGACTTTTACCATTTAGCCTGGACTATTCATACGATAAATCAGCATCCACAGTTATATATTCCTGCAAAATTAAGTCCCATGAAACTAATTGCATGTATATGACTATATCACTAAATGCTCTTTCTCTATATCTGTTTGTCAAGCATTCACAATTGATACCACTGCATTTCAGACTGGAAAAATGGTAGTGGCGAGGTAGCCACCTGTGAGCCATAGAACAGCTGGGTCCAGCTATATGATGCTGTCGGGAGTATTTGGATGGAGTATTAACTAGATTGCAAAATACTCTGTGGGCTCTTTTAAAGACAGCTTATGTGACTCACACTCTAATACTGCAACATTTTATTTTTATTTCATTTTTAAATTGGAAAAGTGAAGGAAAAGCAGCAAAGAGAATTACAGATTTGAATTAAAGAGCTATCTGTTTCTTATATACTAGGAAGGTCAAGGAATGCCAGATGAAGACTCTATGAGAGTAATATGGCGTTTCTTAAACATAATCATTTATTTGAAAATTTACATTTATTTATTTATGTTCTTTCCAAGAAGATGGTCCATTGGTGGCTAGTGGATCAGATCTATTCCCTGAGGTATTAGGAATGCCTGAAGCTAGAAAAATCCTCCATTATTCAGTTGTTTACTGAATTCAGGTTGTCAGTGTCATTCATGGCAGCTAAACTAACTGATCTGGTTCCTTCTTTTTAAGACAACCTGGATTTTACATATTTTAATAATTCAAATATCATGCAAAAATATCTATTCAGCCTTTTGGCCAAGCTCATGTTCAGAAGCAGTACAGATGTCGTGTCAAAGGACCTGCATAAACAAATTCTGCTAGAGCTAAGTTAGAAATGTGCAACTTCTTACTGGTGCTCTATACCACACTTCTTCGTGTTCCAGATCTCAGAGGCTTTCCTGACTTGCCGTGTTGATCCAGAAACACACAAACACATCATGCACAGTGAAGTAACAGAGTTAATAAGAACTCTTAATATAGAGAGAGTTGAGGAAGCTTTGGGAACCAGCTAGGGTATGCTTAAACTAGCTATGACACTGATAGCTCAAGCAGCTGCTGTGAAGTTGGTATTTTGGACACTTTGTGTCTTTTCTCTATGTGTCTCAAAAACATTCCACAGTATCCACATTATTCTTGCCATGTTTTTTTTTTTCATTGTTGTTGTTTTTTGATTTTTTGTTTGTTTGTTTAGGGGGGAGGAGTCTGGGGGAAGCTTTATGTGTACTTAGATAAGGAAAAGTTGCTCTGTAGTTATCCTACAAACTGATGAGTGGAGGGGAGGTGTCTAGCCAGCACACAGCATTCATTAGTTTGTGATTTAGGCATGCATTTGCAGATTTGGCTCACACATTCTCACATGGCTGGAGCAGTTGGAATTTAGTAGGGAAAGATTTTAAATACAAGAGCTGAAGATGAGGCTATGCACTCAGTGATGACCAATGTGGGACTAAGACCAGGTATGTCTGATGTTCTGCACTGTTTCTGTAATTTTTGGTACAGGTGGCAGATTCCATAGCATCCTAGAAGCAAAAAGAAAAACACCTATTAGGTCAGAGACTGTATTTGCTACTGGTTCTAAAATTCCACTGCTGCTTTGTTGAGGATAGAATTGGAGGAAAACCGAGAAGTTACCATAATGGTATCTAAATGCAGACATAGTACAGAAGCTAAGAGACTCACATACATAAAAATTTTGGAAGGAAAGCCCAAACAAATATGAATATTCCAAAATAAACGGTAAAAAAATTTCTCTGTTCAAATGTTGAATTAACTCTATATAAAGCAATGTGTATATAATAACATATAATGCACAGTGATGTATAACATGGACCTAATCTTGACTCAATGTACACATAATATTGTAGAATAACATATATATATATTTGGCTTAATGTCCATATAAATAAATCTGTGACAATATCAATTGCCAATATGGTTGGAAAATAGTTATGTATCAAAGGTTGTGCATCAAGAAACATCAAGATACATACTGGCAAGGTCCAGCTGAGGGCACGTCATTAGACTTAATTCCTGCTTTTGCCTGTGTTCTTCCGACAGTTTCAGCTTCATACTAAGGAGGCACCCAGGTAGCACTAAACACACTGCACAGTCTCATTTGTATTAAAAGCCCAGATGCCAAAGTGATGTCCTCTCTGAACAGTTTTGAGGGTAAGATCATGGGACAAAGCACAGTGACAACCTATGAAATTAACTGAATATTTTCAAAGATTCTTAAATTCAAGGGTTTGCTATTCAACAGTTTGTACCTTAACTGCGAAGTTAAAATGTATTTACTTCTTTTTCTTTCCCTCTGAAATGTCCTGAAGACTTATGTCTGTTTTATGCTTCACCATGTAAATGAGCTAAGGTGCAGAATAAAGGTAATTTTCCAAAACAAAAACAAAAACAAAAACAAAAAAACAACAACAACAACAAAAAAAAAACCCACCAACAAACAGCATGCCTTAACCATTTTTCAATGTAACTACAGATTCTTTTTCTCAGATCATGAGAGGAGGCTACCAGTGACCACCAGATGTGTTTCCTTTTTTAGTGCTTTTTCCTAGCAAGGCTACTTATAACCAGATGTTGAAAACTGAAGTGGCATTTCTCCTTGAGACTGTCTGAGAGAGGAGATGACTGAGTTTCCAATGAACTAACTCTCCAAAGAATAAGTCCGCATCTGTGGAAGCTTGTCTTTTGCCTGGTAATGTAATGTTTGTAATGTAAATAGTTGGTAATGTAAATGTTTCTGTAAATGTACAGAAGTAAGAAATTAACTTTCCATGAAACCTGTCATTTCACAGAGGTCTATTCTATTTCCATGTAATATTTGTTTAGATAGAGTACTGACACCATAGATCTTGGGTGTACTTACAGTATTTAAAGCCTTAGTTGACCACTAAGATTAAGTACACAGCTATTGTAATATGAAACATCCCAGGGGGATAAAGTCATGTGAGTAGAATAATGGGTATGGCCCTGGACCCATGACTAATATCCTCTTGAAGCAGCAGATAGAGGCTAGGGGATGGCTCTGCCATGTCAGATGTTACTAGAAAGCTCTGTGTGTGTCTAGATAGAGCAGTAGGTGAGCTTGGAGCTTTAGATTGAGCTCTGAGCTATAAAGACTACAATGGATATATTGACATAGAGAAGTAACTGCACATCATTTTTTGTGAAAGTGTACTTTACAATATAATAATGTTAAGAAGATCAGAAGAGATCTCTGTGTGTTTCCTATTAAAGATAACAAAGAAGTGTTTGGATTAATAATATAGTATGGTGTTATTGGTACTGTTCACTACTTCAGACGATGTACATCTTTTTTTTTTTTTTTGCCTACAGCTACTCATATACAGCCAGTATGGTGCTCGTAAAACTTGTACAGATATTGCAATGAGTAGAAGCTGCTCTTTCAAAGTAAGTGTACAGAAAGTGTTTGAAAGTAAAGTATTTCCAGAAAATATTTTTATGCATTTGTGATTTTTGAAATATGTATTTATATATTTAAAGGAAACCTTTGTAGACAACTGTCCAAGTATTGGGAGGCAAATGAAACTCTGATATTAAGCCAAAGAATTTAGAAAACTACAGATCTTTTCTTTTAAGATCTTTAAGATCTTTAAGATCTTTTAAGATCTTATCTTTTTCCAGCCTGATAAAGAACAGTTATGAAAAATCAACAAGAAAAGAAACACTACAGGAAAAAAAGATTTAAAACAGATAATCAACCTACAATATCTGGAAATGAAATAAGTCCTTCTGTTGAAATGGGTATTGAAGAGAAAAAAATAACTTTTCATTTTTAATTTAGTTTAGAATGGTTTTAAAGTTAAACTAGTATGTGTTTTATTGATCAAGAGACGACACTGAGTTAATTTTCCAAAGCAGAGTAGTCAGAACATCCACTGTGTTTGTATAAGTGTTTCAGTTTCATTGCTGAGATTAACAAATGAAAATTTCTTGTTCCTTTTTGTAGGCTTAATTTAGGCACAGTAAAAATGATTTGACTTGTAATTAACTTTTCAGTATTTATACACAGATTTTTTTTTTTTTTTTTGCTTTGTGTACTACTGACTCGGATGTGTCTACATTCTTGCTGCAACTATTAACAAGTATTACTTTCTTACTCAGTGATTGATTTCCATACTAAACAGGCTGAAAAACAGCAGATAGGATGTTCCTACTTTTGTTCCATTTTTTCATATTCCAAAACAGATGCATATTAAATACAGTTAAGGGTGGATTTTGATATTTTTTTATTTCTAATCAGTATACTGACTTTATAGTGCATATTAGTACCCCATTGTGATTGATTACTGTGTTAGTTTTCAAAGAGGACCCAAAAGTGAGTAGTAGGGATTGAAGTATGTTGTGGTTTAACCCAGCAGGCACCACACAGCCATTTGTTCACTCCCCCCAACAGTGGGATGGGGAAGATAATCAGAAAAAAAAAAAAGTTAAAAGCTCATGGGTTGAGATAAAGACAATTTAATAGGTCAAGAAAGGAAGGAATAATAATAATAATAATAATAATAATAATAATATAATAGATAAAAGAATATACAAAACAAGTGATGCACAATGCAATTGCCCACCACCTGCTGACTGCCCAGCCTGTCCCTGAGCAGCAGCAGCAACAGCAGCCCCCCTGGCCAACTCCCCCCAGTTTTATTGTTGAATAGAATATCCCTTTGGCCAGTTTGGGCCAGCTGGTTCTGTCCCCTCCCAGCTCCTTGTGCACCCCCAGCCTCCTCGCTGGCAGGGCAGCACGAGAAGCTGAAAAGTCCTTGACCTAGTATAAGCACTGCTCTGCAACAACTAAAACATCAGTGTGTTATCAGCGTTGTTCTTATCCTGAATCCAAAACACAGCACCATACCAGCTACTAGGAGGAAAATTAACTCTATCCCAGCCAAAACCAGGACAATCTGTGATAGTCAGCTTGCAAAAGTACACGAGCTGTAGTTTTTGTTCTGAGGAAAAAAAAATGATGTGAAGTTAATTGTAGTTCTGCCAGGTGAACAAAAACATTTAATCTCCAGTTAGTGATTTTAATTGTTTATTTAAGTGTCTGTGGTATACACCATTCAGAAATAAGTCTTTGGGTCAAGTTGTTTTCATTAGTCCTGTAATGTAATGTACTGCACTAATTGACAGTAACAGATTATGACAAAATTCTAAACATATTCAAGCAGTACCTTAAAACTGGCTGATGGCTGGAAACTGTATCTTAGGGTTGAATTTGTTTATGTTTAGTGACCAATAATTTATATTTTCACAGAATCACAGAATCATTTAGGTTGGAAAACACCTCCAAGATCACCTAGTCCAACCTATGACCTAACACTAACAAGTCCTCCACTAAACGATGTCACTAAGCTCTACATCTAAACGTCTTTTGAATACCTCCAGGGATGGTGACTCAACCACTTCCCTGGGCAGCCTGTTCCAATGCTTCGCAACCGTTTCCGTAAAGAAGTTTCCCTAATATCCAACCTAAACCTCCCCTGGCGCAACTTTAGCCCATTCCCCCTTGTCCTATCACCTGGTGCCTGGGAGAAGAGACCAATCCCCACCTCGCTACAGCCTCCTTTAAGGTACCTGTAGAGAGCAACAAGGTCGCCCCTGATCCTCCTCTTCTCCAGGCTAAACAACCCCAGCTCCCTCAGCCGCTCCTCATAAGACTTGTTCTCCAGACCCCTCACCAGCTTCATTGCCCTTCTTTGGACAGCGATTTTGTGACTTTATTTATTTATTTATTTATTTAATATCCTTGAGACCCCTGGTGTCATACTGTGCTTGTACTTCACGATCAACTTGCTCTTATAATATTGGGGTTCCCGCTATAACCCCATTTTTCTTTAAAGCCTTTCAGAAAGTAGCCTTTCAAATATAAGTAATATTTTATAACCATTACCTAATCATGCATGTATCATTTTTCTAGTGTTATTGAATATTTTGCTTTATGAACATAACGTTCCATTAGGAGATTAGATCTAGATATAATATTCTGTTAACTAGTTATTATTAAATATCTTACAACAATATAACCAACACATTATCAACATAGCTTACAATAGAGAGGAAAGGGCATAAAAACAAGTTCGTATAGTCTAAAATAAATTCTATTCTATAGAAGCAACCTGAGGATGTAAGGTTTGTACAATGATAACTCATGGTTTGCTGAGCATTAAAACAGATTATCAGCTAGATAAGAAAAGAATCTTATACCTGATGTGGAATGCAAAATATATTTTTTTACCTTTTTTTTTTCTTTTCATTTAATTTAATAAAATATATAGCTCTTGTTGTTTGTATTTCAATTTCGCATACTTTTCTCTGTTTTTTTTTTGTTTTTTTTTCCCCCCCCTTACCCTGAAAACTGGTGAGTAGGATTTCAAAGTGTTCCATCTCTCTGGATGAAGAGACCCCTGAAAACTGGAACTGCTCTTACAACACTCAGCCCTGCAGTACATTGCTTTAAATATTAAAAACAATACAAAAATGAACAACAACAAAAAAAAACACCAACAAAAAAACACATGATGCTCCAACTTGAATAAGCCCACAGGGGGATTTAGGAGCTGAGAACACAGGACTGTTTACAGATGAGGTACTTTCAAGTGGCCATGGCTAGCTAAAAATAGCTAAAATGTGCTCAGGAATGCCAAAGATGAAGAGGTAGCCCAAATGCAGACTAGTGTATGGCAACTCGTGTTTCTAAGGCCTTATTGCTGATGAAATCATTTTATATACTAGAGATTTTCCAAAAGATTTTCAATGTACCATACAATATCAACATATCTTAAATATTTTAAATAAATAAACTTTTAAACTCTTTTTCTAAGCCGGGGTGACAGAGGTCTCATGTCAATAGCTATTCTGTAAATACATGTTTGAAAGCAAAATGTTCTCCCTGATTACATTGTGACTTTGGAGTATGAAGTCACATTTTCATAGCTGGAAACTGACATTTTGAGGTATTTTTATTTCCAAAAATTGCACACAATTATTCTAAAATGTATGCATTAGCTTTGCATTAAAAAAAAAAAAAGGTGGGTTAGGATATATCTCTTTCAAAACCACACAGGTTCACTTGTATTTCTTTACTTCCTTGGATGATGTGATATATTTTATTCTAACAGATATATTCTTGGAAATACAGCTTTGATTTAGATAGATTTTAATATTTCCTTTTGATACAATCATTTCACTGAATTTCCTGGCTGCCCAAGTATCCATTAGTTCTCTACATTATACTCAACAGCTTTTGATCTTGGCTTTTCTAGCCATATAGCCCAAGGCCCAGAAGGCAAAGACAGGGACTGGGAGAATGATGAACTACCCACTGCAGGAGAAGATAAATATAAGGTGTTAAAATATAAGGTACATATCATACTGGAATAGGGTGGCAGCTGTTGAAAGGTAAAGATGGAAGGATGACATATTTGAACTGGAAAGAAGGGGAAAGGTGAATTGGGACACCAAGATTGTTCTAGTCAGAAATAACATCATAACAATAATTGAAAAATGGAACTTGAAGTTCAGGTTCATCTCACCCAACTTTATCAATCTCATGGTTGAAGTTTTAAGTGAATTAGCTAGGTCCCTTTTAATGCAGAGAAATTACCACTTGCAGAAGCTCTTTATAAAGATATATTAAGAAGGAAAGCCCTTTGGAAGTACTTCTCTCCCTTCACTGATTGAAACAATATCCTAGAGAAATGGATATCTTTAGGTGATTAAAGGTAACCTTCCTTAGGTTACATGAGACAGAAAATTAACAAGCAAACAAACAAACAAAAGAGTCTGAGAGGCACAGGCAAAACATGAAGGAAAAAAAGAAAAAAAGTGAAAAAAGGCAAATAATAGGGTTCCAAAGCTAACGGCAAAAACCTGATTTTCGTGCATGCAAGAACATGGAAGTTGATAAAACGAGAAGATTCTGAGAAATGAGAAAAGAGGGAGCAATGGTAGTGTCAGTATTTCATTCTTTGACATCTTCAGCAATATTAAATAAAGCTATTTTGCATAACAGTACAACTTCCCAGAAATGGAATAGGAATATAAATATAGGGCCATACTCTTTTCAAACAGCTACTGCAGAAGTAAGGGACTCTGCCAAGTGCCATCCACTTTACCACTATTTATATTAGCATGACAATGATGATACTTCAATGCAATCTTTTGTTCTTCTTATCAAACCATTCAGAGAATTGCTTATTAGGAAGGCTTACAGCTGTTAAGGAAAGAAACGAGTTTGTTTAAGTGTTTGTTTAAGTGTAGGATTTTCTGAATGCCTATGACCTTGCTTCATCAGTCACAATAATGATATATTTTTATTTGCTCTTTCGCTCTATGAATTTATAAATAGCAATTCACCTTTACAAACTATGAGAAAGAAGTCTTTCAGTTAACAGATTCATAATTAAAACTTGTTTTGATTTTTCTTGATGAAAAATGTTTCATAAGTCAGTTTATATTCTAGCTTTTTTTTTTTTTTTTTTGAGGTAATTTTTTTTTATTTGAAACTTCTCATCATTGAAAATCTTTTATTCAGTCCAAGGTAAGTGTCTTAAGAACTCTGGATTCCTTGATTACTGGATTCCAGGAAGTAAGGGAAGCTCCTCTAGTAAATAATTAAGTTATTATTCAGTGACATATCTCCACTTGCACTGGAATTGTTATAAATTGTCAAGAACCCTAATTACACACGCAGAGGCTGCAGGGTAAAATACTTTTCCAAATTTTTTCAAGAAATGTTGATTTAGGGTCAATTCAAAAAAACAATGAAATAGAGGGAAAAAAATCTTAAAAACTGATACCTTTTATTTTCAGAAAATAAAGCCATTGACACCTGCCTCTTTGTTATAGCAAAACTGTAATGACATCTCATTCTTCAGGGATTCAATATGGTTCAGGAAGAATTATTTTTTCCTGAAAATGTATCTATCCCTAGTCATTATTGTTCAACGGAGGCATGGCCAGCAGGTCGAGGAAGGTGATTGTCCCCCTCTACTCTGGCCTTGTAAGGCCCCACTTGGAGTACTGCATCCAGGTCTGGGGCCTCCAGCACAAGAAAGATGTGGACCTGTTAGAGTGCCTTCAGAGGAGGCCCACAAAGATGATCAAAGGCCTGGAGCACCTCTCCTGTGAAGAAAGGCTGAAAGAGTTGGAGAGCTGGAGAAGAGAAGGTGGCTCCAGCAAGACCTCATTGCAGCCTTTCAGTACTTAAAGGGGGCTTATAAAAAAGATGGAGAGAGATTTTTCACATGGACAGATAGTGATAGGACAAGGGGGAATGGTTTTAAACTAAAAGAGGGGAGATTTATATTTGATGTTAGGAGGAAGTCATTTACTCAGAGGGTGGTGAGTCCCTGGAACAGGTAGGCTATAGAAGTTGTGAATGCCCCATCCTTGGAGGTGTTCAAGGCCAGGTCGGATGGGGCCCTGGGCAACATGATTTAGTGGGTGGCATCCCTGCCCATGGCAGGGGGGTTGGAACCAGATGATCTTTAAGGTCCCTTCCAACCCAAGACATTTTATGATTCTGTGATCATCAACATCTGGGAGAGGAGAGTTCAGACCATGAGTCTCAGAAAGCAGATGGAATTGTATTCCTAAATACACTTTCCATTTCTCTGCACACACCATAATGACTGCAAGGTTTGTGGAGACCCAAATCATCATTATATTACCAAGGACTTTGATGATTTTATTCTTCACTACGGCATGTAGGAATTTTGAAGCCTTTCCGGCCATATGTTATGTAAGTAATTCATTGCCATTGCATACTCTGCAAGTGTCTATGGCAGCTTGATTCGTTGGTTGCAATGGCACATAGCAATTTAGCCTCTTGAGAGCACCAGTGGTTAGATCTCATTACATCCACAATGAGATCCAGCTTAACAGAAGGTATCAGAAATAAATTAATAGCCTCTTTCTTGTTTTAACTCTAAAACTGGGATTGACAGTGGTCAGACAACTGTGGAAAGACATTCAGAGATAACAAGGAAACTGTTTCCTAGTGGATATTCCAGAATGTCCACTGAAGGAAGCCCTTCTTTAATTATTACTGTAAGTGAAATTATATTATATAGCAGTCATTTCATGTTATATCATGATATATAATGCAGGAATCATAGCATTATGCACTGACTACTGCTTCTTGATCTAAATCATTGTCACATTAAAAAGAAAAAGTGTCATTTGTTTTTATATCATGAAGTAACAAAGTTCCATGCATATGTCTTCACCTTCTAGACACAAGATTTCACTACATAGGACTGGAATCTTAGATTTAGAATTTACTTCCCACATTGCTGAAATACATAAAAAAATTATCATTCTGCATAATACAAAACTTTTCACAGAGACACTGGGTGTAAAGGAATGACTGTGAGATGTATGTTTCCTTATATATATATATATATTTAATTGTTATTAAAGGTACAGTTGAGAAGGTTAATCAGTAATGGAGAAATTCTCATTACAAGTGGTGTTGCAAATATTTTTTAGGAACTGTGATGACTTTTAGGCCTGCAATGATGAATGTTTTCATATATAACCTGAAGGAAAATTTGTCAGAACTCTCCACATTCCTATCTTTTCTCTAGCTTCACAAGAATAAGAGTTTAAAACAATTTTGCAGAAGACACCAGAACACATGTTGAAAAACCTGATTGATGTGTAAAGCTGTAAACCATGTTTCAGTGCGTAAAAATTACTACTGCAAATGCACTACAAAATGCACTACAAAAAAAATATCTACCTCGTAGTAACACTTTGTACACAGGTTTCTATTGCCTGGTTCTGATTTTTAATGGTTTGGATAGTGACTATCAGTAATTCTTCCCCACTTTCTTGCTTTGACTTATTGCTGGTCTTGCTGTAGCTATTTTAGAAATCCAGCTCATATAAAGAAAATACATCTTGTTATACAAAATGCTTATGTTTCTAATTAGGAAAAATGAATTGCTGTTATAGTATGTCCCCAGATTGTATTAATATTTCATTTCTTAACTTCCTACATCAAGGATTAATCAGATGAAAACATGTTCTGAATACTAATGAGTCAAAATAGGAAGTATTTCAAAGGTATTTCTACATCACTTGCAAAGATGATATTGACGTGCAAAATAAATAAATAAATAAATAAATAAATAAATAGACAACTAGTGTGTCACATCTGTTTGCAAGGTAAGTATTTCTAATTTTCACCTCTCTAAATCTCACTGATAGAAAAGGTCTTCGCACTGTAGTGTTCTTCTTTGTATTTACAAATACAAACTTTTTGATGAATTCTTTGTCCTCTAGTTGATAAGGCCAGCTATCACAGGAACATCTTCACTTCTGTTTCTTCATAATCTGTGCTAGCAACAATCTTAAGGAAGCAAAATTTTCCCTACTATGACTTCAACAAGGTAAACATGTTCATAGGAATTTTCCAATTTACACTATTCAAGTATTTCATTGAGAATGCTTAATTTTGATCAATGAGTAATCCAAGAAGATGCCTCTCAGAAAGCTTCTTTCTAACTGTCATCTCATCTTTCTGTCTTAGCAGTCTTTCTGAAAGGCTGGTTAGGCTGGGCTGAGCTTCTAGCTGTAACAAGTTTACGATGCTGCTTTTATGTTTCAGAGTACCTGGGGTAATGTGTTCCTTTGTTGCTTAGTAAATATAAAGAGCTAGATTTTACTTGTAATTAACTAGCTGAGAATTCATTCATGTAAAATTCATGTGAAGCTGCCATTCTCTAATGAACTTTCTTTCAATATGAGGATGTGGGATAGAAGTGTAGCCAGGTGATATAATTTATAATTGCCATAATTTATGTCAGTGACAGCAGATCTGTCATCTCCCCATGATATCCTCGAGCCCAAGACCTGAACTTTAAAAACAGTTTAAAGGTTTTGTTTTCTTTTGTTTTAAGTTAAACTGTTTGTATGCTCTCCTTCAGTTTTCATTGCTGTAATAACATCATTTAAGCTTTTGTAATGCACTCGTTACACATAGTCAAATATAACTTTTGAAGAAGAGACAATACAAAAAGTTTTGGCACTGCAGAAATAGATAAATACAATTTTTTGTAGCCTTAAGAGTTTCAAATGTAGTAAACAACTGGTGCCCAACTGTTGGGCTTCCATTGCTAAATGTTCTACATTTTAAAGCTCATTTTATTTGTCTGCTTCAGTTTAAATTATACGATTTAAATTATGTCTAGTTCACACACAGATTAAGAAGGCTAAGCAAAAACTTCAGGACAGAGGAACTGAGGAGGAACACTCTTTACCAGATCAGTCTGCTGAAATAGCAGTAGTGAAAATTAATTCGGTCTATTCAGTTTTATTCAGTCTCAAGAAAAAAAAGAATAATAATTAAAAAATAAAATAAAAAAAGCTACAACATATGGAAACATAGTGCTCCAAAAGTCCTAATAGTTCTGATTTCATCAGCAAACAGAAAGGTAGATACAATCAACAGGTAAAGTGATTGTTGATTAGATTCTTCCCATTACAAAATTCAGTGCTGTGAATTCTTTTTATTTATCTTTCACTGTTAGAAATTTAGTTCAAAAAACAGAAAGGAGGAATAGAACAGTCAGGTTCAACACTGTGGAACCAAGGACTCTGCAAAGCAAAGGACTACCATGATGTGCATGATGTACATGAAAAACATGTTACAGGGGAGGTTACAAAACATTTTCTGCAATGCTTTAAACAAATACTCATGATATGTGTAAATTACTTTTAACACATAGGATCATCACAGTTAGAGAAAAAGTTAAGTTTTATTATTAACTGCTAAGATAAGATACTGTCTACACAGGGGAAAGTGAGTGGCCTCAAACCTCTGTAAAGATTTCTGTTTCTATGATGATGTATTGAAAAAAGTCTTTTTTTTTTTTATTTGAAATGTTCTGTGCCCAAATAGCCTTCAGTAAAGTAACAGATGACACATCTAAAAGATCGTTAGTTTATGAATATCTTTCACAAGATCAAGATCTCTTTTAAGTAACATGTTTTAAGGTGGGTTGATGCATATTTTACAGAAATAACTCTGATCATCTTGACCATAAGTTATGCACTGCACACCACAGGACTTCCTTGAATTAGTTCTGATTCAAAGTAGGGAACAGGATATTTGATTTAAAATAAATAAATAAATAAATAAATAAATCGCCCAGTGTTATTTGTATTGCTACTATAAATACAACAATTTTGGAGAGGAAAGAGTTTCTGTCCTTCATCAATTCCTTTACTGTCAGTATATTAACTGTATCTCTTTTGTTTGTTTGTTTGTATATTTGTTTTAAGCAAACATGTTTTATCTGAATATATTTCAGCTGATTTGAGAAATTGTTAAATGTATTTATTTTTCAATTTTTAGCAACAAGTTTTGGGAGATTGTGTTTATTAGCTTTCTTTTTGTTTTTTTCATGAACAGAGCTACACAGATTCAACTTTTTTTCCAGGCATCAGGGCATAATTGTCTAACTATACAGAATTTAGCCTTCAAAAGTGGGTATATATGTGCATAAGACAGGGAAAGATGAGGCCCTGGAGTGTATTCTTTCTGTTCTTGGAGAATTTATTCCATATAAATGGCTGAGTTGGGCAGAAAAAAAATTGTTACCATATGATTTATAGGTTAACTCTTCACTGTTTCATATAGGTCAGAAGGTTCATTAGGTCACCTAGTCTGACCTCCTGTATATCACAAGAATTCCACCTGCTTATTCACACACTGAGCCCAATAACTTACTTCAACTTATGTATATTCCATAAGGGCATCCAGTTTGTTTTAAAGGCCTGATCAGTTAAGTACTTCCCATATTAATCTTTCACAAGTTTTACTATTAAGGACTACTATTATTTCAGCAGTTATCAATATACTTTTTGTTTGTTTGCTTGTTTGTTTTTGTTTTTTATTTTTGTTGTTGTTGTTTTTTTGTTTGTTTTTTGTTGTTGCTGTTTTTAGTTTGAAGTAATCTCATTTCAACTATCAATTGACTGCTTTGTGTTATATCTGTACTTACTAAAATACTCATTTAATACTTTATATTTTCTCTCTGTTAAGGAACTTGCAAATCATAATCAATTTATATATTAAGCTTATTTTTGTGCTTTATCAGAATTTGACTGTAAGACAATTTTTCTAATATTCATATAAGTCTACTAACCATTTTCCTATATTCTAGTAGGTGTTTCTTACAGATCTTTTAAATTAGAGAAGCACAACTGATTAGAAACAAGTAAATTGTCAATAGATTCTGCTCTGTAAAAAAAAAATATTATTACTTAGAACAAGAATGTTTGAAGATTTTGGAAACAGGAACAAACTGAAAGAAGAAAAATATTGCTTGTGGGATCTCTGATATTTGTTATCTCACTGCTAAAAATAAGCAAATTCTGCTGAGGTAATAATGTGCCAAGGAATTCTGTGATATTTGTCCTTCATTTATTTTCATTAGGGTAGCTGAGGTTTTATAGACTTCCAATTGTAAAGTGCCTTACATACATTTATATTTTTCCACACTCTCTGGAACACAAATATATAAAGTAAATAACAATTCTAGTTTATATGTGTACATCAGACACTGAGCTCCAGCACAATACAAAGTGTGATTCCTTTTAGGCAAATGAGCTGTTCAGATTCCCAGTGACTCCACATTCATTTGACTTATCCTGTTACAAAATGACATCAGAAGTTCAGATTGTTTAACTGAATAACTCAACATCACTGTTTAAAAGAATGTCCTTGTGTACAGAAATGACCTTGAATATCTTCTTTTCATAAGTTCTCAGCCAAAGTCAAACACTGAATAAGATAAAGATGATTTCTGTCTGTAACTTTTTCCCTACTACAGTATCTTTGCATTCCAGATTCTTAAAGAGGACTTCAGATTTTTTATTTTATTTTTTGACTTGCTTGAACTGATAATTGGACAACAACCTAATAAGGAGGAATCCTGCTTTGACACCTTTTCATATAGAATGCATATACCAAGAAATGACTCATTTCATATTTAGAATATTACTGATACTGTAGTTTTTATGAAGCAGAGCATTTCCTTTGTTACATTCTTGATCTATGGACCAGAAAAGTAATCTTTTATAGAACCTTTCAGTTTTCTTTATTTGCTCTTGGTTTCCAAGTCCTGCCTCAAACTGAAGATGACTCACTGTCAGATAGAATTGGAAATATTTCATCATGACTGAATTCAGATCTCTCTCTTGTTTTCAAACTTAAGGCATAAAATGACTTGCAGATTTTAGTATAAACTTCCTATCTCTACTCATTTAAACTATTCCTGTGACACTGAGTTTTTTTAATTAATCATTTGTTAGGTAGAAAAAAGTGTTGTTTCAGGTAAAATATTTTTTAAATTGCAAGACGCTGTAAGGGTATCTTCTTACAGACGTGGAGTCTTTACAGCTCCTTGGTTCTGGGCATGTGCCAAAATTCAAGATTGATCTTAACATTAACTCTGCATATTTTTAGCTGTAAGATAATAAACCAAAATAATTCTTTTTGGATTGTACCGACGTTACTAGCTATGCTTTTTTTTTAAAATAATAATAATAAATAAATAAATAAATAAATATATATATATATATATAAAACAGTAGACCCATTCCCTATTACTTAAGAAGATTTCCTTTCTTGGGATTAATTTATTTTGACATCCAGGTAAGTCAGTGTCAAACTATGAAAGTCAAGTTTAAAAAAAAAAATCTAACCTGATATGTGGACAGTAGGTTAGCTGTAGCTAAAGGGTCTTGCTTGTCCATTGCCATTGTGTAGCTGCCTTTTAAATATACAATGTTGTCTTACCAAATTTGTTTTCCATGCTTGTACCACAGTGAATGTTTAGAGGTGATACTTTGACAGAATTCTGTCATTGCAAATAACTTAAAAAAACAACTTGCTGGCTTCTTTATTATATCTTTTTTTTTTTTTTTTTATCCTGGGACCTATAAAATGTAGAGCCAATTAATATATTAAGAATAGGTTTAACAGTAGTCTAGCAGCTTTCAGCTTTTCACCAACATTGGCAAAGCTGGTGATTGCTTTCAGTTGAAGATGTTATTAACACTTAGAATTTTAACATGAGGTTCATGATACTGGTTTTCTTAATGCTGCAGCACAAACATTTACAATATTGCCTTCTATTAAAAGTAGAATGTGTCAGATTACTTTTTTTTTTTTTTTTCCCCTCATTGGCTGCTGATTGTTTTCTCTAGAAAATCTCCCTGAACTTCATTAATAATGTCTGGAGTGTCACACAAGAAACAGGTGGATAGGTGGAGGAAAAAAAATGTTTTAGATACAGGCCATTCAGAAAGAAGAATAATTGGAGTAGAGAGAATTTACAAGTGAAACTCTGCAAGAATGGGTGCTGAGGTTATATTTAGTACTTTAGGCAAGGGACTAGATAGAAAACATTGCTATTTTGACATTGTTAGAGACTACCAAGTTGGCTACTGTATTGTTTGAGATGGAAGAAGATTCTGATGTCGTACAGAAAATGGAAATTACTTTAAAATTTGAGGAATGATAAGCCAAGACACAATATGGATTTCAAGATTGTGTTCCAAGGGCTTGAGGAAATTCAGTTGTTCAGTAAACTCTAACAAGGACCTTCTTTAGCTGGAAACAGAACAAGTGCTGGCTGTAGTAATTATCAAAAGGTGACTGTGAATCAAAAGAAAAAAAAATGCAGCAGCTCATAAAAAAAGACACGTGAAGCAAAGCAAGGCTCTAAAATAAGCTTTAAGAGAGGAGCGAGAAACTGCACTGTCAACCCACGTGACCTGCCTCCTGGACTGCACTGTCTACCCTATGGGACAGTGAACTAATGTAATTTGTAAAACTGAATATATCTGCATATATCTTGTATATTTGTGATTAAAGTGTTTTGGTATCCAAGACCATTTAGCCTCTGAACTGTCATTTTGTCATTTAAACTGTGATATATGGTTTCTTACAATTAAAAAATACTATCTAGATAAGTTTCTTCCAGTTCTATTTTCCAGTGCTGCTTGACTCTGTTGTCAGCTTGTTCATAGACTGTGTGGCTACAGAGAGCAGCTTTAAAAACTTGGCCTTAGACTACTAAAATATAGTAAATATGCATATATATTTGAATATTATATTATGGTAAATAAAAATATGACAGATGATTTTCAACTGCTCAGGCTGTCAGACCAGTAGAGCAGTCCTATGCATTTTGAAATTACTCTCTTAATATTTAATAATATTTACTAATTCTTCATGATTAATAAAATGTGCCTTAAAAATTACATCTCATTGGATTAACAGTCTTATAAAATATTCCAAGTATAGTGTTCAAAGTTCACTATTTTTAAGCAATATTTTCTAATATTATATACTGTAAAAAAGGTTTGACATTTCAATAAAGTCTTTAAAAGTGAATTATAATTATGTTTGAATTTGTAGTAATTATATAATTTTTTGTTTCACTTGTATCTTTCATCATGTCTCTCATACTATTATACTTTATTCAACCTTCCTAATTAAAATCAGACCAGACTGTAGGAAGATTAGGGCAAAGAACTGACTTTTTATTCCATTAGATGTGCTTATTGCACTCTAGTATTGCAAAATATGTCTGTAATTTGCTTTTGTTGTTGTTGTTGTTCTGTTTTGAAATATGGTTTTGAAAGTGCTAGAACAAGTAAGAAGTTTTATATATCTACAAAGGAGTTTATCATACTGTAATGTGTCTATGTCCATATCTTGAGTCTTGACTTGCCTACTGTTCTGGGATCCTCTCCAAATACTCTTCTAATATGCATTTATCATCCACAGAGAGACGGTGACAAGACAGAGAAGACATCTGTGTTTAAAAATGCCAGTTTTCTAGACTTCTGTTTTGAGAATCCTTATAACAGTGTAATTTAAACTGTTGGCATACAGGAATATACCAGTGAGAATTGAAATTTCCCAAATCTATATTAACAGCTCACAGGAGACAATATGGAATGGAAAAGGGAATTGAAGAATAACAACCAGAGCAATGTAAGCATTCTGTTACTTTCCAGTCAAATAAATTAGTGGGCTTATCATCTGGGAAAAGGTGAAGAACTGTTTTAATACACACAGTGATAATCAGATAACCTTTAACAGGTGGTGTGTGCTCTTCAATTTTAATCTGTTAAAAATATTTTTATTTTTGATCATTTGTTTGTTTTTGTTATTATTACTATTTTTATCTTGATTCTGCACTGGTAAGGAATAGATACCTACAAAAGCTATGAGAGCATATTTTAGAGTTCCTTGAAGGAAGAAGTGGAGCATGTTGTTGATTAGCTGAATGGAAAATAGGCCTGGTCAAAAAGAAAATCCATATGGGACAGAAGGTCTAAAAGGGTGGACTGATTGTTGACAACAGAAAGTGGAGAGCTTGGTAGGATGACAAATAGGTATATTTAATCTGTAAAGGTAAGAGCAGAAAAGAAGGGGGATTTCATTTTGGAGGCTTTTAAATGCACAAAGAATGAGTGAGTTACAGGACAAATGATTATTGGTTTTGGTAGTAGCAATATGAAAAATGACATGAAAAATGAAAGCTCAGGACCGAAAAAATATATATATAAGATAAACACAGGCAGAAAAATCCCAGCTGAAGTACAGTAGATGAGTTTTGATTTTATTGGGTTCCAAGGCAAGAAGAGAGGACAGTAGTTTACACATCACTTCCCCAAGGCCTCACTCCCAGACAGTGCAAAACCTTAACTTACGTTCTAAGCATGCAATTTATGGTTCCATGGTCTTCTTTTGTAACACAAGGATAATTGTGCTATTACAGGATCCCTATGTTGTTTATAGACTATAGATGATTCTGTATTACAAGTGGGATTAAAATTAACTGTATTCCATCATTTTTTTATTAGAAATGGAGTACTTTGACAATAATATTTTTATCATAGTTAGTAAAATCTCTGTATGTATTGGGAAGCATGAATATTTAGTCCAGATTATTTGCCTTGAAAAGATACTTATGAGGTTCTGGAGACATTGTGTAAGCTGTGTGCGTGGGTGTATGTATGTGCCTGCAACAGAAGGACACAGAATTTCAGATTCTAATAATCATTGCTACTCATGCAGAACAGGTTGAACAGAGCTGAGTACTCAGTCTAAACTTTCAGATAATGATGATCAGTAACAGTCTCATTTTATTTTAATTTTGTCAAAGCTTATCAAGATAAAGGATTAAGGCTTCTTAAAAACAGACAGAGTTGGTTCTCTTCTGTTGAGAGGAGGTTACTGTTCAGGTTGTTATAACTCTTAGGGATTGTATAACTCACAAACCCGAAAGTCTAAACTATAGCTGATTATTAAGTTCACACTCTCTATGTTCCTGTATGGAAAAGAATTTGTACAAAGGCTACTTAAAGCTAGCATAGACAAATGAAAAGGGAAACGTAGGGCAAAAAAGCAAGTAAATTTCATTAATCTTTAACTAATACTTCTTGTGATCCAAGGACTAAAATGAAATGAGAATTGTAAGAAGTATTAATTCCAGAAGATGGCAGTCTGATACCGTATATTTTCAAGCATAAGTTTAGTCACTATTCATGACTATGAACTTTCCTATTTGTCTAAAATATTTAATTATTTATCTGTACACAAAAGGTAGGATAAAATGTAAAATATCATCATCTTCATGCAGCCTTTACTCCAATAAATAGTATTTATTTTGCCAGCAAGAAGCCTCACTAATTAAAATGAATCGTCTATAACTAAAAAATATATCTGGCCCTTAATATGTTCTGCTTTTGTTAAAACAACAACAACAAAACAAACAAACAAACAAACAAACAAAAAAACACTTTTGCTCCCATTCATAAACTAATAGGCAAAATAATACAGGTATATTTTTTCTCTCCTGAAAAGAATGCATAGCACTATAGCACTAATAACAAACTAGTGCCCAAGAACATGTAGACAATAGGGATATCTCTATAGTTTGTATTATCTTTTTAATTACTGATTGTAGAAATTAGCTTTGGTTGTATGGTCAAAGAAAGGATTGGATCAATAAGGTCAGTCTTCAGTACCTCTAAACTTTTTGGCAAATCTGCAGAAAAAAATCAAAACAAAACAAAACAAAAACAAGCAAATAAAAAGCAACCAACCAACCAGACAAACAAACAAAAACTATGTTTAAACAGCATAGTCACATATATCCACTAAAATTTGGCTTTTTATTTATGATTATTATTATTATTTTATATTTCTATTCTATAATGTTGATCTCCTCCTGGTAAAAAAAAAAAAAAAAAAAAAAGGATTCTGTGAACGTTTCGATAGGTGATTAGAAAAAGGTCTCCTAAGGGCTGTTCACCTGTTCCCTAAATCTGTCAGGATTATGTTCAAAAGTAGAGAAAAATATTAGCTATTAGAATACCTAGAGCTAGAACAGCAAGAGTTGAAGTTTTTGAACAGTTACAACAGAAGCACCAGAAAGGCAAGATGGTTCTGACTATACAGTAAATGACAGTCCTGAATGTGATGAATCATACACACAAATTTAATTCCTTCCTGACTAATACGATCTCTCACTTTGGACTTAGATCCTTAAACTGTAATTGTTTTCAGCTATGATCATTCTTCTGTTGTATTTTCCAATGTGATGTCTATTTTCAGAATTAAAAGAATTAGGTAACTCTGTTCTTTTTTATTTATCTGAAAGATCTACTGCCTTTTCATAGTCTCTTTTCCAAAATAGATGTCAGGCAAATTTCTTCTTCTGTCTATTCTAAAGCTATTTTTTTTTCTTTACATATTAGACCCTGTGATTTTATAACCAAGGTGCTTAAAAAACATTCTTTCTCAATAACTGGTGAACATTTTCAGGACACCTTCTTTATAGAAGTAGGAAATGTGGAAATGTATCCTACTCTCCTTTTGGTCATTGGTACTAAGCAGTTGCAGACAACAGAAAAGGAAGTAAAGATCTTAGTGCTATGCACACAATGTATGTTGAGCACAACTATTCTATTTCCTGCTAATGCTAGCAGAAAAGCACAATTTTCTAGCTATATTTTATTTAAGTGACTATTTAAGACAATAGATTTGAATGCACATATTTGTGTAATTATTGTATTACTGTGCAAATTAGGCATATTTTTGCAAAAATTATTTAACAAAAATCTGCAGCAAAGCCGACTTATATGAATTAATATGGAAACCATATAGCTGCAGTATACTTCATCTGTCAGGTAGTTCACAAAGTATAGTTGCAAAACAAGTAATTAATGCTGTCACATAGTTTACAAAGTATAGTTGTAAAACAAGTAATTAATGCAATGTGAATGCAGTTCATTGATATTTTTCTATTTTGGACTTTATGAGCTATTTAGCAGTATAAATGTTTTTTGAAGTATTTAAATAGTTAAGTATTTGTGCAGAATCCCTGCTGCTTTTCTTTTGTCATTGCTGTTGAGCTCATGTTCATAGGGGTACTTACCTTTGCTCACTTAATATTTTCTGATCTGGAAATATGGCTGTGGAATGCAGCTCTCATCAGTATTTCTAAGACCATCTGTTTTTGTTGTTGTTGTTGTTTTTGTTTTGTTTTGGAGAGAGTGTGTGTAGAATTGTAATAGATCAGGCTACTTCATTATTTCCAAAAGAGTCTAGGAGATCAAAGCTTAAAATATTAAGCAGTGTGTAAGCATACAATTCCATAAATTATGCTGTTGATGGAAGTAATGTGGTCCAAAGAATACTTTGAGACCTGGGAAACCTCTGGAGTTTTGTTCTTTAGGAGAGATGGATACATCTTGTCATGTTCTGTATGGCAATGAACAATGAAAGCACTTTGCAGCCCCCCCCCAAAAGATGGCAGTGAGCTCATTCAGGCTTGAAAACTATGTAGCCATGTCATTTTTGTTGCATTATTATGAATATAATTATAAATGCTGTTGGAACCACATAGATAATTGCACAGGAGACTGTACTATTTTACATGACTCACTGGTTTAGACAGCACTTATTCTGGGATGTGTGCATACTTCTGCTTGTTCAGTAAAAACAGCTTTATGAGGCTGCGCAATTCACGTCAGTAATCTGAATCTCTTTTAAGTCTCCCTGTGCAAAGACCATCATTGTAAAAAGATCAAGGTTAAACAAGATCACAGAAAAATTTAAGGCCTAAAGGCAAAAAGGAAGAAGGATCCAGTATCTTCTGTCCAAAGAAAGAAGAGGAATCTTTGCTTCTCTTTTGCTGGTTTAAATCTAACTTGAGTTTATCAATGTAATTTGAATCTCACACAGCTTCATTCTGTTTTATACTGGTTTAAGCTTTGAAATATGACAAATTTTTCCAATTTTCTATTGTAGCAACAGTAGATGTTATTGCTCTTTATTAAAACATCCATTTTTTCTTGACCCTTGATATTTTTTGACCAAATGATTTCTATTGCTAGTGAATTATACACTGAAATTCTCTTTCATGTTTCAAATTGTCGCAGTTGAACCTTAGTTTACAACATTTGCATTTGAACTCTCTATAATGATGGATATCCTGTGCTGTGGATTTTTACTGTACTTTCTGTGTTTCAAATAGTGAATAAAAATTTTTGATATAATTCAAATGCAAACAAAACATTTCATGTGTACAAAACCCTTAATTTTTCCTAAATATTGTTTCTATACATTACAGATATGCTGATATCAGACTACATTTATAAACTTACAATAACGGATTTATAAAATTTATATAGGTTTATAGTATAACTCAATGTATTTTCATATAAAATGCATATTTTTATGTGAAATGCATATTTCTGTATATATTTCTATAGTAAAAGTACGAATTTCTATGCATAAGTTTTAAAGCATTCAAAAAGTTTAGTTAAAAAAAGGGCTCAGCTAAAAAGGTCTCATTTTTTAAATGAGATGAAACTGGAATAAAAATATTGGGAATTTTCCCTAATCCTATAATTAATGATGTGCTTTGCCCTTCAGAGTAAAATGGATTTGCTTGAACCATTTTAAGCACCTGTGGAACCAAAAACCTCCTTTTTCTGATGGACTAGAGCAAGCAGTGAAGTCACTCTGTTTTCTTCACAGTAATCTTCATGATTTTCAGTTATTCTATGCAGGGTAGAGCAACTCCAGAAAAGATTTAATAACTCCTTTTGCTCACTCTTTGTCATTTGTAAATATATTATGGTCAGAAGCTTGCTATTTAAGTCTTCCTTTGGGAATGTGATTGTTACAGATTCAAACCCCTTTAAGTGGAATATGGCATGGCGTATCCTGTGTGAACTCTTCTTTGCTGATCCTTGTAGTCTTAGGAAGCAGGTAGATTTTCTTAAACCAGCTGTACTTTCAATGAAAGGAATGCTCATGAGCCTCCTCTTGCAGGAAGAGGTTGATTTTGTTGCCTGTCTTCATGAAAGGCATACCTCTGTGAATCCTACATGGGTCACCGTTACCTAAGTAACATGGATGTTGAAGAAACAAACAGAAACAGAATATAAGACCTACATTACTGTATGTTAACAAATGTTACCCATCTCTCTATTGATCATACAGCCAATTGTTGAGTATAATATAATGAACTTTGTGTTAGTCAGGCAGTGCAGCAACAAACATTCTGAAATCTAATGCTTCAGACAGAGAGCAGGAATTTATGTGAAAAAATAATTTCACTTTTAATTGACTTTAAATTCACTTTAATTTAACAACAACAAAACACTTGCTTATTGCATATAGTTAATTTTTGCTCCTAAAGACCATCTTTATTTTCATGACATTATTGCAGACCAGTTACTATTTCCACATTCAAAAGTGGATTTTTTCAATCATAATTTATTCTTTCAGTCTTTTTTTTTGCAGGCCAATATTGTCCATCACATCTTGTAATTCAAATGCTCTCCTGTTCCTCATGTACTTGGTGGAATGTCTGGAGTAATTCGAGAAGAATTTTGTTTGGGGTAATTCTAAATTCTTCATAATTAGAAAATGTTTAAAATAAATCAGGCATCAGATGATATCAGTTCTTGTAGCAGTGGAGGATAACATTTCTGAAGCATTTACGTGACTTTGGAAGTAAAGTAAGGTTAAATTTTGGCGTACCTCAAGGGTAAGAACTAAAACAGTCATCTTTGAAAATGCACCTTAAGTTCTCATTGTTAATTAGAAAATTGAAAAGTGTCCGTGTCAACATATTAAAACTCTGCATCTAATTTTTATACATTTAATATTGAAAGCAAGGAACCTAAATTAAATATCTATGCTCCACATACATTTCATGTGGGTAGATATCTTATATCTGGAAAGGAGCCTAAACTCTGATTAAGGATCTGCCTAGAATGTTACTTTGAAAGGACAAGTATATGATTTGGTCCAAAATTGTTATTTTGGGGTTACAGGGAAGGTACCTTTAGAAATATTAGTTTCCAGACTTTGAATACTCTCCTAAAATGTGATTTTGAGCACTTACAAACAAACAAACAAACGAAAAACACTGTTTTTCTTCTAAAAAAAAAAAGAAAAGAAAAAAAAGGAAAAACCAACAAACTAGTAAATGTGAGACAAGAAGGCTAATTGAAGAAACATTTAGTAAAATATCTTACTGATTAGAAAAATCATTGATGAAAGAAGGAGAACCATATTTTATTTCCTCTTCATATCTGATGATAGATATTTATATCTGGATTCCTCCCCTGCTCCCAGGGGAACATCTGAAATACCACTGTGGAAGATATTCAAGGTGAAGATATCTGACAACCTTCTTTGTGGTGGCATGTGACTATGCAGAAATCAATTCAGGAAACTGTGAACTAAGATGTCTGTTCATTATTGCCTTACTCTCCTTACTCCATTTGCTGCTTCATCTCCCTGGTACATTCTTACTGGTATCTAGATTGGGAACTATTTAGAGTGGAAGCTTGCTTTTTGATTACTTGTCTTTACTGTGCCCAACACAATAGAGCTCTGATCTTTGATTGAGGTACACATAAAAGGAAAATCAGAACTAGATAATGGTCCTGTGAAATAAGCCTCCTGGACTGACATTCTCTAAAATTACCCAACTCCACTGAAATCAGAAGGTATAATCATAGTTAATGTCCTAAACATAAGTAGGGGTGCCAAGATCTTTCCTTAACTTGCAGGAAAAAAGTGTTCAAGAGACTGTAATTAGACTCAGTCCAATGACAGCTGTATTCAAGGATTTAGAACTGATTTCCCACCAAGCACCAGAACCAGTGTCTTACAGCATTGTCTTTTATATTTTGAATTAAATAAATAAATTGAACAATATGCTTTTTGGCATATAATCTTTGTTCAGCATTCTGTCCAAGTAACTGCTTATCAGTTTATCAATTTTAATTGTAATGCTTTATAAACAACAAATAAACTACAATAAAATTTGAAGCAATCAGTATGTTTTTTAGTAGCTAGCCTAGAAATTCTATATGACTGGTTTCAATAAAAAAATTAATACTAATATTGTTACTCTGATGTAATGCTCTGAAAATACAATGTAAACATTTATTCAATAATTCTCAGAACATCTCTCTGAAGCACTGACGTGTTAGGATAACCAATTTACATATGGATAGACTGAACACAAGTGAAATGACTGGTCAAAATTTACATGGAGATTGGCAAAACTAAGAATAAAGCAATGAATCTGAAAAAAATTGGATCACTGTCTGAGACCTATTGCCATAGGGCAATATCCATTCCATTGAAATCATATGAGTGCACTGACAGCTGAGCTGCATATTCTTCTTTTTTCTTCATATATTAAGTCTTAAGCTACATTTAACAATGTCATGGCCAAAAAAAAAACAAAAACAACAACAACAACAACAACAACAACAACAACAACAAAAGAAAGAAAAAGAAGTTTCAGCTCTTTTTGCTGACCTTTAAATTTATATTACACTAATTTAGATTATGCAAATGTATTTCAAGTATGATCAAGGTTCAAGTAATGGCAGCTGAAGTATTACAACTATAATTACAGTTATCAAGGAATGGCAACTATATTTCTGTGACAAAGTTTCTTTGCCACTTGCTTCTTTGGTTCTTACTGCCATCACAAATTTTCCTAGATGTCAATGCAATTGACACCACACTACCATGTCAAATCTTCAATTAATCAGCCTGTGAATACACCAAGGGGGTGGGTATGCTAGAGACAAAAAGAGATGATGTCAGTGTAAGACTTGAAATTTTCATGTCAAAACAAATGGAAATGATATTTAAGTTACTTCTCTGCTAATAAAGAGGAACATTCAAGATATTGGTGTGGTTTTGTGGGGGGGTATTCCTAAAATGGGATATTAAAAGAACTAGTAAGTGAAGCAATCTGGTTAGAAAACCTCAAGGAAATAAATGTATTGGAAGTTTATAATACATTCAAAATCAAAAATGCAGAAGAATGTTTGTAATTTGCATCCCATGCAAAGGCATAAATCATTTTTTCTGGAAAGCTATTCTAGATGTAAGTGGATGGATAACTGCTTTAAAAAGGTATCAAGAGTAAGTAGTAAATCTACCAGGAGTACTGATCAGCTAAGACAGCTGTGCTGTCAGAGATAAAGGAAGAATTACAAAAAGGCATGATGAGTTGGACTTTTCAAGGAAGTTAATACTAATAATCAGAGTTCTTCAGTCATGTAAACACATTAAAAAAAAAAAAAAGTGAGATCACTATGCAGGAAATATTTAAAGTTTATCTAGGTGCAGTATGAAATTAATTACTTGTTCTCATCTTTCAAAATGATGATGGTAGTGATTAGACAGCAACAGACAATGTCCTTTTGTTGCTCTGCAACTTTTTGTCATTAAATCTTTTTTTTTTTTTTTTAAACAGGACAATCCTAATTTTTGGCAAGGTCATTTAGTCCAAAATCTGCTAAAAACAATGCTAGCTTTAGATTGCTCAGGGCCTTTCTTTCAACCAGGTTTTGAGCATCTCAACAGAAATTCTATTGCCTCTCTGGGAAATCTGTTCCAGTGCTTAACCACTCCCATTGTGAAGATTTTTTTCCTTATTCACAGATTCACACATTCACAGAACGTTAGGGATTGGAAGGGACCTTGAAAGATCATCTAGTCCAATCCCCCTGCCGGAGCAGGAACACCTAGATCAGGTCACACAGGAGTCCTTATATTGAGTTGTAATTTCCCCTAGTTCAACTTATGGTAGCTGCTTCTTGTTCTGTTGTTGTGCACATCTGAGAAGAGTCCAACTTCATCTTCTTAATAATATGAAGACTAATAGTAGACTCCCCTCTCTCCTTAGATTTTTTTTTTTTTCCACTGTCTAGGCTAAAAAAACTCCAAGATCCTTCAACCTCCTCTCATATACTAGGAGTTATAGGACCCAAACACTTCAGTAGCTCTCCTTTGATCTTGCTACAATTTGTCAGTATGTCTGCTGTACTAAGGGAGACCCTAAACCAGACCTGTTATTCTCAATGTAGTTTCACAGGTGCTTAGTGGAGGGGAATAATCACTTTCTGTGACCTGGTTATGTTTTTATTAATGCAACCCAATATGTGATTAGTTTTCACTGTACTGCTGACATGTTCAGGACCTCTAGAACCGTTCTTACAAAGTAGGTCCCTAACTATTCAGTTCCCAGCCTGTCCAATGGCTTGGGGTTTCGGGGAACTGCATAGGGGACTTTGCATTTGTATTTCCTGAACTTTGTGAAACTCCTGTTAACCCATTCCTCTAGTATATTGAGACACCTTTAAATGGCAACCCTGCCCTCCAGCATATAAACTGCTCATTGAAGTTTGAACATCATCCATGAACTCAATGGAAGTGTATTGCATTCTGATGCACATATTACTGAAGATATTTAACTGTATGAGTATTAATCCCAGAGGAATGTTACTCATAGTCACCTGCTAGACTTCACAGTGTTGACTATTACCTTTTAAGTTTGGCAGTCCAGCCATTTCTTCACCCAGCTTGCAGTGGATCCATGCGGTCCATATTGCCACAGTTTAGGTACAAGGTTGATGCAGGAAATCAAGCCAAAAATCTTCCTAAAATTTAGGTAAACAGCATCCATTGTTATCCTCTTTTCTACAACCAATCATTTCATTTTAAATGGCAATCAGGTTAGTTGGGCATGACTAGACCTGGTAAATATCCATGATGGCTGCTCCCAATCACCTTCTTGTCCATGAGATGTGTGGAAATAACTTCCATGAGCACTTTCCTGGGGACTGAAGTGTGGCCGACTGCACATTAGTTCACTTGTACTCCTTCCTACCATTTTTGGCAATGGGTATGAACATCTGCAATTCCCAGTCAACAGAATTTGAAATCAAAGGGCTTCCCTCAATTCCCCTAACCTTCCAAAGATGATGCAGAGTGGTTTCATGATGAGATCAGCCAGACTCTTTAGCACCTTTGGTTACCTTGTGCTTAGTTTCATGGACATTTATGTTTGTGGTTCATTTGCTGATGACACCAAGCTGTGTGTTGCAGTCAACATGCTGGAGGGAAGGGATGCTATCCAGAGGGACCTGGACAGCCTCAAGAGGTGGGCCTGTGTGAACCTCATGAAGTTCAACAAGGCCAAGTGCAAGGTCCTGCGTCTGGGCTGGGGCAATTCCAAGCACAAATAGAGGCTGGGCAGAGAATGGATTGACAGCAGGCCTGAGGAGAAGGACCTGGGAGTGTTAGTTGATGAGAAGCTTGACATGAGCCAGCAATGTGTGCTTGTAACCCAGAAAGCCAACCATATTCTGGGCTGCTTCAAAAGAAGCGTGGCCATCAGGTTGAGGGAGGTGATTCTCCCTCTCTATTCTGCTCTCCTGAGACCCCACCTAGAGTAAAGAGTTCAGTTCTGGGGACTCCAGCACAAGAAGGACGTGGACATATTAGAACAAGTCCAAAAGAGGGTCATGAAGATGATCAAACACTTATCCTACAAAGAAAGGCTGAGGGAGTTGGGGATGTTCATCCTGGAGAAGAGAAGGTTCTGGGAAGACATTATAGTGGACTTCTGGTACCTAAAAGGGGCCTACAGGAAAACTGGGGAGGGACTCTTTGTCAGGGAGTTTAGTGATAGGACAAGGAAAACCATTCTATGGTATTGGTAGTTCCCAACTCACACTAGGAGTGAAAAGTACCTCTACTGTTGCATAGTTTCTTTTCCCTAACAAGGCATAAGCATGTGGGGACAGACACACAGGTACAGACTTTGCCAATAAAGATTGGTGGAAAGTGTGCATTTGGTACTTCAGCTTTTTTCTCGTCCCATGTCATTAGCTTATCCTCTCCATTCAGCTAAGGACTCACATTTTAGTCTTCGTTTTACTGCTGTGGTGTCAACAGGGACCTTTTTTTGTTGTCATTCATATTCCTTACCAGTTGAAACTTCAGATAGACTTTGGACCTCTAAATTCCATCCTTGCATGCCTGGGAAACATTTCTGTTTTCCTTTCAGGTGGCCTGTCTTTGGTACCATTTTCCTTACACTTCTCTTTTGCCTTTGAGCTCTATCAGGCCACTCAGCCAATCTGGCCTCCAGCCCTGCCTGCACATCAGTATTTACCATTCTTGTGCTCTGAAGAGCTTCCTTCCCTTTAGAATGTGCAGCCAGAGCGCTTCTCTTTATGGGATTATGTGCCCTAATCACACGTTATGGTTAGACCAGTAACCCAGGAAGCAGGAAACTGCTTTCACACCTTGCCACAGGAAAGGAATAAGCCTATTTTAGAGCATGCATTTGTAGCCTAATTCATCTGTACGTCTCTTAAATGTGTGAAATAAAATATTTCAGTTATGGATCCTAGATAACTTCTCTCCTTCCATCTAGTTACCCACTTTCTAACTCCTAAATCATAGTGATCTAATTGATATGCCTCATAGTCATTCACATTTTTATGCTACCTTCTGTTCAAAATAAATTATTTTCTGTATGTTAGCACAGATCAAGAGAATTATTAGTTTCCAGCTACTCCTTTTTTTTTTTTTCTACTATATTACCCATCAGATTCTATGAAATTCAAAGGAAAAAAAAAAAAAAAAAAAAAGTGGAGGCCAGTTTTTAACCTTCTTGTTGGAGATAACCAAGAACTCTTGAGCTATAGGATAAAGGGAAAAGCAAAGGTTTTTTTTTCTTTCTTTTTTGTTTTTGTTTTTTTTTTCATCTGCACTGATAGTTCAAGCACTTCTTTCAGATGTACAGCTGTGCACTTATTTTGTGAACTGAGTTGTTCCTTGTTTGTGTTGACTTTCGCTGTTGTTGTTGAACTGGCATAAAGCCATTCATAGTGAGAAAACAATACATTACGAAACAAACAAACATAAAATCAAAATGATTAAATCAATCAGTCCACTTTAAAATAGAAAATAAGTAAAACATAGTTATCTTACTTCTTTTTCCATCTTTTTATGAATAGTTCACATGATTGTATCAGGAAATGATAGTCCAAGATGGAGAAAAACAAAAAACTTTCATATCAGAAGAGAATGATGTGATTTTTTTGCACATTTTTTACAGTTTTATATCACTTTTTTTCTAATTAGTCATCTTATGGTTCTGATTATCCATACTAACGTCCCTTCCTTACTTTGACCAGTTCTCCCAGACAGAGACCTAGCTTTCTATCTCTTTTTGTAGCCATTAGCGAGGTTAAAGCCTCTAGGCCCTGGCAGAATACTAATACTAGTATTGCCAGACCTCCAGATGCACTCTTACTAAAATGCTCTGTGAGCAGAGTTAGTGTAGCAGTGCAGCAGGAGACTGAGATAAGGGCATAACTACTGTTTCACAGAGTAACTGTGCACACAAGGTAGCTTCCTTCATGCATTTCAAATATGCTCATTTTCAATGTATCTAACATAACACAGCCAACACTGTATAAAAGAGAGCACCTTTTCTTCACCAAGCAGATCAGCTGTACATTGTGTTCAGCTTTGTGGTATGTCAAGTGTAGCATCACACCTCAATTTTAAATTACAGCTGTTTTATAGACCCAACCCAGTTGCAAATAAGGATGTTGGAACCTTTTAATTATCTTTTAATTACTTCCTTAATATCAGAAAAATATGAAGTACAACAACATAGAGAAAACATTTATTCCCCCAACATGGGATGAGTATGACAACATATGCAACTATTTTACTCATTCTCCTGTTTTAAAATATAATATTCTGATGGCATTTCAGTTCCTGTCTGGGAACAAAATGGTTGAGGTATAAATATTTTTCATAGGCTTTCTCACACATTTGTAGACTCGGCACAGTTTTTATATAGTGGTATGTGATTATATACTGGAGCCATTAAGAGTGGGGAATAGCTCTGTAGCTTGACTGAGGTACCAAGCAGAGCTACTTATTAATAACAAAGATAAGGCAGAAAGTGTCCATTTCACATGAATTCAAGGCAGCCTGGACAAGTTCTTGAAACATAAATCAATGTAGTTACATGAAATACCCAGAAACTCCCTTCTAGATGAAAAAGTCCTTGAACTCAAAATTGTTAGGAGCTGTGATTATATATGGAATAAGCATTTATATGCTTGTGCTCATCTTATACTCTTTTTCCTTGGCACCTGCTTTTGAGCAGGTCTCCTAGAGACAGGACACGCTGGGTTGGATGGGCCTCTGATCTGATGTGGTAAGAATATTCTTATGTTCCTAGCTGGAAGCCAGAAAATGGAAATGGATTTTAGCTTTAACTGCCATCATGGAAATACATTTTTAAAGATCAGTTGACTATGCAGAGTGGATTGAATCTCTTGCAGAGAGGTTAGAACCTGCTGAATGTTCTCAGATGTATATTTACTTATCATTTTCAATAGCAAATTTCTTGTGTGGGCAAAATAAACTGTTTCTGTGTTGCAGGTGTAGAAGCCTATCATTGAAGGAGTGCAGCAGATAACATGACTTAGCCTTAGTTAGCATAGCTCTTGTCAAAGACCCAGGAACTTTACTTCTGTTGTAGTAGAAGTAGATGAAATATGATCAACCACTTGCCCCAAACAACAGAACAGTTCTAGCGTGCTCAAGGAAATAGATAACTAAACTGTGCAAACAACCTCTTGATATTCAGGAAGTGCAAAAGTGTCAGAAGGGTCTGGAACAAGCACTCTGAGTGCCAGCAATGGCAACAGCAAATCTGTAAGTTGCAGCACAAGTTGAACAAACCATCCTATAAATAAGGGCATTTAAGAACACTGGGATAGCCAAGAGTTTCTGGAATAGACTCTGTGGAGGGAAATCCCACAGTTCTGCACCAGGATCCAGGATCCTTTCTCTAACCTCCAGAGAACACAGGGAGCTGAAGGGAGCCCAGTGGACTTTGTGGGCCTTCTCCATTATTATGCACAGCACAGCTGGCACTGCTGCACTGACCTGCCCAACCTCTCTCCAGGACTGTGCCATCTCTCTTGCAGGACAGGAAGATTATGTAAGAAAACAGTAAGAAAACCTGACTTCTTTTCCTCGCTTCACCACTTCCCCCACAGCACAGGAAAGTCATGTAAATTGTAAAATTGTGATTAAAGTGCTTTGATATCCAGGTCTATTTAGCCTCCACAATGTCATATGGTCTTAAACCATGACAAGAAGAAATAAACAGTTCCTACAGATCCTCTAGATGCAGAAAAAATAGGGCAGACTAAAAACTATAGTTATCAAGTGGCCATGTGGAATGGACAGGAGGAGAAATCCAACCTTATTGGCTCCAGCAGGGCTGTTTATTACATAACATCAGGCTAAAACCTGTGTCTTCCCCAGATGCTGTTTCATATCAGTTGTATGTATGAGCATTACGTTACTGGTTAAGTTCCTTATCACGCTACAATTAGTTGGAATAAGGTTCAAGAAAGTTGTCTGTTCCCAAAGTATCACCACGTTCTAGTTCTAAAATGGTTTTCACTAGCAATTAAGACAAATCAAGCTGCCTTTGCTTTACTACAACAAATGTTTATATTTGTTTTTAGCTGTACTATATGGAAACTAAACAGTAGTAGACAGTCTAATTTACCATACAGCAAATTGCAACTGAACATGTAGGAGAGAACTAAAACTGTGTGAAACAAAGATGTTTTCTGTGTGTTTCATAATATCCACCAACTGCCACCCTGGTTCCACTTATTTGTTCCATTTATTTGTTACAATTTCCTGTGATGGTTGGATATTTTTCTTCATTTTGTTGTTTTGCAGATGTCTTGGGGAAAGTGGGAAGGGTAAGAAAGAGGAGCTTGAGTGTGGAGTTTCTGCAGGCTGCATCCTGTACACTGATAACAGCACCAATCTGGAACAGTGATTCCTCCAGAATGATGAGATGGTTTCTGTCCTCTAGGAAGTCCACAAGGCAAAGTCACAGCAGCCACTGGAGACTCATTATGGCATAACCGTCTTCCATTTTTCTTATACCAGTTAAATTCTCTAAATAAACATATCCTTATTATCTATATTGTTTTCATTTCAGTTTTTAGGTTTTTGTTTGCTTAAAAAGCATTGCAAACATGAAAAGACTGCAACTAAGACATTTGTATAATATGAAACAGATTCAGAGAAATTTCATTGCCCCATCCACTTCAATGGACTGTGTTTTGATACCTAGTGGGAAAAGCAAACAAACAAACAAACAGAAAAAAATGGCAAAACAAGCAAACAAACAAACAAGAACAAAGCAAAACAACAACAACATCAACACCATAACTCACATCAAAGAACCTGAAAAAGGAAAAAGAATATCACATATATCTGTGTGTGTGATGGGTTTGCCTGCTCACTTTAGCAAATGTTTGGAAACACTGTTACATCTCCTCACTCCGTCTGGGAAGGACACAGAGCTATGGGATCCATGAGCTTGGTCTACCAGGGAAACCAAAATGAAGAAATCTACTCATGGTATACCAGCTTTTTTACTAAACATGAGCCCACTAAGCACATAAGCCAGCCAACAAAGCTCAGAAACAATCATAACCTGCTGTGTAGCACCTTAGGGGTGGAACATATTTTACTGTCGAAGATTATTGCTTCCCTCAGTCTTGTGATACCTGAATAGCATGAATAAGTGAGATACAATATCAGAAAAGGTTGTGTAAGTATTGCATTTCCTTTGCTGTGCTCACCCTGACATTGTAGTAGATTTCTTTTGAAAGTTTATTTTAGACTTGCTTGGTGCGAGAGAAGATTTCAGTGCTTCTTTGTTATTAACAAAAGTACAGAAAGATATGAGAGAAGGGAGTGAGTTACCAAAAATCAGTTCTGCGTATACAGGAAAAAAATAATATGTGTTTAACAACTTCTTCACCTAATGCAAAGCAACTGATTTTATTTAGTTCCCATGAGAGGGGCAAAGATGCTCAAAGATGAGTTAATTTAAATTACCCTTTTGTGTTTCAGCCTTTCCTAGCACTGACACTAAAATTGTTTAATCAACATTCTAATATGGAAAAATAATGAATATAAATAATGTTAATATTTGAATATACAGCAAGCTGGTAACATTTAATCTGTAAACTTTAACATATTCTTTTTGGCATGAATAAAATGTAATGCTTTCACAGGTTCCTGGCAAGAAATATAGATTCTAGCTGAGAATCTATTCAATTTACTTAGTCATTTTACACATAGGAAGATTACATTTTAAAATAACTTTACCTATCTCCTCTATTAACTTTTTTCAGTTTGGGTGGAGGGCTCTAAAGCTTTACAACGTTCATAACCACCTAGCTTCACAGATATTACTGCTGAGTTTTTATATTGTGTATAACATACAGATGCTCAAAAAGATAGCAATAATGGGCTGCCTCTAAGCTGTTTATTTAAAACTATGCTGGGAAAGAAAAAAAGTCTCTTGATTTAACCTTCAAAATACCTTTCAAACAGCTTTTAAAATATCAGAACTTTTTAAAGGGTTTCTAATTTATTTTTAACCTCACAGAATTTCACTACTTAAATGCTTGGTGAACACACTAAACCACATTCCTTATGTCACCTTGTATCCCCCTTGTTAACTTTCCCTTTTTCATGGAAATTCTTTAATGAAAATTATTTATTTATTCTTTAAGCCCCAGTAAAACTGCTTCTATGCACTGGATATATAACAAATATGTTTATGTGCACCTTGAGTCAGCTTTGTACATGATATATAAATGAAATCACAGCCTATCCTTCACAATTACATTTTCTCTAGATGCTTCAGTGTATGTAAGCATCTTGCTGCTGGGGATGCTTTTGGTTGTAATATAGACAACTAAACTTTAAATCCCGATCACGTGGACTATTTTGAGACTTTCATAGCCTGCCAACACATCCATACACATTTCATTGCAGTGTTCTACTTTTACACATGCTTTACTATCATAATATTAATCCCATTTCATCTGGGTTTTTTAATGGGATAAAAGATAAAAGAAAAAGCAAAGTATTACAACTAGATAAAAACACCAGTGCACTTTGCAGATAGGGTTATAAAATATTCTCAGAGGATCTTGACTCAAAGCCACCATCTGTTTCTACTGAAGCTTAATATCAACCCATTATACAGTCATTTCACAAATAAAACACAAGATGTCTTGCAAGTTTTCAATGCTTACCTTGTTTCAAAACAAAGTCACACAGCACAGTTCATCTGTACTTACAGTTCACCAGGAAAACCCAGAATAGTCAATATCTCTAAACTCCTCATACATTGTACAGAAGGCAACATTTTAAGGCAATTTTTTGAAGTGATGGGCTAAACACAGCCAGATCACTCCAATTATAAATAATATGAATTGCTTTGAGGGATAGTAAGGCCCAAGGTTTGACTGGGTTGCATAAAACATAGAAAGAATGAACACTTGAATTTTTAATCATATAATTATTCTCTCTCCACAGTCAGACTACCATGGCCCAGTTCTAATGTCTGCTGTATTGAATCATTCATTAGGTAACAGTTTCTATCATTCCATGATGTTGCCTAGAAAAAAGAACTTTTTTTGTTTTTCACAAAAAGTCTACAACAATTTCTCTTTTTATCAGCATAACTCTAGCATCGAATGACCATTCCCAGATACTTATACTTCTCTTCTGGTTTATCAACTGGGAATGTCTTCTTTTTCCTATATCTTTCCCTCTTTCTAGAAAGTAAAATATGTGTCCCACTAGTTACTCTGGGACTACACAGAAACTTGTACTCAGTATTTGTAGAAAATGGTAGAAAATAGCAAGACACTTAAATAGCAAGGGGAAGGCATATTTAAAACATTCTTGCTGTTCTTGAAAAAAATACTTAGAGAATAGACCACAGGGCACTGTACACTAACTGTGATCAAGTGAAAGTGTTACTGACATGTCAGGCATAGCAGTGAACACCAAATTAAAAGCTCAGACTAATAAGGGCGAATTAACCAGGGCACAGTCTCATACTTATTTCAGAACTCAAGCAAAAACTTAACTGGTGTCATGCTGTCCTGTGCAGATACAAATCTGACTTGATGATAGGTTGGGAACCTATCTGAAGCTCTTCAATTCAGAAAGGGGAAATTACAGATTAAAACCAGAAAGGGCTATGGCATGCAGCCAGCAAAAGTAGGAGAGTGAAACAAGAATACACCATACGGAATATTACTCGAGTCTCTCATGACTAGAGATAACTTTTCTTTCTATGCTGGTAGAAGGGAAGAGGGAAAGCTCTCAGTTTTGTAAGGAACGGGGGGTGCAGAACAACAGAAGCAAAGGGGTTAATGCTGTCAAATGTACCAGAAGACTAGAAAAACAAGCTAGAAGGAAAAACAAGACTGGAATCAACCTTGAAAGGTCATTTATTCTCTCTCTTTGCCTGAAATTATATTCCTATATAATTTATACATATTCCCTACAAATATTTGCAAAATATTTTTTGAAATACATTCACTGTTGGAGATTTCATAACCTATCCACAAAACCTGCTCTTTGATTTGTGACATTTAAAATTGGAAAATGTGTTCTTTATTGTTAATCTTGTATATCCATTGATGGATTTGGAGTCTATTACTTTTTGTGCTATTCAAAATACACACTAAATATGATTTATTCCTTTTCTCTCTGTAGTTCCTCTTAGCACATTAGAAAATCATTGGCATGTCTTTGTCAGCATCCAAATCATTAAGGAAAACACTGAGTAATCTAGGAAATTTGCAGCAGTACTAAGATTATGAGAAATCTTCAGAATGTTAATATTTCCAAAAATGTTGAAGACATCAAGAAATCTCAGTGGATAACCATTTGAAAGAAAGGATTCAGAAAGAATGAAAAAAGAAGAAATTATCTGGGTCAGATGAGACTAGCAAGATTTATTTTATTAATCTGAGGCAGAATTGCAGCATTGAGGCTGACAAGGAGCTCGGAGAAAAGGAAGTGGCATGGAGAAGAGCAAGTCCTTAAAGAAAAAATGACTGGAACAGGAGCTGCAGGAAAGAAGAGGAACAAAAAATTAGTATTCAATCAGTTCTGATCATGTTAAATTTAAGCTGATAACATTAACCAAGAAGAGATGACAGAGAGAGGCTAAAAGAGAGAGGTTGAGGGCACAAAAGTCTGTATATGAGATGTTACCATAACAGCTGATAGTCAGAGACCTTTAAGAAGAATTGATCACTCTCAGAAAGCATCCAAAAAAAGAGTAAAGGTGTCTAAGAACAGAACCTTTCATGTTCTTTCATTATCTAGTTGCTATTTTTGAACGCACATTTTTGCAGTACAAATAGAAGAGCTGAAATTGAATCTTTCCCTGCAGTGTAATTAGTTTTACAGGATAGTACATTTCCTTTTCAGTAACTCCAGTGAAACAACAGGTAGCTGGTTAATGAAAATAAACATATGATTATTCATGTAGTAGAATAGATAAACTACATAGATACACTAAAATAGATAGACTACAACAGATAAAATTAAAAACTTTAAGTTTGTGGACTCCCAGCATTTGCACTCTGCTTCAACATGATTTTCTGTATAATTACCAGAAAAAATAACTTCACCTACACTGATTTTCAAGACAACCCATTTAGTGTTTTCCCTTAGACCCAGTTGCCACATTATAAAGACGATTTTAAGAGAGTATATTTGACTTTTGTTAATAAAAATGTATCACATTCTTAGGCAGCCTTTCATATGGACAAATAGGATAATGAGTCTTAATTATTTTTAAACTCCTAATGACTTTTTCAGAGCTTACCAATACCTTTAAAACCTTTGTTCCTTGCCTTATAAAATTTCATTCTATTATTTAAAAAATCTCTCTGGTTTATTCTCATATTTCGGCATCAAGGATTGCATAGTATTCTTTCTACTTCTGACAGAAGCCTATCTTTTCATCACTACAACACCACAAAACACAAAATATTAATTCTGATTTACTGCTGGTGAGCTCTTGCCCATTTTATGCAGTCAAATCACTGTCAGGAGGAATGGAGAAAGAGAAAAGATGTCAGGATTTTTCTATTGGCAAAGAAACGAAAATTAACTTGATGGAAAAGATATCTCAGAGAAGACATTTTTCTTTCCTTGTATCAGCTTGCTGCTGGTATAATAAATGATATGAACACTGAGAGGTTTTTATTTACCTAACTAAATACACCTCATCAGCTAATTTTTGGAATAGAAGCTACTTTGGGAATATGGTGTCAGCTCTTCCCCATGTCCACTGTGTTCCCGTGAACTCCCACAATTCTGCAGAAATGAAAGAATAAAAGCAGTCCTGGAAGTTAGATGGCCAAGAAATTATAAGATAGTGTCTATAAGACAGCCATGAATTCTGTTCCTTGAAAGTAAAGGAACTTAATAGTAATGCATCTTACGAAACCTTTCAGTCTGTATTAGACTGATGAAATATATGCATTCTGCTTATTTCTTATCTCAAAAGTATCGTTCCATGTTCATCTTAGAAAATTGACATTCAAAACATCATTTCATTATCAAAAGAATGTTCCTTTACAAAGGAGCAAAGAAAAAAAAATCAAAATCTTCCCTTGAACTTAGCAAATACATAAACTCGTACATGTGTATATATACATATATACAATAATATCCATACACATGCATGCGCAGATATATGTCATAAGAACAAACTAACTAAAATTGAAATAAAACAGTGCTTTGAGTAAATAGTGTCACTATTTTAATATTCAGCCTCAGAAATGTATTTTTTCCCCTTGTTTGTCATGATTTCATGCGAAGTAGTTTTACCTGTTACATCTCTTCAGGCTAGTATCTACCTCAGTTGTACTTCAGAAAGGAAATATTTACTATTGAAAGGGAAATAGTCAAGGACAGTGGGCTAGGAGAGAGCTCCCCAGGTTTATTTCAGTCTTGTCCATAGAAACAAAAACTCCTACATTTTGACAATTCCCTGCCTCTCTATCTTTGTACTATGTGGCCATGCAAAAGGCATAGGTAGAGGAGTTGGAGTGTGGAACAACAGGATTATTTCTTGCAATGCAAGTATTGCCCATTTTGTGCCCTATTGAGATACGAAAAAGGCAGGCATTACCTAAAGTTATCACTATATACTCCTTCCAGAAGTCAGCACTTAATCTTTCTTTTAATTGCTTCTCTTCTTTCTGAATTTCCTGGTAGTAAACAGAGTAAGTTTGAAAAAAATTCTTTTATTGAGTGGTGAATAAAAGACACAGAAAATACTATATGCCCCAATTTTTATTTTTTTCTTGGAACTGAGTTCTCCAAGGAGCACCTCCAACCCTGACAACATTCCTGAGATATATTTATTCTATCATCACTGTAATATGTTATTAACATGTTACACTGGAAAAAAGTACTCTAAAACTACATACGTTCAGGTATATATTTTATTTCTGACCCCCTACTGCTTCTATACATGAGAAAGTTGTTGCACACTAACTATTGTCTTTAATGACTGCAATAACTTAATCATTTACATTAGCTTTTTTTCCTGAAAAGACATATGTAGTGGATCTTTTTGATCAATTCTTAAGGGAGTTTGTTAGCCTTAAAGCTAATGTGTTATCCTCTAAGCCTGTAGAAAATGAACAATTCCATCTCTAAGTGGTATTTGAATGTTTTCATAATCAAGTGCATTTCCCTTATGTATGCTGAATCTACCAAAATGTTTAGGTTTTCTGACTGAGATACATACTAACGACTACATAATTTGGGTTACCACATCAGAGTACAGTAATTCAGTAAAGGCTAAGAATGCTGATAACTAGTATATGCACAAGAAAACCACAGGCCCACTGTTACTAACTGCCTACAGACATTGCAAGTGCACATTACTTTCCAGAACAAACCACATACAAGAGGCAGAATCCCAGCCATTTTGTTCTGTTCCACAAGTTAACAAACTCATTAACTTCCACTCAGTTACATTTGTGGAGAGGAACAGAACTGGATGTTTTGAATTTAAACTTCAACAGCACAAGAAAAAACATCAATTCTTTTCGCAAAAGAAGATACAGTCCAAAAATCTTGATGATACTGAAGATTAAATGCAGACTGTAAGGATCCACTTTTCATAGCAAACCTTATGATTTTGTACATTGTCTGTTTAGCCATGGGTTATTCCAAGTTTTTTTTTAAACCATTCTTCTCATGGATATGGGTACGGACATACTCATTAAAAAGAGAAAATAAATTGACATGTACAAGGAAATATTATTCCCCTAAAAAGCAACAGCAACTGAGAAGAAAGCATGTGTACAAAATGAGCATTTATCATTCAGGCCACTTTTTCCTATTTCTTTTCACAGTGAAATAGAAACATAAACACATAAATAAACAATTTTTTAACTCTGAGAAACTTTGGTCCCATAGCTGGAAGAAGAAACCATACTTTCAAGAAACTAAGTATATCCACTGTCCTTCCTGTTCAGCTTTTAATGCCACATTTCATTCCCTCATTCAGCAGGGGAAAATAATAAAAAAAAGCATGTACCCCATAATATACCGTGGTGTCTAGCTTTACTTTAGAAGTTGTCACTGCAACTTAAGTGAATGCCATATAGATAGTTGTTCAAGCTGATACTGTCCTTGGCAGCACTGTACAGGGCAATCTTTCCATAAGAATAAACAATTCTTGAACAATTTATCCAATCTACTAGCTCCAAACATATTTTTTGTCAGCATGAGGCATGGATGTTTCTCTTCCAATTACTTCTATTCCTTGCAGAAATGTTTAAAAATGTTTACCAAGGACAAATCGGAAGAAATCTCACTCTGTTTCTGTATGAGTGCTCTATCTCTCACTCTTACACTAATTCAGCATAGTCAGTTGGTAGCAGCTCATTTAGTAATCTGAGTTCAAGTCAAGTTTCTCCTCAAGCCTCTAATACCACACAAAGACTATTATCACTCATGGACCTATAATACTAGTACTTTAGTGCTGTCAATGCCAAAATTTCATAAGTTTTGGCCATATGTAGGATTAGAGCAACTTCCTTCCCAAATGGCTGAACTGGACTAACAGCAGCTCTTAAGATAATTAGTATGTTTTCTTCTGGCATAAACATGGATAAAATGTGTTCAGCAAACTTCTCCCACTACAATATGATTTTCATTCCATGTGCCTTGCATGAGACTGATTGATTGTTGCTAAATACTGTATAAAAAAATCCCTTAAGCACTCAGGCCAACTGATGATCTATACAGATAAAGTTTCAACTGAGTAGACAAAGTGATTCCTTCTGATTATGTAAAGCTTGATCTGTAGTTGTGTGGTGCGACCTGGGTCCTATCCACATTGCTAGAGTGCACCTCAGCTCCTGTCTAAACTGTGAATCTGCACTTCCTGTATAAGGCAACCAGGATGTATAGGACTTCTGTACATGCTCATCCTATAACATAAAAGACACAGGTAATAAGTCAAACATGTAGGTAATCTAGATGTGTTTTAAATATACATAAACAGAAAAGGCAATCAAATCTTTAAAGCTATTTTAACAATCCATCAAAATGAAATATTGTTTATTTATTTGAAAGGAGGTAAGATTAAATCAAAAGGCTTTTTAATCATTTCCTTTCTGTGACTATTAGATAAAGACCAAATATTTATGTTTTCAAATATATGCATCAAATACCTTCTTGGAAAAATATACCATTTTCTGTATTCTTCTTTATAATGAGGAATGGCCATTTGCAGTTCAGAAGTGGCCTATATTTCAAATACTCCTAAAATATCAATATAGAAAGCTTTCTGTTCAAAAATGTATTTTTTAAGAGTTTTTATACTTCTTTAAAGTGCATGTATTTACACACTATAACTGTTTGAATCCAGTTTAAGACAGGTCACAAACACTGGAGTGTAATCCAAACAAAAGTAAGAAATTAAATGAAAACTGAGCTATCACTTTCTTACCTCATAATAAAGCAACATTATAAAAAGCAGTTCAGATATTCCAATAATGATAGAGATGAAAGAATCACAGAATCACAGGATATTTGAAGTTGGAAGGGACTGCTGGAGGTCATCTGGTTCAACCACCCCTGTTCGAGAAGGGACACCCAGAGCAGCTTGCCCAGGACCATGTCCAGACAACTTCTAAAGACCTCCAAGGAGGGAGACCCCCACAACCACTCTGGGTAGCCTGTACCAGTGCTCAGTCACCATCACATCAGGAAGTGTTTCCTGATGTTCAGATGGAAACTCTTGTGTTCCAGTTTGTACCTGTTGCTCCTTGTCCTGTCAATAGGCACCACTGAAAAGAGCCTGGCTCCATCTTCTTTGCAACCTCCCTTCAGGTATTTATATACATTGATAAGATCTCCCCTGAGCCTCCTCTTCTCGAGGCTCTAGGCAGTCGCAGCTCTCCCAGCCTTTCCTCGTAGGAGACGTGCTCCAGTCCCTTCATCATCTTTGGGGCCCTTCATTGGACTCTCTCCAGCAGCTCCATGTCTCTCTTGCACTGAAGAGCCCAGAACTGGACACTATACTCCAGGTGTGGCCTCACCAGCGCTGAGTGGAGGGGTCACCTCCCTCAACCTGCTGGCAGCACTTTGCCTAATGCAGCCCAGGGTACCATTGGCCTTCTTGGCAGCAAGGGCCCTCTGCTGGCTCCTGTTCAACATGGTGTTTACCTCCAGGTCCTTTTCTGCTAAGCTGCTTCCCAGCTGGGTGGCCCCCAGCATGTATTGGTGCCTGGGGTTGTTCCTCTCCAGGTGTGGGACTTTGCACTTCTCCTTGTTGATATATACAAAGATACTAAAGCAAAAAAATAAAATGACCTTGTTAGTTTTTGCCTGAATTGATGGTGTGTCTTTAGAGCATATCAATAGACATAATAAAGGGAGAAAACAAGAAAAAGCCCTTGTCTTGTTTTTAACTCTTTTTGTTATCCCGGAGGCAAAAGCAACTATTTTTGATAAAGTATTCATTAAAAGAACCAAGAAGAGTCAATAAATGAAATTTCAGTTAAAAAAAAGAAAAGCAGATTTTGAGTGCTTTCTTCAGATTACTTTAATGAGACCCAGTCTAATTCCTTATACAACTTAAACTTTAATGTGGTGAGTCATCTTCATGTGGTTAAACAGACAAGTCAAAATTGGTTTTCATTCTCTTTAGCCCTTGCTACCCTCACTGTGTAATCTGAAATACATTTCCACTTTGTGAACAGCTGTTTTGGAAAATAAAAATTGCTTTTTACACATGGCAAAATCTGTGACACTACACTGAGCAAAAAAGGTTTAAGTCTTGCCCTTTCATGCATCTGTCAGAATGGAAAATTTTAAGAGGTACTCATTTCTAATGTATATGTTATTTGCACATGCATACACACAGATATACAACCTGCAATAAAGAAAAGAATGCTCATAGAACAAAATATTGTAAACCTAAGCACTTATATTTATAAAATACCATTATGGAAGTTGCCTATGAAGTTTTCTTTTAATCTCCTTGTGCAAGCACGTAATATTTTGTCTTTATTTGTGCAATCTATGTTGTTAGATTTATTCACATTCAACAGAAAGAAAATAGACAGTGCTGAGTTACTGAACAACTGCTCAGTAATGTTTGCTCTATTTTGTCTCTCTTTTATATATATATAGTTTATCATTTTATTCATTAGGCACTATAAAACTAGCTCTGAATACAAAGTAAAAAGATTAGGACCAGAAAGATCAGAAAGCAATGTTTTAAACATAAATTCATAACTGTAGTACTTCCATGAAGTTCATATTTTACAGCAGAGAACTGAGATATGCAGAGATTAATATAAAACTTTCCTACATGTTTCGAGTGCTCAGTCCAAGAAACCTTAGACATTATTTTCCAGGCTGTTTAGCCTTTTGTATCAGTGTATAGTGGTATAATTTAATTGATAGTATTTGTAAAAGGGAGTTTTCATTTTCTCATAAAATCTGATCTTTACATCTCAAATTCGGCACCCAGAAAATGAAGAACAACCTATTTAAAAACCACCTGTGAAAAATCTGACTTAAATAATGATTGTGTTGTCTCAGCATCAAGCAAGAACTCTCTAGAAAAAGAAAGAACAGAATTTGATTAACTGGAAAAATAAATAATTTCCTTAATAAAATCTTTCTTCGTCTTTCTGTCTCCTGACTGATTCACTATACTCATGTGTACTATATGCAAGTTCTGAAGAAATGAAGTAGGCGTTATATAAAAAAAGTCCTTAAATGTTTAACTTTCATTCATATCCAGAATTAGGATCCCACAGGCAAAGACCCTGCAAAAATGTTTATCTATAAAGGCTTAGGCTTCATGACAGTTATTGTTGTGTTAATATTTCTGTCTTCTAAAATTTTATATATATACAAACTGAAAAAAGAATCTGAATTTATTGGAGTTAGACGGAACTTCAGATTTGCATTTCTCTTCCACAAATTTATTTAGTTGCTCTATCATTCATGTAAGCTGCTTTCACAAGATTCTACAGCAATGTATTCCACAGTTCCTACTGTTCATGATGAACAACCTCTTTTAGATTGCTGGAATGTACTATGCCCTCCCTCCCCTTCCTAATTTTACTTCATGAATAATATTTCTTATATTTTTGAGAATAAATGACCATTTCCTTCTTCGGTTTTTCAGTGCTGCACACAATTTTATAAACATTTACCATTTCCTGTTCTGTGTTTTCTAATTTTGTGTCCCCATCTATCAATTGCACTTTATACAAACACCTTTTTATCTATACTTTTGATTATTTTTGTTACTTTTCCGAGAAGCTGATACAGTCCTACTACATATTCCTTGAGATGTTAGGACCAGAAATGCAAAATTATTTAATATATAGCCACACTGGGAATTTGTAAAGTGGTATAATGATGTTTTCTGCAGTGTTCAATACTGTAAGAACAATATTATAATTCAACATTATATGATGTTTAACTCTTCAGATGCTTTCATCTTTATTACTCTGAATATCTTGGTCACTTTAGAAAATTTTTGTGTTATCTTGAGGAGAGAGCTGAGAGGAGCCTGTGGAACTTTAAAAGAGTTATTCTTACCAGACTACTGCCATTTCAATATTAAATGTACCTTCTGTCCTTGCAATGAAGTTTCCTGTTTCTCTTCATGTAATAACTAGTATTCATGGAATGATAAAAGTACAGAGTGAGCATAAATAGCACAGAGAATGGTGTTAATTTCCTGAAAACATCTGTGCCTGTACTTCTCTAATACCATGATTGTTTTTGCACTGATTCCAATGGATATGTGCAAATGCTTGTGAGGATTGGTATCATGTGGGCCTCTGCATATTCTAAAATAACATCAGTAAAGTACAATGTCTAATCCTGTACTTTTGTTGTTGTTGTTGTTTTGTTTGTTTGTTTGTTTGTTTGTTTTTGCTTTCTGTTGTTGGTGGTGGGTGTTTTTTGTTTCTGTAAGGTCAATTAAATACATGCAGTTTAAGAATAGCTTCAATGGATACTGGAGAATGGGAAGAATAAGTCAGGGGCTCCTCATAGGCTTTCTTTATTGAAAGTTTTTTCCTTTCTGTGTCACACAGCCAAGGCCAAAATTTTTCATGTGTGATTGTACTGAAGTTCTTTGAAGTATATGTGCTTATAAACTCAACAATATGAAACAAAATGTATTTAAGCAATCTGTGTTCTTTTCTGGTTATAAGATTTTTAAGCTAAAACACCATAAAACTACTAAATCTTATGTGTAATGTAGAATATTCCCTACCTTCCAGTAAAAATGCTAGACCTCTATATGATTTGATGACAGAAACTAGACATACTTACATTGTACTGAAGAATGAAACCTTTCAGGGGAACAATATTAAAAAGAAAACATTTCTAAAGACAGCCTGTATGGTTAAAGCAGTTAAATCTAATGGAAACACAGAAACATTTAACAGTATGTTAGGAGGATGTGATCTGTTTCTAGTGTAGTTTAATTTGAATCTGCAATAATTACCCAACTGGTGTTTAACTTACTGAACTCCAGCAGAACAGAAATGATGAAATTAAAACCTGTGATGAACATTGTAAAAAAACTGAGAAGAGTTCCCCGCCCCCCCCCCCAAAAAAAAAAGAAACAACAACTGTGGAATGCTTTTCAGCAGAGGATAACTGTCTTCAGCTTCAGTTTTGCTGTTAATATAGTTTTATTCCCTCGTATTTTTCAAAGTTAATAATTTTCTTGTTGAACTGAAGATTATTCTATCATTTTTTTCTCTTTCTTTCATTTTTTAAATGGAGAAACTTAGTTATAGATTTTCATAGACTCTGAAATGCACAAACCAAAATTTCTCTTTAAACCTCAAGAACAAATTGAACAGCCTGTAGAATTATTAGCATAATTCCCAATGTTACACTGTTGAAAGTGATAGGGATATTTCTAAAGAGTAATAAATGAACTTAAGGAAAAGAAAATTTCAAAATCCTTCTAGTTACCAGGGCCCTGGTCCTTCTTATTGTAAGGTCAATGAAGAATTAATGTAAACATTGCCATTATATTCAGTTCTGAAAGTTCAAGAGAAAAATCCATCATCATTTTCTATTTTCTTGAGGGATAGAAGATGAGTTAAATTACCTGAATGTGGAATACTTTGGTCAGATCAGAGAAACATTTTCCATAAAGCACCAACCAGGCAAGGAGAAATGATGCTCTCAGCATTTCTGCTGGACAAGGACAAAGGTTGCTGGTTGCCTAAGTCCAGCTTCAACTGGTGGCTGCTAGCATTGCTTGCTTGTGATTCAGCGTGTGCTAAATCACACTCCATATTCCTGTTCTTATCTGCTTTTACTGGTTACAAAAGAAGCCTCTGATACTGCCAGGTCTTTTTCTTCTTGTGCAGCTCTTTGGACAGCTACCAGTCTTTTCCCTCTGCACTCATTTCACAGAATCACAGAATGGATGAGGTTGGAAAAGACCTCTGGAGGTCATCTGGTCCAACCCCCTGTGGTGAGACCCTCTGCTGACCTACATTGGCAAGGGTGAGCAAAAAGAATATAGGTTAACAGGTGCACCCACTCACGTCAGCACATGTGCTGTCCAGTTTCTCTTTATGGAACGGGATTGCACTGTCCTGTTCAAACTGGGTGCAACAACCTGAAACAAAACATATTCCAAATGACCTCAATCAAGGCATGTTTCGGAAGGCAACGTCAAGTGACAAAATCCACCAATGAGCAAAAAGATTGCCCAGCCTTGGCTTATGATAAATATACAGTTTGAGGGACCACTAATTGGAAGGGTGGACTGGAGGAGCTGTCCGGCAAAGGAGACATCCAATGTCGTGATAGGGAAATATGAGACCAGTGTGCAGCATGGATCTGACTGTTAGTCTCTTTTGGGTAAAAGAGCTAACTAACCTGAGTTTTAGCAATTGCCTTATGCTTTTTTTTTCCTCTTTGTTTTCTGATTATGCCCTATGCTTTTCGCTGGCAAAACTAGTCTTTTGTTTCTACAATAAATCATTGTAAATCTGTTTCTGCCTTGTGTATCATTTCATAATTTGGTATCCAAAAGAACATTTTTTGTCTTCTGAACTCCCTTGTTCGAGAAGGGACACCCAGAGCAGCTTGCCCAGGACCATGTCCAGACAACTTCTAAAGATCTCCAAGGAGGGAGACCCCCACAACCACTCTGGGTAGCCTGTACCAGTGCTCAGTCACCATCACATCAAGCTAAGCTGCTTTCCAGCTGGGTGGCCCCCAGCATGTATTGGTGCCTGGGGTTGTTCCTCTCCAGGTGTGGGACTTTGCACTTCTCCTTGTTGACCTTCATGAGATTTTTGTCAGCCCAGTTCTCCAGCCTGTCAAAGTCCACCTGGATGGCAGCACAACCCCTTGGTATATTAGTCATGCCTCCTAGTTTTGTCATTTGCAGACTTGTTGAGGTTTCACTCTGCCCCATCATCCAGATCATTAATGAAGATGTTAAACAAGACTGGACCTTGTATTGTCCTTTGGAGTACACAGCTAGTTTTTGGCCTCCAAATAGACTTTCTGCCGCTGATATTGCGCCTCTATACAATGCATCACTGGGTTTGTGCCCCTAGATAGTGTACCACTTTTGCTCCACACTGTGTAATATTTTGCTTCTCATACTCCTATTGATCTTTACCTTGAACTGAGCACAGATCAGTATCCGTTCTAGAGGGTACAGAGTACCCTTTTTCATTTGCTGGGAACATGAGAAAGTGATGGTTTGCTTCATCTTTATAAACTATTTACACACTAAAACCCAGACAAATGAAATGAAAATCATACTAGTGCTATGAAATTAAAATTAATTGGGTTGTGGAAATAAATAGGGAGACTCTCCATCTTTCAGAGATTTTGAGGTCCTTATAGAGCTCTTTTCTTCAGGAAATCCTATAGGGCTGAAAGAATTTGTGGGGAGAAAGTAGATAGTGATGATGGTGAAAAAGTACTGTAAATGGTGTGCAGCAGGTAGTGTAGTTTATACTAAACTTGCAGAAGACAGAAGGATAACTGAAAGAGCTGTGGAAATTGATCGCTACTCAAAGACTCGATCAAGCTTAAATGACCATCGTTATGACAGTTGAGTCTCTGGACTGGGCAGGATTTCCCCAAAGACCTATGGATATGCATGAGCTCTATTCAAGCTTTGAGAGTACTTGACATCAACCTGCAAGAACAATTTAGTAGCTAAAGGAGGTGTAAGTCATGAGATAGAAAGGTCCTTTCCTTTTTGATGTATGGAGACGAAGATACATCAGCCGTAAAGATAAAATTTTACTGCTAAAATATTGTGGAGATGATATTTTTCTACCTACATACATAGATTTTTGGTGTGTTTATTTCCCAAGCTGATGCTGTATCTACTTTAAAACACATTCTATGCTCTCTTTCACTGATACCCTTCATTATTTATTATATTGAATTAGATAAGGTTCACTGATTGGATAACATATTCTTAAGAATCCCCCAAAAATATTTAAGGTAGGCCTGAACTTCAGAGATGCAAATACCTAAATTTAGATATCTGCTATACAAATGACTATATAAAAAGCTAGGTGTCTAAACTCACCCTGGTCAAAAGAGGCCCATTCAATATAGACATGCTAATCACATCTTAAAGCATCTACACCTGGTGAGCAGAATTGCTCTGTGGAGTAAGTGTATTGACTACGAGTGGACTTAAGGGTCTAATGTCAGTTAAGTTCCCCTGTGGTGTCCTGGATGATCTTCAGCTGTTTTTACAGAAAGGCCTAAGTCTCCTGTAGGTCCACGTAGTAAAGACTACTCGAAAGCAGAGAGCAGCAGCAAGTCCTTGACAACAGCTATAACTAGCTAGATTTATGCAGCAGAAGCAGAAAACAAACAAACAAAAAAGTAGTAAAAAATTAACTTTGTGTAGCTGTTGCTAATGCTATACTTCCATAAGATATTTGGATCAGGATGCCAAAGATGTTAAAAACCCTAGTGATAATATAGTCTCTATATATGGAGAATGTTAAAGAAACTGGTCTGGGACTATAAGATTAGCAAAGACATTGTCATCATATGCTGAAAAGTCATTTAGAACACAGCAGATAACAGCCTTTTGGGGGCTGTGTAAGTGGACACACATATGGAGGTGTGTACAAAGTTGATCTCTAGGTGGAGGTGCTACACATCCATGTTAGGCTGTCAGCTACAACCTGACACCTTCAGTGGTCAGAACAAGCATCCTGTTCCTTTAGGTCAAGGATGGAGGTCTAAAATGAACTGGAAGGGCTGAGGCCTTGGCTGGTGTTAACATGCTTTGTGCATATTGTAGAACAGAAATGTTAAAACAGAAATTGCTACCTACTTACTATCTACGTAGTAAGGAAGTTTTAAATTATATGTCACTGAGTGGAATGATTCTGTTTTTGTGACAACTCCACCCAAACTGCCCATGAAACTCCTGTATCATACTTAAGTCTGAACATTCCAAACATCCTTGAACATCCTAACACATTTCAAATGGTGTTAGACAGTAACACGTGGACAACAAAACTGAGTCTCTAAATACTCCCAATATTCTTGACAGGATATGCATATTAAGTCTTCGTGAAACTTACCTCTAAATGAATTGGACACTTTTGTCTGTGAATAATACCTATAAGAGTATATTGCAAGTATAAAAGATAAATTAATTCCCAGATTCTCAAATATTTTTCTAATGGTAAGGAACATACAGTCTATTTGGGATGCTTTCTGACATTGTATGAAGAATTAAGTAACTTCATTGATAACAGGTCGACAACAAGTTAAACATGAGCCAGCAGTGTGTCCTGGCAGCCAGGAGGGCCAACCGTATCCTGGGGTGCATCAGGCACAGCATTGCTAGCCGGTTGAGGGAAGTCATTGTCCCGCTCTGCTCTGCGCTGGTGAAGCCTCACCTTGAGTACTGTGTGCAGTTTGGGCACCACGTTACAAGAAAGATATGGAACTGCTGGAAAGGAGGGCTACTAAGATGGTGATGGGCCTAGAGAGCAAGACTGGAGGAGTGGCTGAGGTCCCTTGGTTTGTTCAGCCTGGAGAAGAGAAGACTGAGGGGAGGCCTCATGGCGGCCTGCAGCTTCCTCACGAGGGGAGTGGAGGGGCAGGCGCTGATCTCTTCTCTCTGGTGACAGCAACAGGATCTGAGGGAATGGCCTGAAGCTGTGTCAGGGGAGGTTTAGGCTGGACATCAGGAAAAGGTTCTTCACCAAGAGGGTGGTCAGGCACTGGAACAGGCTCCCCAGGGAAGTGGTCATGGCACCAAACCTGACAGAGTTCAAGAAGTGTTTGGACAATGCTCTCAGACACATGGTCTGATTTTGGGTTACCTTTTAGGGACCTAGGAGTTGGACTTGATGATCCTTGTGGGTCCTTACCAACTCAGGATATTGTATGATTCTATGAACAGTTTCAAAGAATAAAACAAGGAACAAAGCTGTATAACTCTACTGGTCATGTGAGCCAGTCAGAAGGGCAGGTCTTTCAGAGGTGAAAGAATGAAAAGGTCATTTTTTTTTATTTTGATCTTTTAATTTTCTACAGCCAACTATAGTTGGAACTATAGAGATGGATCTACAACACTTTGTTTCCTGTCTCATTATGAATTTTGACTGTTGTTACAAGCTAAAGAAAACCAACTTAGAGTACAGACAGACTTAAAAAAGTTCTAAATGTAATCAGAAGTTTGTGTAACTCTTTGTAACACCAGGCTTCTCAATTATTTGTGATGGTATTAAGCTTTTCATAGTACATCTAAGTTAAGGTAGTTTTCCTAAATCATCGCTCTTGTTTCTTCGTAGACAAGGAGGAAATCCAAATCAAATCCAAAATAGTCATAACCAAATCTCAAGCAAATATACATCTGTGAATTCTGTTTCCTATGCCTCTCTTCAGCAAGAAATTTAAGCTTTATTTTTCTCACCTTTCCATCATGTTGCAAATTTATCTGAAGTATTTGTTTTTAGAAGTCAGATGAGTACATACTGAATTCAAGCCCTGGAGATATGTACCTTTCATTTTAACAGAATAGCTTTTTGTTAGGGTTTCTAGGACCTGTAAATTAATTCAGGGGAACTGAAGGGGAATTCTTTTTACATTTTCATACTTCTGTCCAAATCAAGGCCTTACTCTAAAGTAATTTTAGTATTTGTGAGCACTGCAATAAAAGCTATCTTGAATATGAGATTTTATTATGAATAAAATAGTCCTTAGCTGACAGAGTGTTAGCCAGTACAGATGCGGCATTTTGCACGAATTTGAAGTGAAGAAAAAACACCTATGACTAATAAAAATTGTTATTGACAATCAGGAGAGAGTGTTTCAGAAAACATTGATGAGAATAAATTAGTGTCATAGAAAAAAAAAAAAAGAGAGAAAATGGATTGCTTACCTCACAGAGAGATGAATGAGGACAGATTATTATGGGAATAGTATAGAGAAAGTATCATGGATCAAGAGTTTCTTTTCTTTATTTATTTATTTTTTTAATACAGTAACAATTGGACCATTAGTGAGATGAAAATCAATACATTAAATGTAGATTAAAAGTTTTGTTTGTTTGTTTGTTTTCACATTATGTATCAAAGTTTTTAATCTAGATGACCCTGAAGTAAAAATGTCGTGTAGGCTAAGAGGGGACTCAAACATGTAGAGGCATGGCAAGAATATTCTAAGCACTTCTACTTAATGCAGACTGTTATGTTTGGACAGGATATAAAATTTCATGTGTCTATAAAAAACAATTTCTAGCAGCTAGAGAATTCAAATATGAATGCCTGGAAAAAGAGGGAGTGATAAGAAAGCAGATTATTCCACATCAATTCCATGTACCTTCATTGAAGAATCTCATTCTGGTCACTTCACTAGGTTATATCATGTATTAAACCTACGTTTTATTAGTGTTATTTATTAAAATGGCCCGTATATCTGTATTTTTTTCCTGTTTTTCAAACAGAAACGGTAAACATGAAAAATGTCAACACATAGTATAGACAGTCAAATTTATAGTTAAACTAATGTTTTAGCTTCCAGTATTAATGTAATGAAAACACATATAGAAATAAAGATCTGAAGTTTTAAACAATTTCTAAAACTTTGTTAGTATAAAAATATATCAATTAGCAGTGCGAATAACTGAAGGGTATGAATGTGTTACACAGATTGGAAAGCCGTAGCTAATACTATAGAAAATATATGCTGAGTTAAAGACTATTGATTGTTAGGAAAAAACAAATCTCCCTCTAAAAGTTAATTGTATCTTACAGACATCTTCTGAACATCACTGATAAACTGACCTGTAAGGATTCTCAGAAACTTCTGAAAATCAAAGAAACTTCCCAAAACACCTGATTTTTTTCATGCCTGCAAATGTTCTTCTAGTAATGCAACTACTCAGACATAGATTTCTACAGAGAAGAAAACAGGTTTGTAAAACATTATTCCCTTTTTTTTTTTTTTTTCACTGCAGAAGGAAAGTGGGGAGGAATATCAGTGAGAAGCTTACAATTTGTCTTTTCTTATCTTCTTTCCTTTTTGTTAAAATGTCAGACTACTAATGGTCTACAACTAACATCCATTCAGATTTTCTTAACTTTCTCCTTGTCATTTAAGAAATACCTTTAGAATGACTGAATGCAGAACCAAGTCAATCTTAGGATCAATTGACATATTTAGAATAACAACAGAATACTGAAATAAATAATTTGAAAAAAAAAAAAGAAGAATAAATGTCATGCTTTTGTGAGGAATATAAGGATTTTTCTAGAACTACTATGTCTGCACTTTAAAAGTTATAATTTTCAGTGTTAAGTGCTTACATTTTAGAAACTAACTATAATTTTCTCCAAAGAGGAATTTAAAACAAATGATTTTGCTCTCCAAAAAGTTTTAGAGAAGGAAGTATTCCTATTTTTATTTCTGAAAATAATATGAAATATGTGTCGAAGAATTGAAGGCAGAACATGACTCAACATATATGTCAGGTACACACATTGCTTCTGCAATGTTTTAGTTATCTAAATACCAATTTTCCCTTCTTTAGCAAGACAGTGAATATTTTATTAATGGTATGCCTAAAGGCTACTACAGATTCATTATATATAGATTTTTTTCATGAATCCATCTTAAAAAAAAAATAGAAGGAATAAATTATAAGGCTCAATTCATTTTGATCACTTTTGTTAACCTATTTTTGTCTCTATTTTGCATCTTGAGTATGTCCAAAAAATTTAATTTGAAGTTTCATAAACAGCTTGGGCACTGCCAGTGCTTCAAGCAAACTGAAAGAACCATATTACACAGCATAATTGACTTAAAATAAATGAAACACAATTGGATTTGCCTTATTGAATTTACATAAAGTAGTTAAATTTACCTAAATCTTTGTAATTACAATATGGCACATTTTGAAGTACAGAAATTAAATCTGCTTCATAGATGCCATTTATTTTAGATTTTGCATATTTCCTTATCTGCTAATCTGTTCTTTTGAAGTATGGGGTATTGTTTTGTTGTTGTTGTTGTTTGTTTGTTTGTTTGTTTGTTTCAAAGTTGATTATATGCTGTTGGAGTCAGTTCATGGAAAATAACCCTTTCAAACAAATGCAGATACAGGAATACTTCTGCAAATTGGTCATTTGATACTGAAATTAAATAAAGCAATCAAAAGCCCAACTCAGCCAGGTAGTATGAGGTTAGTTTTTGAAAGAGTAAGCAGATATACATAAAAAGTAACACTGATTATCAAGTTTCTAATTAAAATGTATTTGCTCAAAGAGAACACTGCATTGATGCATATTTTCCAGGCAGAATCATCTTGGTCCAGTAATCAGAATTTAGTATGCCTATTCCTTAGTTGTTGACGGTAACCCTGCAATTGTCCTAAAGGGATTCTCATTAAATTTTCAACATGCAAAAGAACCAAGATTCTTTATTACTTTATGGATTGTATATTAGGATTTTTAAAGGACAATGTGTACCCCTTGGCACCTATGATTAACTGAACCCATGTAAAATTTAATCCTCATTCATCCTTCATGTTAAGTTTAACATCTCAAAAGATATTTACATAACCTAAAATGTTTTATTTTCTGCCCTATGTTCTGCTTTACTTTCAACATTTTTCTTATGTCTTTTTTTTGGATGATGTTTTTCTTAGAAGTCCTATTTTCATCTGAAAGCAGTCAAAATCTAGATCCTTCTGATCTTCTTGTTCTTCTAGATCCCAATTCCATAATCAAGTTTTGTTTCTCATTGAAAAAACAAACACATTTTCAATTTGAGAGTTTAAGGGTATTGGTTGTTAAGAGAGACTACAGCCAGAATCTGTAGCATATCGGAGAGCCAAAATATCTCCTGAACTTGTAACATCACCTGGAAACAAATATGAAGTAAATTAAGTACAATGAAAAGGTTTGCACAGCCTTTCTAGATGAAAAGGTTTGCTTGAGTGAATCATGTAATGATTCGATGGAGTTTTTGGTTATTACTTATGCTTGGACTACATTCTTCAGATTGCCTGGTTAGAGATCTAACTGTTATTATATTGCTTTTAAGCATTTAGTATGCATTCACCCAGAAATATTGAGAAAATTGATTTATTATAGATGGACACCTATTGTTCTGTTACAATTAAAATATGTTTAGATTACCACTGGATCAGCCATTATTTTGCCAACAGCTAATTATCTCAAAAGAGTGCAACTACTGTAACTCAAAACTCTATTACTACTCATCAGAAGCTTTACCCAAAAGTTATGTTTGTTTCCATTGGCTTGAATTACTATTGAATGGGCTGCTTTTTATGAAAACATGCTTATGTATTTATTGTTGGTTGTTGGCATACAAAGCTTTTCAAAAACTAAAATAGTAGGAAACATTCTGGATTACTGTGAGAAAACATTCTGGATTACTAACATACCTAACATGGAGGCAAAGTTGTAGCTGATGTGAAAGGTTTTAAAGATGAGATTTAAGATGTGGTGTCACTGTGAAACTGGCTCTCGTTGTACTCAAAATGCAAAATACGATCTTCCTTAGCCAAAATATTATATAGAATTAATTTGATTTAATTTGATTTTGAATTTTATTTTGCTTAGAAATGCACTTCTATTATATTTTTATTGTTGTTGCCACCAGCACCAAGACTTAGAAAACAATTGTCAATAAACCTGTCTTGTGGAAAAAAAGAATGCTACTATGCAGCTGAAAGAAAGAAAAACAACCTTAGATCTTGCCAGCAAATCAGAATTGGCATGGTTCATCTAAAACTGCATAAAAGATGAATTTGAAAATAGAATACAGAGCATAACTGTGGTGCTCAAGAGGCACTCCCGAATTGTATTCAAGCTGACCTGTACATCAGCAGGGATTCTGATGGCCTTATCCCAGCCTTATTCTTGCCTTCCTTCTCATTTAAAGACCACAGTGTAAAACATCACAGTGAGCTAGAATCCCTTTAGTCACTGCCAGACATGAAGAACAGATAGAGGAAGACAGCACCATCTCTTTGCATAGCTAAAAGGAGACATTGCAAGATCTTTGTAGTCAGGGTATCAGTAATATTATTGGAAAGCAGTTGTCAGCAGTTGTCATGGAACTTGGTACAATGCTGTGGAGACCCCATTACAGATAGGGATGAGAAAGGAATGGGCAATTGAAACTCTGTTTTCACCTGCTTTCCATTGGCAGACTAGCTCACTAGCTACACAGGGATGATATGTTGCAAAAAGGTGTTTGTGGATGTTGCTGAAGGTCACTCTGAAAACACCACATAACATTCCCTCTGTTCAGATAGATGCTTGACTGTAATGAAAGAAAGGTAGTTACATGTACTAATATCACTCTAAAATTTGTTAATCAACTTGCTTGTCATAGCGTCTATATTTAACCATATTACATACTGCTTCATCTTTTTTAAAAAAATATGTATAATGTTTTGAAGTAGTCTATCTTATATGTTAAACTAAATATTTTAGTATTCCTCAGAACAACGACATTTCTGTATTTCCCCAAAGAGGAATTTGCTCTTATTTACTTTATTTATTTATTTTCCTCTAATTAGAGTCACATATTATGCATAGTAGTTTCTCTGTTATTTTTTAGAAAAATTCACAAGGCCATATATGAACATCTGTGAATTCAGCAGAAAGCTAAGACCCCCTTTTATTATTCGAATTACCACCAGCCAATATGATGCAAATAGTTTTGTTCTCCTCTCCCTCCACAAAATTAAATATGTAGATTGTTTGTAATATTGAAGTGTCTTGTAAATAATTAAATGACTTACAGTTGCAAATCTTAAAAAATCTAACCTTGATTTCTATCCAAGAGAATAAATACAAGGATCTGGGACAGAATATAAAAGTTTTAAGTGTATCCAACAGAAGGGATCAGAAACTTAACTGTATTTGTGAGTCTTAATCCTTGTTACTGCCCATGTGTTAAGGGCACAGGCCCATGACTGTTATTGCTTCATTTGTGTTATGAATTCCTGAAGGGTATAAATTAACCAGCATGCCATAGTTCTCCTTCTGTATGAATTGTTCTCTTTTTTAAAGAATTTCACAGTTAAAGATATATAATGACTTTAAATAACATTACAACCCATTATGATAGTGAATAAAAACTGTAAGGGAAGTCTGTGGGACTGGGGACATTCAGTTGTTAATTATAGGCACTTATTAAAATTATGTCTGGAATTATTTTCACAGAATAATGTTTGCTATACCTTTAAATGTTACATACTGATCATAATATGGGCAGATATAAAGATTTTGTCCTTTCAGGTTTACAGTGTTAGAATAACATGAATTTCAAATAATCTTTGACAAAGAAATATGCAGTTAAATGATATAACGGCCATCAGAATGAGAAAAGAAGCAAACATGTGGACATGCTGATAGTGATTTTCCACAGTCTGATCCTTTATGGATGAACTAGTCCTATTCCAGACTGATTACTCTGTCATTCATTACTACCTATCTTGTCTGCTGCTGTCATGCTAAGTCTTTGACATTAACAATAAGATTAGCACCATCTCTGACTGTCACAACTCCAGCTAGAGCCTAGAAAGATACTGGAGAGCTTGTTTTGGTACAATTAAATTTAAAGACAGACCTTTAAATCTGTGCCTCTAGGCAATGATTACCCTAGGCCTAGGGTAAAATATTGAATTCCATCTGGAAAGGGGAACATAAGACTTTGGTTGCCCCCAGCTTAAATCCTTGAGATACATATATAAATCGCATGATTGATCTTATTATGTGCTTACATACTGTGATATACATGTATAGAAGTGCATATTTTCCTTTAACATAATTGTTGTCCTTCAATTTGTCAATGTATAGTTCTCCCTTCCTATAATTCTTATAAGCAAAAATTATACAGAGTACTTATACAATCACAAATTTTCATTATTCTGTGATGAGACTGTTAATAGATATCTTCAGTTTCTTCCAGAACTTACACATTATCTGTATAAATCTCCTTTAGGAAAATAAAACAAAGAATATGCATACACAGTAAAGGTTTAAGGCTGAATTGGATGCTTCCATAAATGTCTTGAGAAAGTTAAGTGATGTGGTGCTGAAGATTTAATAACTATGAGAATTGTTTTTCAAGCAAGGAGCACAAATGAAAAATAAACTGTTAAAATAATCTGTGCTAAATGTTGTAATCTGACAAGGTTTGGGTTTTTTAATTATAAATCCTATTATTTCAGATATTGCAAAATCTGATTTTCAAAATGTTATGCACCGACATTTTGCATATAGACGATTTCATCTTTATCCGATAACAAAGAATCAGATGAAATATTTGCTTTTTAATTATTTTAACCTTTTTTTTTTGTTGATTACGTAAATTAGAAACAACTATATGACTGACTTGTGCTTGATTATTCCTTTACCTCGAATTTTCTTTTCTTTTCTTTTTTTTTCATTTGCCAGGGTTCAACCTAATATATTTTCAAATAGTCTTTTTATGATAAAATTTCTCCTCTTTTTTCTTCTCACAGATCCACAGTTCTTTCATTATACTATGAAAAACAAACATTACAATAAAACTATTCAATACTAATAAAAATCATAGAAATCATAGAAATAAAAAAAAATAATTAAATGTGATTAAATACAGATAAGTAGTCCAGGGTTTCTTTCCTTCTTAAAGTGAAGTTTCTAATGATGCCTTAATTCAAGTTCTAGTGCCTAATAATTATTTCTCAAGCAGCATTTAAAAGATTAATATTATCTGATACCTCACATTTTAAAGAGAGGTGACTGACTGAGCAAAGTGTTATCTCATGGCACAGAAAACTTTGATTTTTGAAACAATACACTCTTCCAACTTTCTTTTCATTTTGGTTTATGAATGTCCCAAAACGGTACAATTCTATGCCTCATATCCACATCTTCAAATGACAATTTTCAAAGCTGTGAATTTACAATCTTTATAACCTACAGATTACAAAAAACTCTCTGAGTCCTCAGAAAGTTGTATTTTATACAGGGGGCTAGAAATGCAGCATCAATATTATTTTAAATATTGGGGGACTAAGGTTAGCTTGAATAAAGAAGATAAAATTTTAATCCCATCTTTGAAAACATTAAGAATTTCAGGAAAATCCAGGATGTATCTTTAATCTTCAAATAAATTGTCACCAGTGCCATTTCTGAACACAAATCTAATTATTTTTTTTCCTATGTAACTTCACTGACAGTTTTTTTTCCCCTCAACCTAAAGCATTGTTACTCATTTAGAGATCCTGCCCACTCAGCAACTGTCCTTATATCTTACTCCCATTTCTGTCTACTTTTGCTGTTTCTAGAAGAAAAGTATACAGAGCTAATCCAATTTACTTTCAAAATAAAATAAAATAAGTAAAACAAGGGAAGACAGTAACATGGGAGAAGCTGCACAAAGTATGGACTCTTCCTAGCCTTTTCAAATAAAAGTTTAGAGATTTTCAGAAATACTTCTTTTTAACAGGTTAAAAATGTTTTTCTCATTAGTAAGAAAAATGTTATGATTTTGCTACAAATGAACCATTGAACTTGACTCAGTGTGATATGCTAAGAAATTGGAATAATTATATCTTACTGAGAGTTTTTCTGAAAGCTACAGGCTTTCAAATCCCACAAGTGGTACGTCATTTACAATGTGATATCCTCTAATTATAGTATATATTGTCTTAAGAAACTTAACCTTCCTGAGACATAGAAACTAGGTCTTCAAGACAAGAAATCTAGTCTTTAAGCATGAAAAAATCAATAATGCAGGTTTTTCAAAACAAACAAAAGAAGCGAAAGTATAGTGCTTTGCAAGAAACAAGTCTTGTAGAGGGTTTTTAAGTGAAAACATTCTGCTTTGTTTGGTTTGTTTACTGGTTACTGGTACCTAACAACTTATCTTATCTGTTATAGTAAAAACATGTCACCTGCATCATGTAATCAAGGTTAGTTTTCATGATCACTCATTGTAAGCAATTAACTGCTGTAACTCAGTTAGATGGATGAATTCTACAGCACCACTTTATTGTGACAATGTATTATATGCAATATGTAAACTCCTACGGCAGACCAGGATTTGGACCCTGTGTCCCTGGATTTAAGTGCCCAAATAATCCATTTAGCTTTGTTCTAAAGGTAGGTCATTTCTACAATATCTGAAAAGTTGAGCATGTTTCCCAGACAGCTTTGGGAAAGCTAGTTCTGCACAATCATTTAGTAGATGTTCTCATCACAAAGCTATTATGATCCTTTTACCTCTTTTTTTTTTTTTTTTTTTTTTTTATTCTTGAGAATTTGCTATTGCTGGCAGTTAAACAACTAGAACAGACAGCCTCCTAATTCCTTACTCCAGGATAGCCATTTCTGTTTTGTAGTGAAATTTCATAGTGAAGTAAGTTTTAGATGTAGCCTGGTAATACCAAATGAAACAATTTTGTTGGGGAAATTTAGCACTGCAATACATAGCTTTTTCACTATATTTCTGTTTAGGGCTGAGATGAATGTTTAGACACTCGGCTCAGCCATCATGGAAGTAGTTTTATGCCTACAGGATAATAGAGAAATCAATAAACATAAATAAGCAGGAGAAGAATTTATGGGCTATAGTTTTGAACGTAGGTACTTAAGTTTTATCCATCTTTGGCATCCAAATTCTTCTTGTGAGATACAAGCTTGTGAAGGAAACTCCAAAGATCTTGGAACAGTGCGTACAGCAGTGCGTACTGTTAATACCAGCCATAAGGCCCAGAGCAACTTGCTCTAACTGTGAAGGCTGCAGCACTTTGAGCAGGAGGTTGCATTAGATAACCTCCAGAGGGGCCTGCCAACCTGAATTCTTATTTTGAGACTCAATTAATTATGGCAATCATTACTTACATGCGTTGAAACTCATAGAGTTTGTCGAAAGTAGATTGGCAAACTATGGGTAACAGCATATGTCCTTCTCTACTGCAGATATCTGAGGCCTCTCAGCTAAGACACTATGGTAATTCTTGGCTCCCTCTATAGGTGGTAAAGAGTAACAGAAAGTTACAAGGGGTTTATCTATTGACCACAGAGGCCAAATATGATAATAATATTCCTATCTCAAAAGTTCAGTTCAGTGGTAATTTTAAGTGAACTGAAGATTACAACAGATTGATGTGTCACCAGTCTTCAAAACAAGTGTTGCAGGAAAGAATAGATTTAAACAAAATAGGTTGCATTGAGATCCATCTTTGCATCTTTAGCATAACAGCACTGAAGGGGGGAAAAATAGTAAAGCCTTGATGCTGTGAAAACCCCAGCTGCCATGGAACATCATAGAGGCTCACAAAATTTAGTGGTTTTGTGTGTGTGTGTGTGTGTGTGTGAAGGAAATTTTGTCTTTGTGTACCCTAAGGTCCTAAATATACAGTCAGCAGATTTGGAAGCTGACAGTGGATGGAAGTTGACTTTTCTTCCTTATCTTCTTAACCTCTGTTGT
>VXAA01003698.1:0-11386 GCA_013399115.1 Anseranas semipalmata | reverse complement strand
TCATGGAAGTAGTTTTATGCCTACAGGATAATAGAGAAATCAATAAACATAAATAAGCAGGAGAAGAATTTATGGGCTATAGTTTTGAACGTAGGTACTTAAGTTTTATCCATCTTTGGCATCCAAATTCTTCTTGTGAGATACAAGCTTGTGAAGGAAACTCCAAAGATCTTGGAACAGTGCGTACAGCAGTGCGTACTGTTAATACCAGCCATAAGGCCCAGAGCAACTTGCTCTAACTGTGAAGGCTGCAGCACTTTGAGCAGGAGGTTGCATTAGATAACCTCCAGAGGGGCCTGCCAACCTGAATTCTTATTTTGAGACTCAATTAATTATGGCAATCATTACTTACATGCGTTGAAACTCATAGAGTTTGTCGAAAGTAGATTGGCAAACTATGGGTAACAGCATATGTCCTTCTCTACTGCAGATATCTGAGGCCTCTCAGCTAAGACACTATGGTAATTCTTGGCTCCCTCTATAGGTGGTAAAGAGTAACAGAAAGTTACAAGGGGTTTATCTATTGACCACAGAGGCCAAATATGATAATAATATTCCTATCTCAAAAGTTCAGTTCAGTGGTAATTTTAAGTGAACTGAAGATTACAACAGATTGATGTGTCACCAGTCTTCAAAACAAGTGTTGCAGGAAAGAATAGATTTAAACAAAATAGGTTGCATTGAGATCCATCTTTGCATCTTTAGCATAACAGCACTGAAGGGGGGAAAAATAGTAAAGCCTTGATGCTGTGAAAACCCCAGCTGCCATGGAACATCATAGAGGCTCACAAAATTTAGTGGTTTTGTGTGTGTGTGTGTGTGTGTGTGAAGGAAATTTTGTCTTTGTGTACCCTAAGGTCCTAAATATACAGTCAGCAGATTTGGAAGCTGACAGTGGATGGAAGTTGACTTTTCTTCCTTATCTTCTTAACCTCTGTTGTACCCTTCTCTTATTTCTCCAAGTCCTTTCTGTAGAGCATATTTGCTGTTTAGCTCAAAGCAGCTCATGGATAATAGAGATATAGGAATACCCAGTAGGAGCTCATGCTCATAGAGGAAAGAAAAAGGAAAAGAAAAAGAAAAAAAGAAAAAAAGAAAAGGAAAAGGAAAAGGAACACCAAAAAGGAAGTTTCTTTTATTGCAGAAATATATATTAAATATATAAATAAATAAATATATAAATATCTAAAAAGTATAAATATATATTTAGCCAATGGAAGAAATTCAGGAGATATTTGCATATATATGTAGGGTGATTTTTGGAAGACGTAATGATTTTTTAATCTGCTTCATCAGTATGCTTTTAAAGTCAGTGGTCTGGAGTACTTTGAATCAAGGAAACTTTTTTTTTATGGCTACTACTGCCAGAGAATGTCATCAAAAGCCAGATCATATTTTGTTCTCAAGAATTATTTCCCTGTTAATGTGAATCATTATGTACCTACATGCCCTGTGAAGAACGAAGGGCAAATTCTGAAGCACAGATTTAGAAAATAATTATTAAATAAATTTGATTAATTTTACAGAATGTTACCAAGCTTTTGTCAGTTATGTTGCCTAAACCGAGCACCGTCTTAATCTAATATAACCTTTGTAGGAATGGATTGGACAGCGTAAAAGAAAAGCCTCAGGAGATGGACTGATATGTGCATTATTTTAATTAGATAAAAAGGAAAAAAGGTTAAAGGTGCAAACAGAAAAGGTAAAATAGAAATTATCATAGATTTAGAAGAGACAGCTTCTGAAGGATCTCTCTAATTTAACATTACATTTTACAATGCTAGCAAACTTTGTGCAGCAGTAGAATTATTAAATATATTTACAACACATGAATACATATAAACCAGAAATTATATTCCAGTGGAATTTATACACTATGAACATTACTGTAATTGCTGTAGAAATTGACCATTTGTAGTCTATACTTTCTATTCTTAAATATGCAATATATGTGGTAATCTACACTTCTAATGTATCATAAATAATACCATATTTTGGTTAATGAAGTGCCACAGTCATACAGTGGTAAATGTTGAATCAAAATTTTGTCATTTATTTTCAATTGCTGCATATTAGTATTTCAAAATATTAAATCTCCCATGTAGGATTGTATTCACAGGTTACTTAAAAAAGCAGGATTCAATGTGGTGAATAGTTGCACAAGAAATCCAAGAAAGAAACAAGATTTTATGCAGAATATTTAGATTTTTTTTTTTCTAAATTCATAAAGAATAATGTTACTTCTGAAATAAATAAATAAATAAATAAAAAATCTCCAAAGAGAGAATTTGATCCTAAGAGTCAAGGGGCTGTGTGTAATGGAGGGACTGGACTCTACGGAGCTTGCAGTAGGCAATGACATGGTTGAGAGCCTCTGGGTAAGGATTAAGGGAAAAGCAAATGCAGATGTTGTTGTGGGAATCTACACTAGACTAACCAGCCAGGATAATGACACCAACAAATTGTTCTATAAGTAACTAAGGGATATCCCTAGATCAGCTACCCTTGTCCTTATGGATGATTTTAACATCCTAGACATTAACTNGGCAATGACATGGTTGAGAGCCTCTGGGTAAGGATTAAGGGAAAAGCAAATGCAGATGTTGTTGTGGGAATCTACACTAGACTAACCAGCCAGGATAATGACACCAACAAATTGTTCTATAAGTAACTAAGGGATATCCCTAGATCAGCTACCCTTGTCCTTATGGATGACTTTAACATCCTAGACATTAACTGGGATTATCATACAGCCGCTACAAACAGGTCCAGGAAACTCCTGAGGCACGTTGAAGATGACTTCTTGGTACAGGTACTAAGGGACAGACTAAGTAATGTGCCCTTCTACATTCGTAGAACAACCCCTTCTGTTGTTTGTAAACAGAGACATCTCATGGGTGAAGGGGCCATTGATGGCCATCGTGGCCACAGTGACCATGAAATAGTTGAGCTTAAAATGCAGCGATAGGAGGAAAACTGCCACCAAAACTTCAACCCTGGATATGGGGAGAACAGACTTCAGGATGCTCAGAGAATGTTAGTGAGGTCACCTGGGAATTTGCTTTTGAAGACATTGAGATCCACCAGTGCTGGTCACTTTTCAAGAGCCGTCTCCTAAGAGCACAGGAGCAGGCAATTCCAATTTCCAATTCCAATTTCCTTGTCAAGCAAGCAGGGCAGGAGGCTGGTTTGTCTAAGCAGGGATCTTCTTCAGCAGCTTATGCCAAAAAGGAAAGTGTATGGGCACTGGAAGCAAGGTCAGGTGACATGAGAGGACTACAGAGATGCTTTTTTGCCATTGTATGGAGATAATTCATGCAGCTGAAGCTCTATTAGAGTTGAAACAGGCCAGTACTGTGGGGGACAAGAAAAAAAAAAAAAAAAGGCTTTTTTTAAGTATGTTAACAGCAAAAGGACCAGAGATAACATTGGTCTAAAGAAAGAAGACACCGGTACTTACAGGCCTGTCAGTGTCGATTCAGTGTCTGGCAAAATTATGGAGAGGATTATTCTGGGAGTTATGAAAGTTGTTGAAAGACAACACAGTCATTGGTCATAGCTAACACGGGGTCAGAAGGGGACAGTCCTGTTTAATGAACTTAATTCCCTTTTATGACAAGGTTGCCCACCTAGCTGACCAAGGAAAGCCAGTTGATGTAATCTTTTTGCATTTCAGTAAAGCTTTCAATACTGTTTCTCACAGCATTCTTCTGGACAAAATGCCCAGCATACAGTTAGACAAATACATAATATGAACAATTGGCTGACAGCCTGGGCTTGAAGGGTTATGGCAAATGGGGTTACATCAGGCTGGTGGCCAGTCACTTTGAGTTGGACTCAAACACATACTAAGTAAGGTTGCAGATGATACTAAATTAGGAGGAGCTGTTGACTGCCTTGAAGGTAGAGAGGCCTTTCAGAGAGATTTTGACAGACAAGAGGGCTGGGCAATCACCACCCACATGAAATTTAACAAGAACAAGTGCCGAATTCTGCACCTGGGATGGAGCAATCCTGGACACATGTACAGACTGGGGCTGGGACATATCTCCAAACTGAGAGGCTGGAGAGCAGCCCTAAGGAAAGGGATCTGGGGGTTCTGGTTGACAGCAAGTTGAATATGAGTCAACAACATGCCCTGGCAGCCAAAAGAGCCAACCGTATCTTGGGGGTACAGTAGCACAGTAGAGCTAGTCAGTTTGACTGTCTCTGTTCTGCACTAGTGCGGCCCCACCTAGATTACTATGTGCAGTTTTGGGAACCACAATATAAGAAGGATATAAAGCTATTAGAGACTGTCCAAAGGAGGTTAACAAAGGTAGTGAAGGGTTTAGAGGGCAAGACGTATGAGGAGCGGCTGAGGTCCTTGGTTTGTTCAGCCTAGAGAAGAGGAGACTGAGCATGGCCTACATCTTCCTCATGAGGGGACCAGAGGGGCAGGTACTGATCTCTTCTCTCTGGTGACAGTGACAGGACCTGAGGAAATGGCATGAAGCTGTTTCAGGGGAGGTTCAGGCTGGATATTAGGAAAAGTTCTTCATTGAGAGGGTGGTCGGGCACTGGAGCAGTCTCCCCAGGGTAGTGGTCATGGCAGCAAGCTTGCCAGAGTTCAAAAAGTTTTTGGACAGTGCTCTCTAACATATTGTTTGATATTTGGGTGGTCCTGTGTGGAGCCAGGAGTTGGACTCAATGATCCTTGTGGGTCCCTTCCATCTCAGGATATTCTATTATTCTATGATTCTGTGATTTTCTATATGTTTCTCTCTACCCTCTATTTTACAAGAGTCCTTAAAGAATTCTAGTGGGCATAATTCACCTTTCAAAAGTCATTACTTGTTTTCCCCTAATGTATTAGGTTAATCTAAGTGCTTTATGACTCCACTTTTAATAGATTTTCTGTTTTGTTTTGCTTTAGAGCATTTTCTCCTAACACTACAATGAAGTATATCAGGCAATAATTTCTTGGATCATCTTTAGCACCTCTTTAAAAAGAAGTACAATGCTGTCAGCTCTCTAGCTCTCTGGTTTAATAGCTATTTAATGATGAAAGGTCTAATCCTGATTTCTTTGTCGTTCATTGAAAACCCATTCAATTCTGTGGTAGCAGAATACAATTTTAATTGCATAGTTTTCCTGCTATCACAGTTCACTTGTGCTTTGATTCCATTGGGATTCTTGGACAAATGTCGTCTGTGATTGGTTACTTTAACTTAATTTCTCACATTGCAACGTCACCTCCGACTACCTAGTGGTATTTGCACTTAGTTCCATATAAAGTCTGATGTTTTCAACTTTGCATGAATTCACTTGTGTGGGATTACCTCTAAAAGCTTTAGTTACACAATACATCTTGTTTGACAGGGAAAAAAATAATAATAATAAAAAAAATTGCCTCAAATCATGATTCAGATGAATTCCCAGAGCAGACCAAATTCAGACTTTAAGGAATATTAGTAGATTTCAAAACAGGTGAATTTCTCCCTGTGTATAAAGGAATATTTTAAGAGCTGAAATTAATTTTCTCATCACATGATTTCTTTGAATCAAATAGGAGCCACTAGATACTGGTTACACTGATACTGCTAAATATATTAATTTCAGACAATAATCTGTGATTCCACAGTCAAGCAGAAAATACTACTTTTTGTTCATACTGAACATTACTTGACCTAAAGCTCTCTTGGACTTTGTGTGATGCCTTTTCTACCATAATTGCCATTTTGTCTTTATATATGTGCTTTTTTTTTTTGCATTTTTTATTTACTTTTCAGTTTCTGAAATAATATGAAGACTGTGCTGCAGCCCACTGAACAACCACATCATTGCAACGTGAAACTGAGGATATACTTTACTTATCTGGCACAGGAAAACATAAGGAATTTGAGCTAGTCGCCTGTTAGAAGTGAACAGTCACCTGAAAAAAAGCCAGGTTTTGTTGTGGAGGCAATGAGCTGGTTCATTCCAAAAGAAAACTTCAGATTGAACTAGAATTTATGCAAAGTGGTCAACCAAAATAAATAAATAAAATAAAATAAAATAAAATAAAATAAAATGAAAGAAAGAAAGAAAGAAAGAAAGAAAGAAAGAAAGAAAGAAAGAAAGAAAGAATAGAAGCACCTGGAACAAGGTGGAACAACATTTGACACTGTAGACATAGCCATAGTCTAGGGGTTGGATAACTCTTATTTTAACAGATTTTGAAGTCTAGTTTGATTAGAATTTTGCTAGCTACAGATCTGTGAAAGATTAAAAAGAGAGAGAGAGAGAGAGAGAGAAACAGGTGCTTGATTTTGAATGGAACCTGTCAAGTAATACATTTGGGAAGATCAGTTGCTGAAAGCAAAGCTGGATAGCACCAGTCAGTGTGAGGCAGGAAACAAAGACGACATTGTGCTTGGCATTAGATCATGAGGTCATGTTAAACACATATTAAATATCTTAAGCACAACTACACTAGAACCTTCTAGAACCTGTTCAACTGCAGCCACAAGGAATTCTTTTCTTTACTTAAATAACAGTTTCACATTCATTTACTCACAAATTATTGAGAAAATGAAATAAACACAAACATAAGCAACAAGAGTAATAATATAAAAAGCAAGGTCACCAAGCAGATTCTTTTTCATTACACATTAGCCCAAATTCAATATCTTTTCTAAGAGCTGATCAAAATCTATAGGTACTGAACAACCTTCTGTGATAATGAGGGAGAAGTAAAATAAAACAAAGAGTTACGGAGACCTGAATCTATCAAGAATACTATTCTTTGTTTTATATTTTATGCATATTTAGTTAGTAATTCTGGGTATTTAATCGTGCTGATGTAACATAGATAGATAGGCAGTGTAATTAATTGTGTGTTCTGATTTTGTATTAAGTCATGGAAACTGTGATGACTCATGAAAATAAACAGTTGCTTTAGAATTAGGATTCTCAGAGATGTAGGCACATTCCCAAATCTGTCACAGATTTTCTTTACAACTCTGAGCAGTACACAGAGGTTAATACTATGTGGTCCTTGCTGATGAACGTACAAAACAGCTTTACACAGGGCTTTAATAGAGCTCCTCAGGCAAGTAACTATTCTTATGTGTTCATGATATATTCCTTTATCTCTCTTACTCTCATCTTTCCTTGGAAAAATAGAAGCAGTGATACTGCTGTGAATTATAAAATCCTCAGACAAACATTTGGGGGTTTCCAGACAGCATTTTAGAAGTTTGTATTTGCATTAAAGACAGAAGGTTTTGTTAGGTTTTGTGCATATTTGAACAAAAAGATTGACTTTAGTCTGAAAGATCTTACAATTTACAAAGGCTACAAGTGAATACAACAGATACATCTTACTGAAACAGCAAAAAATGTTCTAATAAGCAGAGGGCATGGTATTGTCACTGCATAGATGTTCATCTGGGTACCTGTGAATATAAGTGCAAGTTTTTTTAAACAACCTCGCACTTAGTATTAAGGAAAAATATTAAGGAGGTTAAGGAAAAATATATACAATAGTCTTATACATTTTTACAGAAAAATTGAGGGAGTGATATAAAAAATATGAAGTCATGAAATAAAAGGTAAAAGCTGTGTTATTGCTGCAATGTCAGCAAGTGTCAATAGCTTTAACAGTGTACATAAGTTAAAAGGTAGAAAACATGAGCAGCAAAAAGGGTGCTAACCTTTTCTCTGTAAAAATAGAATAAATGCCATATTTGATACACTCTTATGACAGTTCTGTCTCATCTCTATTCATTAAGTATTAATGTTGAATGAATCAGTCAATTCATTGAAAAAACTCCAAATTTATTTTTCTTCTATACACTTTTCTTTCCTACCAGATTGCTTTCCTGAGCCGTATCTTAAAACAGAATTGGAAACTGTATATTTTGTGTCACTTGTGTGTTAATCTGATCCAAATAAACATAAAACGTTCACCCTGAAATGACACTGACATGATATATTTTTTATGATTTAATGACTAATTCCCCAGCAGTTTCTGAGTGAGGATGAGAAACAAATGAAAAGCTCAAATTAACTTAGTAACATGTTTCTGCTTTTTTCATGCCTACTGGAAAATTATTTATCCAGTTACAAACAATAAAATAAAACTGGCTTCTTTAACCATTCTCTGCTAGACTTCTTTAATTTCAGCTTCATCTAATTTGCATACATTATTTTTATCTTTTATGCACAGCAGCCAAGCAACAGCACCTTTCAAGTCAATCTAAAAGCCTTGTATTACATTACAGTTTAATATCTTATTTACTATACTTGCAAAATTATATTTTTGAGCAAAACTGTCAGCTACTCTCTCTATTGACCAGAATGTTGTATTTTTAATGATTGGAGCTGGAAACAGCTGGAAGCCATTGTTTTAAACATAACCTTAACTTTGTTTGCATGATAAGTAAATGGCTATGCTGACTGGTAACTGAACAAGATTGAAGATGGTAGGTAATAACAAGATACTGACATGAACACCCTGAAGACAAATAGTCGACGAAGCCAAGTTACAGTCTTTTTATCTTAAGAATTTGCTTCAGGAAAAAGTAGATTCAGAATGTTTATTTAGTGCAATGCTCTGTATTGACAGCTGAAATGATATGGGATAGTCAGACGGATTCCAGCTTGCAGGAGTTAGAAACTCAAAAAAATCACTGTAGGGGGAGATAGTAACAGATTAACCCAAAAAGTTCATGACGTAGGCACATTACACAAAGGTATATTCTTTCCTTGATTTGAAAAATTGATTAATAGCTTAAAATACATGACAATGAATTTGTAATCTGTTATTATTATCATATAATTTGATTATGAAATTCTGGATGACACAAGAAACAGAGTTTGATGAAGATCGGAGAATTGCTTGTGAAGCACACAGTTAAGAATGCTAGAGGGTTTTTAACTTCAATCTGTCTCAGTTAATTTTTTTTTCTGAGTGACCAGCAAATGGTAGATAGGTTCAAGCAAGCATCTTGATTCCCTGCAACTATTATATCCCACAATATGTCTTGCTACTGTTACTTTTAACTATACAAAATAAATATAAATATAAAAAAAAATAAAAATGGTGATTTAATTCCTGGAGAGCATTTTCCCTGTAACTACTGGATCTTGGATCTTGCTAGTAATTCATTTACTGAAATAATTTTTAAAGCTGCAGAAGGTTCTGAAATTATTGAATCCCCTCCACCAGGCACAGATATACAATGTTGAGTCTCCTGCTGAAGACTATTGTAGTCGGAATAGTTCTTAATATATTTTTAAATCCTTATCAGTTTTGATGTGTTTATAGAACACTCATTTTGTTCAGTGTTTGCATTAATCAAAATATACATATCATGATTCTAGTGCAGAAAAGGTTAAGGAAAACAAAGAGGAGGAAAAGGAAAAGTGCTTGGAATTAACTTTTTTTTTTTTTTTTTTTGTAATAGCAGTAGTAAATTAGTTATATGGGAAAAACCTGATACCCTATAACATCTTCTTTAATTTTCATTTATTTCTAAACTTTAGGGTAAAGTTAGAGTAAGCTAAATCCATTGAGATTTTCTCCAGTTAAATCATTTTCTTCGTCACATCTTTCATCTCTGAGCAAGTTCTTCATCTTTTCTCATGAATCACTTGAATCTCTCAATGACATCTTCTATCTCAGAAAAGCTATTACTGTTAAGCTCTTGGATTTTTATATATATAGCATTTATACAAACAATATTTAGTACTAATTATTCAATTAACTGTTTTCTGTCCTCTTTTTCTCTAACCTAATTTAATTCTTTTTTAAATTTTCCTTATTTTAATTCTTTTTCTCTAACCTAATTTCTCTAATCTTTTTCTCTAACATTTCTCAATGTCTCTAGAATGAGACATTGAAAAATAAATTTAAATCATGATAATGTACTATAAGTGGAGAAAGTCACACTTATTTTAAGATACTCCTAAATTATAGTTTTCTTATACAGTTCATACTTTAATTTTTCACCTTACCTTTAGAATTCTTCTTTCTTTATAGAAAAATGGAATGTTAAGATTTATAACAAATTTTCTGTTATAAATAACGAAATACTACAATCCAAAACAGTGAAATTCAGTTTGCAGTTCCTCAAAAAGAATTTTTGTGCTAAGCAGAACAGGTAGTGGGAGGTACATAGCAGTGCAACCAAACTCAGAAAATAAGAGTTTGCCTGTGTTAGGAATTTCTAACATCCTCCTCATCTTCACAGAAAGTTCCCTGATGATGGAAATGAATTCTTTTTAAAAGTGTTCTTAAAAACAGGTTTTCATATTTCTATAGGCCATGATTACAGTTTTCTATTCCACAGTTAGTGTTCCAATACGGAACTATAGTTCAACACTGGGCTGGTGTTAAAATAACTTTCTTCAGTATAAATAAATTTGTATCCCATAAACTTTATTAATTCCAATGATGGTGATTTCTGGTGATGGTAGAAACTCTTAGGCATTTAACTTACTAAATTCATGAAAACAGAATCCAAAGTAAGCAATCTGGTGTCTAATCTCATCTAGATGTAGACATCAATACTGTAATTATCTACATCTGAGCTGATCATCCTAGATTTATACTATAGTTAACAAGGAGAAATAAGCACTTTTTAGGTGTGATTCATGTGACCTATTTTATGTCTACTTTTGAATAAGATTAATTACTCTCTGGAAAGTGTCTGTCATTTCCATTCACTATAAAGGAAATTTAGGATGATTAGCTCAGCAATCATAATGAATACCATCACTGGTGTTTGTCACTAAGAAAACAAGATGCATATTGTGAGAAAAAACATTGTTCTCAATTCATACACATTTACAGAAGCACATACTGTGCAAATTTATTTCTTTTTTTTTTTTTTTAAGAAAAGACCTGCAAACCTGTAAATCTGCATTCTTTATGAATTGTTTTTGTGTTCAGTACTGGACCCCCTGGTAGAAGTGACCTGGACATACTAGAAAGAGTCCAACATAGGGCCACCAAGGTAGTCAGGGGACTGGAGCATCTCTCCTATGAGAGGCTGGAAGATGAGGCTCAGGGGTGATCTATGTTTATAAAGACCTGAAGGGAGGTTGCAAAGTAGACAGAACCAGGCTCTTTTCACTGGTGCCCAGTGCCAGGACAAGAGGCAATGGGCACAAACTGGAACACAGGAGGCTCCCTGTGAACATCAGGAAGCACTTCTTTACTGTGTGGATGATGAAGCACTGGAATAGGTTGCCCAGAGAGACTGTGGAGACTCCCTCCTTGGAGATCTTCAAATGCTGCCTGGATGTGGTCCTGGGCAACCAGCTCTAGGTGTTCCTGCTTGAGCAGGGGATTTGGACCAGATGATCTCTAGAGGTCCCTACGAACCTTAACCGTTTTGTGTGATTCTGTGTGATTCTG
>VXAA01003697.1:297845-336799 GCA_013399115.1 Anseranas semipalmata | reverse complement strand
TTTTTTTTTAATTTTATTTAATCAAAGTTAAGACGTGAATAAACATAAATACAGCACAGGTACTTCAGATCATTCTTCATGTTTGTGTACAGACAGACTGATGGATGTAATCCCAATGAAACCTGCAGTCAGTGAAGTGCACACAGCCTTCCCCCCCATACACACAAAAACAAAAACCAATTTAAAAAAAAAAAAACACACAATCTCAGCACACACTCTCATTACAAATGATTCATACATAAATAGGTAGAGGGTGCAAACAAGCTAATATGCGAACATGTATAACCTCTCGTTAATGGGGAAAAAAACAGAAGCAGCCATAATGATTAAAATACATTCAGTTACTGATAACTAGTTGTGCCATACAAGGCATTATCAAAAAAAGGAAATTGTGCTGCAGAGAAAAGCTATATACAACAAGAAAATAAACTGCAAAGTTAATGCATGCATGTTTTATCCTGGAAAAGCACAGCCCTCCAATATTTTCTCCATGTTTGTTATAAAAGCCCTCTGCACTCAACTAAAATTAAAATGATCTTAAAGGATAATACTTGTAAAGTTTTACTTAAGTCTTCAGCCACAGAAAACTGCAATGAAAATAAATGTTCAGTCATTTTCAAAACGAAAAAAAAAAAAACAAACAAAATCTATTCATCTGATGACATGCATGATTAAAAGGTCTAGGCAAGATACACTGCTCTACATTCCTGATGACTAAGGAAAAAAGCTCAAGTCAATTTAATCTGCAGATGGTCAAAGGATTTTGTATTCCAGCAGAAGCAGCAGTTCAGATCTTCTGGATCTTTTCCCCAACAACTACAGGATTCTCTTTTCTGATTTTCTCAGCAGCATCAGCTTTATAATTGTAAGAGCAACTGTGTACATCTGAATAGCGGTGCATACCACAGTAAACGTTTCCACACCGACACTCAAACCCTGTGGACACAAATATCAGTTTAGACATTTCAACATTCTTAATTGTATTGGTTTGTTTTAAATCCTGAATGTGTTCACTCACTATCAATAAATCTCAGTCACCAGTGTCAATCAGCCAAAGAGCCTCTGCTGCAGAAAGCATAAGAATCACAAATAATACATTTAAGTGATTATAGTAAGATTTGATTTGACCATTCCTTCTTATCATGATAGACTAGTTCAAAACATTCTTGGAGACCTCCTGCTCATTTTCTTTGTTTCTGAATCTTCACCCCACAGAACTCAAGTTCCTCAGGCCCTTTCACTGAACCACTGCAAAAGGTGGTTAGTGAATGGTAGCAAACTATCAGCCAATTCCTCAGCTAAGCAGACTTCAAAAGGGTAGTATTTGGAGTTATAAAATTCACTTTAAAAAAAAAAAAAAGGGAAGCTGAAAAACAAAATGGATACATGAGAGACTAAATCTAGTACAAGCCAGCTGAAAGTGCCTTTGCCCAAGTTTTATTTCAAATCAGCAGCATCAAGAGATGACCACAACCCATTTTTGCCTTAAGAGAAGACCCTTTCAAAGATCCAAAGCCTAAGTCTCCTTTTAAGGAAGAAAAGTGAAATTGGCATTTCTTACCAGTAAGTCCAACCTTCTTCCTGCACATGAAACAGCGATTCTTTTTCTGTTTTGGTTTGTCAAGTGACTTGTCTTGTTCTTCAGGTGTAGGCTCTGCATTCTCTGACACTGAAGCTAATATTAAAAAGTTGATGAGAACAGTGGAAAAATGTCTATTTCTCCCCCCTTCCTCTGTTTAAATCATATTATAATCTAAAGCTTACATTGTAAATTTAGGCTCTGGGGTTAGCAATTTTGCTGCAACTTCCACATCTGAAGTATAATGTACTCACAGCATTGGTACTAGAACTCCCTCCTTCTGAACCTTCAATCTAATTCAAGGAGAGAATTCACTGAATGCTCATACAAAACCCACAGTATAAAAATACCATAAAGAAAAAAGTTTGATGTCCATCCCTTTATACATCAGAATAATTAAAAATTAGGTTTAAGAATAAGATTCAGTGCTACCAGATCTGGGAAGAAAATGAACTTCCAACACCAAGTGTTTCCCATGGGTGTTACTGGTCTATCTCCTAAAACTTGCTTATAAGAAGCATCATATATTACTAGGATTGGTTCAGAAAAACATTCCCTTCCAAATGCTGAAACAACATTATTTTTGCTGAAGGTTGCAATACTGAGGCCATACAAAGCACAGTGTTTCAGAACAATCGCTACCACTGTGATGCTGCTGCTGATGTACACCTGGAAAAAGCCTACACAGGGGCTGGTCACTACTTAGGGGTAAGACACTATTAGCCCAAGATGCACAGATTTGTAACGAGGAAGTACACTATCCTGAAACTCAGGAGGCAAGTAAACACCTCTCTCATTTTAAAGACATTTGCTAGGACAACCTTCAGAGTATTTTAATGTTCTCTCACATCTGAAAGAGAAAGGTTAGAGGTTATAAATAAGTAATTGTAGTATTTGCCTTACCTAGGTAAAAATAGAAATTGGCTGATTTTCCTCAAGTATTTGCACATTCCTTACATTACAAAATAGAAATAGAAACCAGAAAAAAAGACTTAATTTTGAGAAGTCCAATCTCTGCCTACCAGCTATTGCTGTATCACAGCAGAACAAGTTTCCAGTAAGGTACACAGAAGCTAGGAACATTTGCAGCAAAAGAGGTAAAGAACAAAAGCAAGCCCCAGCTCAGAGGCGCATCAGTGGAAGCAGAACTAGAACCAGTGTTGTAAAGAAGAGAATACAACAGCAAGCCCAGACATTTGTCAGGAAAAAGCTGCAGGCATCTCTGTGCAGCTGGACTTTTGTTAGGCACAGACTGTCAGATGCATCAGAAACCTTGCTAGCTCTGTGCCAGTTGACTAAGACTCTGCTCAACAATTCANCTATTTAATTTTCTGGGGAGTGGGAGGGTGGTTAAGGAAATGGCACTTTCTACTTTTTGCGATGTATCAAAACATTGTAATCTCTGAACACCAGCAAAGACTTTGCACAAGTGGATAGTATATTTCAAAGGTTAAGCTGGCAAGTACAGACTGTTAAATATGGTTTATTAAATCATTTTAAAACAATCACAAGCAGCAGCTTTTCCTTTTCCCAAAATTTATAAAAATTAATAGTTTGAAAGTGGTTTTACTTGGCTGTTAAAGGGCACATTTGTGAGTGGACAGATAACATCAAAAGGTTTGTAAGATAAGTATAAAAGCAGTAAGGATTAAAAGATGTGAGGTAAGTATTACAAGCAGTAAGAGTTACCGAAATGACCTCTTGCAGTGTTATATGGAACAGACGTTCCTGTGTTTATTAATTCGTTAAGAAAGCTTTATGCCATAAATCGGTATTTAGAAGCTAACACTCTCAGGCTTGCATTTCCTCTTGTAGCAAGATCCAGTTATTTCAATATAAGTTTTACAGAAAGCCTCTAACTGTTAACCAAATTTAGGAAAAACTGGCACTGTTCCCTGCATAACAAGGCTCTAATACATACATAGATTTTCTTTGGGCATATGAATCTCACACTAAAAAACATTTAAAAATATTTAAGAGCTGCTGCTTACTGTAGAACCAAGTGGGAAGATTCTTCTACTGCTGCAACGAGTCATTTTGTATCTACTGTAGTAACCATAAATTTTAGATCTCTGTTGTTTTTTTTTTCCCACAGAAGCCAGAGATTTAACTCAAAACCCTCTTTGATAATTATAAATGTCCTGACTACTACATCACCTTTAGATAACAAGGCACCAGTGTTCAGTGCTCAGTCTATAAACTAAACGTGATGAACGCAAAAGAAGCAAGCCAGGTAAAATGCAATACCACCCAGCTTGGAGCGCACAGGAAATATGTTGCAACCACTCCCAGCTGCTGTACTTTGTCTGGATTCCAGGATGCTGCTGCCTGCGTTGCTTAAACCGGTTCTCTCCCTTCCCCCAGCCCCAGCTCTGCCTTTAACTGGAGAACAGAAGCACTGGCAGTACCAGTGCAAGCTGCCAACTAACCGAAAAAGAATAAAGCATGAAGCAACACTCATTTTTCTGCAGGTGACAAGTTGGCCTGCCCGCTAGAAGTTCCTTGTTTTACACAGCGTGTTCCTAGCTGATCAAAACAACCAGAGCCTGGATTTCCTCCTAGAGGCAGAAGCTTTTGCTACTGCTTTGCTTGTGCCAAGCCTGCTTGAACTTCAGCATACTCTGACTGACCATGAAAACAACACCTAGGAGATAAAGCACACTTCAGCCCTTGTATCCCTGCAGGCTCAACACAGAACCGTGCACATTTGTTGCAAAGCTCCTGACACTTCATCTGTTCTCTTCTCTGTCCCTGGATGTTTTATGTTTCTTGCCTCTGTATTACCAGGCAGAGCTTCTGAAAGAAAAAGGCCATTCCCACAGGAAGGGGACTAACAGCTACATTTACCTTTTAAGTGCATCTGACCAAACCTAGGAGGAATACCCTCTGCCACAAAGGAATGAAGTATGTAAGGCTAATCCTAACCGGAAGATGACTACTAACTAACATTTCAACAACAAACTGAAGTGATCAACCTAAAATACACTGTACCTACAAAAAGATAACAGCAGGATACGGCTGCATTCCAGTTTTGTTTTTTGTTTTGTGTATTTTTTGTTTGTTTGTATTTTTCCCCCCAAATGAGCTGAACAGTGCAGAGGAATTGTTTCAGTCTCAAGTTAACTACGGGACAAAAGGAGAAAGCAAGTTTCTCATCACTTTCACTTCACACTAAGTTCCTATCCAGTTTAAAAAGGCTTCCTAAATTTTATCCACTTGAATCAGATTAGCCTTTCACTAGCACAGACATAAGGAAGAATTTATTTAAAAGGTGAGTGTAAAAGACTGCAAGCACATTCCCCTACTTCTCCTCAGAAACCTTTCACCTGCACTCTCTTCAACTACTGGACCACCTTTAACTGCAATAATGGAACTTTTTAAACTAAAACTAGTAGCTGAAACAGAGCACCCAACATCCTCTAACTTCCCACGCTGTTGCCAAACAACCTGTTATAAGTTCCCATGTAGGAAAAAGTATTTCCCCTCCTCATCCCATGTTTTTCATATTGAGTCTACAGGTAAAGATCAGAAAGATGAAGTCCAGGAGATATTTTGGACTGTAAAAAGACTGGATTCAAATTCAATTCCTTCAGCCAAGGACTGATAAGGGGACACAAGCGTCATGGAGATGGAGGCATCTCAGACGAAATGGCACTCTGTTTAAAAGCACAATTACTACAGCAACTTCGTCATAACTAAGCTTTTGCTGAGACCTGGACATTAGGGAAATGGAAGATACAATTCCAGAAAACTTCATTTCAATCATTTCATCTGTCAGTTTTATTTAAGAAATTGATCTGCTGAAACAAAATTCATCCTCTTAACTCCCACTTAATCTTAGTATGGTAACTATTATATTTATTTCCCTAATTGGCCAGGGCCACACGCTTACAAACTCATTGAAATTCCCAGGGAAAGCGGGGCATAAGGGACAACAGCTCTGGAGGCAGAAATCCTCCCATCTTTAATGGGAAAACAGCAGAGCTCCATACTAAACCTAAAACATCAGTCATGACTTTGGCTCCAGCTACCCTGACAAAAAGGCCTTCAGCTTTGCAGACTCAGTTCTCAAACATTCCCTGCACACATCAACACCACTTGTCTCATCAGAGAGGGAATGTGGGGCTTGGAGGAGCAAGTCAAACTGATTCAGGTGCTTTTTCTCGAAGTATGATTACTAGGCAGCTGCCAGTTCCTTTTCCATACTCAATTTTCAGTGTTAAGATCAGGGAAAACGGAACTAAAATTTAAACTGGACTCTCTTTCTCAGGCACACAGAGGAAAAGCATCTCTGAAGCATTTGTAAGAAAGGTTGCTGGTCATTTCTAAGAGAGCAATTTGTTCACTCACTGCCTATTCTACATTTTTCTCCCTTTCCAGTCTCATCAGCTCCAGCTTTTCCTTAAGGTGAAGGTCTTCAGATGTCAAAGCATCTCCAAGCAACTATCAGAGAATGCAAACTTCCTTTGTCCAACCCCCAGCTGCCTCTGAACTGCTGCAAATCCTAGGCAAGCTAGGAAAGCAGCCTTACTTCCAAAACCAAAAGCTACATGTGCATTCCATGATAAGGCTGGGCTTTTCCCTGAAACATTTATTACGGAATATACACTTTGTGTAAGATTTTAAATATAAAAGGAGATGTGAGGTATGCCAGGTTTTGACTGATATTCTGCAGGAGAAACTCTCAAACAGTAATTGAAAAGGCTAGAGGTGATAAATGTTTTGTGACAAGAGGTAAAACACGAAAGATCAGCTACTCCCATAGAAACCTGGAGAGGAAGGTAAAAAATGAAAGACATGTAAGAACAAAACTAATATCTGAAAAGAAAACATATGCAAAGGAAAAAAAATTGCACTAAAGCTACAGTATTTAAGTTATTTGCATTTTTAAAATAAATAATGCTTTTACCAGGAGGAATTAGATGTTGATTGACTACAAACACAAGCTATTTCTTATAAATATGAACTAGAAAGTAAAGTTTACAAAAAAGTCACATCACTGAGCTACATGAGCAGCCTTAGGAGTAAAGCAGAAGTTCTCAAGTTAAAAAAATAATCCAGTACATATACTGAGAGCTTGTATGCAGTGTTAGTATGGAGACACTAAGCAAAAGTTTACATAAGATAATAGACCATTCAAATAAAAGCATACTTACCTACAGAATTTAGTTTAAATCTTTATCATGAACATTTCCTCTCTCCCTGGAGCATGCATCCAGTAAATCAGGATATCCTACATTATTTTCTGCATCTGTATCACAATTATACTCTACATCCAAGTCCCTGGTACTGTCACAAAAATCTGAAGTAGCCATCAATTCCTTTCCAATACTGTTTACTGAAACATCCTCGATAAGGCCCACTGGAACTGATGTCGTTAGTTCACCAGAATTCACATTAGGTCCAAGTTAACTATGTAAAATTCCGTAGTAACTCATTAGTTGTAATATTAAGCTTATTTAGTCAGCAATGATAATTACTGAAGTGTTTTACCTCACAAAAAACTAGGACAAGTGCAAAGCCAGGTGACTTCACTGAGAAAAACAAACATGCACCTTTTAGCTAGTTATTCAAGTCAGTTAAGCTTGATTTTTCAAAATATTAACAGTGCCATATCACACTGTCAATTGAGCTTTTGCAGTGCTGATATATGGACCTTTCCAATTCACAATGTGCTCAAAAACCAGAGCAGGTGTTTCGGCACTCGCTAGTTTTCAGCCTCAGAGGCCAAAAGCCCACCCATTAATATGGCTTAAACTTAGATCCCTATGTTCTTGAGCTGCGAGAGCTCCAGTAAGCATGTGTTGGAGCAATCCTGCTTCCCATGACAAGTTTCATTCACCTTTAAAAGCATCCCTGAAATACAACATATGAATCCTAACCTGGATGTTTTTAAGCTCGTTAACCCTTGAGCAGTGAAATGCCTCTTTATTCGCTTGTAGGCTTGCCAGGAGGCAGCCCCATTAACCCACTGGCTAACAAATAAGGAATCCTGACTGACTAATTATAACAGTGCTGTAATGTTGAGTGAAAGGTACAGCAGTCCATGAGGTAATCTAAAATGAGTTGAAGAGATGCTCAAAATAGAAGAAAGCTGCTAGAAAAGCTGGATTTTACCTACTTTTCATGTGTTTCATTTTAGGTCACCTTTAATGATATGTTCATAAGAACACTAAATTTAAAATAAAAATATCTATTAGCTACTGTCTAGCATCTGGGCTTTTTGCAGTGTTCAGTACCTACAAGCACTATGACAATCACTAAATGTAAAATCTGGATTTATTAACATACATTCTGTAATTTTCCTCTATTTCTTTTGCAATGCATAAATTCAATGAAGAGAAATAAATCTTAACTGCTCTTTGGGATTTTAGGTTTGTGGTTTTAGCTTCTCTGCAAACAGCAAGGACTGTGTGCACATAGCTCAAGTCTCATTTATGTCTGCTTTAAAAAATAATCTATGAAACTAACCATTCAGCTAACATTTCATTCATTTTATAGACTAGTAAGTTTTATTAAATGTTAAGTTGAAGTCCTATTAACTAAATACAACTACAGTAGACTAACTTATTATAGTAGTATAAAGCAATTTGCTTCAGAACAGATATTCCAATGAAGTAATATTTTTTTCAGAATAATAAGCGCTGAACAAGTGATTGAATCGGACAACTTTTTTTTTTGTTCCTCCTCTGCATCAGAATTAGAATTATAAGGTCTTCTGTCTGGGACCAAATCCCACAATACTGAGACTTTTGTGTTTTTTTGTGTGTTTTGTTTTTAATGTTACATAGCTAGACAATACTAAATAACCTATTCAGACCTTTCTATTACATTCTTGTCAGCAGCCTAAGATTCAAATTCTGAATGATGTGGGAAAAAAAAAGAATCTTTAGGATGCAGAATTGTGATAACTGAATGAAATCCACTTAGCATCCATTATAAGTTGCTTTCTTTCCAAACTTACACTTTCAAAGCAGAAGACTAAAACTGGAAACACTAAATTTCATATGATTTTCAGTTAAGGGATAGCACAGAAGCACTCTTCAGAAAATGGGGCTGACCCTGCCACCGTGAGTTATAAATAGGGATTGTAATTTAGAACTGCAATTACGCGCTGATGTTCTTAGTTTAGAAATCATTAAGGTACAAAGAAAAGGACACAGCTGAAGTACTCTAAACACCTGACGTAGGCTGATCCTTGAAATGCATACTGTAAAATAGGAATATAGGATTATACCCTTGAAATCAAAGCTTCTAGTTGAGAAACTTATCTTCTCATAGCGCGAATTAGCTTTAGAGATAGAAAATTAGAAGGAGCATACATTTATCCAAATGTGTAAGAAGAAACATTCTTCTTGACACTTGCTAGGGAAAGTCTTTATCACAGGCCCAAGTCACTGCACAGCACAAGAATCAAAGATTATTCTAAAATACTCTTCCCCCTGCCTCCAAGTGAAAAAGCAGTACATGCTACAAATCTGGAGTTTTGATTTACAGCTAAGCCAAGCAAGATACATATGTAAACAGAGACACTAATTCAGGCACTGGATGGAAGACAAAGAATCATGAGACTAACAGGTTCTGGAAGCTTTTGAAGTAACGAGGAAGAAGAAAATATGACAGTAGAAGGAAAATCAGCTTACGAAAATTGACTTTATATTGCCTGATACATGCTACATCCATATCAGAGTAAACCTGTAGTGCAAGATTTGTGTCTGAGGTGTTCTACTTCTGAGCTCCTCTGCAAGGGACATACCTGCATGGGAGCTAGGTTACAGCTAGTATGCAACACATCCCAGTTTCTCTATAGTGCAGAACTGAGATGAAAATAAAGCCATACGTGTATTACTCAGCAATATTTCAGCTGAAAACCTAACTTGCAAATCTACCTCCACTGTGCAAATATATATGACTTTAGAAGCATAAGCCTTTTCAGCCCCTTGCTCTTCTCTCAGCCTGTGTAGGGTCAGATGTCATTGATCTATATATTAAGAGCATGCCTTGTGTGCATTGTCAAAGCTGAGGCAACAAAAGCTTTCAGCTCCAAAAAACAAAGTCACAGGTATTGGAACAAATGTCTAGAATACATCTTTAAGAGTAAGCATTTTTTCAGTAATTGACTTCTCAAAGGCTAGTACAAAATGGCATTAGCATTAAAACTTTTTCTGTGAGCTTCACAGCTACTGTTTGTATGACCAATGAAGTGGCCTTTACTCGGCACCAAAGAGGTAATAGCCACAAATAATGACTCTTCTATTCTACCCTACAAAAAGGAAGAACTCAGGTTTAGTAAAATATCTGAAACACAGAACTTCAATACCGGAGGTTCAACAAAAGAAACTGTATGCATCAACATTAAGTAGAATTTGTATGTTCTATCTATGGGAAAACCCAACCTACTATTTTAAGACAAGTCTATAGAAACAGAGCTCTAGTCACTGAAGCTTTAGCTGTGTCAACAGAAGAAAAAGCAGAATACTTACTGACTTACCTTCAAATACCTTTTATAATGTCTGTGGATTACAAGCCTGAGCAGATTTGGTATACTACCTGGTATTTTTGCATTTGCCTAAGAAATGCTATTAAACACTTTAGTTTTAAGCTCTGCAAGCCTGTACATAAGAAGAATCAATGAGGGAAAAAAACACTTTACATTGTAACAGCAATAAGGATTTTAGGCCAATATAGTTTAAATTTTCCTTTAGTTATTAAATTTTCCTAGTTATTTTCCTTCAAGCAACCAGAGTGGGTAGTTCAGTAATTATCTTTGATAAAGTGAATTTCAGTGGTTCAAAATATTACACCACAACTAATAAAGTCCCTAGGTGAAAGGCTCTTGTGTAGGCGTTTCATGTATACTAGACTAACACTGTTGTTAGCTATGTCATAACACCCTCTATAACAAATACGCTTAAACTTCTGCGATATTTGCCCAACCTGCAAATGACTTCTCTGAAAAGTAATATATACTCAGAACTCTATCTGCATGTAGCAGCTGTGGCATAAAGACTTAACAATAGATTCATTTATGATTTGCACTTCCAACCCCAATTAACAAACTTGTTGCAGCAGATACTGAAATCTGCAATTAAAGTTAGAAATTTCCAGTTTAAGGATCATATATTAAAAAGTTTATCCTTATTCTGCCATCTGATTTCAAAGAACATTTGGTTTTGAGAATGAGCCATCTCTTGAACAGGAATACATTACAAACAGTCAAAGTTTTAAAAACATTAAAGTTCCATTTCTGAAAACTAGGCACCAACCTTGCAAATCTTCTGTCTCAGGTACTGTTTTGTCCACAGCCGTACTATCCGGTTGGGATGATGCTACAGATTCTGTTAAAAGCGACTGACTTGACACAGGGCTAGAGGGCAAAAAAAAAAAAAGTTGATTATTTTATGTATTTATTTTACAAAGCACGTCCCTGACCTGAGAGCATTCATTAAAGAAATAATTAGAAGTCTTGACAAGAGAGCATACCAAAACTTTTCACACTCTGAAGTTATGTAACCACTAAAAAAAAAAAAGTGTTACACTAAGAATACTAGACAATCTGAACTGATGAAAAATTAAACATTTTTGCATTCACTGCATTCATAGTGAATACAATAAGTCAGTTCAACTACCAAAAGGTGTTTTTTTTTTTGTAGTTTGGCACACTATCCTTCACACAGAAGCAACAATGCAGCATTCAATGCGCAAAGATTTCTATAACGTAAGCCATCAAGATAATTGTAGAGCAGCTACTGCTGGTGTTCTAGTGATATGAACAAGAAAATTGCAGCATGTCAATGCTTCCAGCAATAAAGAAACTGCAGTTGTACACAGAACCCCTTATACTTTTGCAGCGTAAAGGAGCAATGGCCAAATTTCCCAACCCTGTCAGCCATACTGCTAAAATCACAGTGTGGCTGAAAACTCACAGGTGAATACCCTGGACAGTTACGGGAGACAGATTTAATTCTAGCAGTCAGTCACAGAAACTGCTCAGCAGCTGTTCTACTGTGGGACAAGCCCCAGGTGAGGGGTAACACTATCCCCTTGTCCCATTTATTTCTCCCCTTCCTCTCAGGGACTCACTCCAAATCCAAGAAATCACATTACCCAGCAGTCTATGAACCAACAAAGCCCTACCAGTAGTCCACGACACAACCAGGGCATCAGAGCTATAATTTTAATTGCCAAGAGTTGCATGGAGATCATGAACAGCAGGTTTGGTCACCTACAAAAGTCCATTTTGAATTTAGCAGATATTTCCTCAGAGCATCATAACTCTGAGGTATTACCAGAGACTGAAGTTGAGCCCCTGCTATTATTTTGGAAAAAAGAACAAGTGATACTGATTTTTTTTTTTTAAATGCAAGTCTCAGGGCAGCCATCCATTCTTTTCTTCTGTAACCAATAATCAAGGTAGTGATCAAAGAAATACCTTTTTTTTCAATTTGTAATATTATAAAGGTTGTGTGGGAAAACAAGCCCAAGGCACTTTTATTGGCTCACCTCTGTACGTTGACCTAAATGATTTAAATATATATTTATTTATTTATTTCATTTTAAATACAGACTAAGTGTTGTATCAGGGTAAGATATATACTTTCTACCTCAATTAGAAATCCCAGATTAGAAAGACCAAATATAGCAACAAGCGTGGCACCTAGCACTCAGTTCATATGCAGGACCCAAGCATGAGATAACACTTCCTATAAAAAGCTAAGGAGGAGAAAGCAGTCTGAACAGAATCAGTCAACAATAACTGATGAAATCAAACCCTGCTTACCCTTGGCCTGTCCTTTATTACATTTCAACTTTTAACTAGCAGTAATATTTATTCAAACTTTCATTTAGCTTCCATAGTGTAACTAACATTTTTCACTCCAAAAATTTCCAAAGCACTTTAAAAAAAGTTGCTGTCGGTCATGTCATTCTAAACTGAAATGCAGCTACCAAATAAATATTTAGCTTTCACAAATGGAGGGCACTTAGTAAGTCTGAGTGATTTACAAAAGGATGTTATCTCTCCTTGAATAATCCAATTGGAAATTACTTGTTTAATAAGACATCAGTTCAGTAGTACAACTTGTATTAAGATTCAGATATCTTTTCCCCTGTATGCTCCCATTTTTGTGAAACAACTATTCCTTAACACATTATCATACATTTATTTATGAGAGTACTAGTCAACAGCTTTCTGCCATTTTACATAACCCTCAAATTTCTGGGATGAAAAGAGCTCTCCTTTGGTAAATATACAACCAACTGCGCACTGTGGAGCCAGAAGACTAGCCAGACAAGTCTCTGTAGAACAGCATGAAGCTGGCAAGGCTCCTATTTGAGGCTAAATTCTAAAGACAAATTTGCATATGAATGCAAGATGTAGCTAACAGATCGGCTACTATTTACTGTGAGATCCAATGCTTTAAATTTCTCAGTTAAATCTTGCATGTTTTCCTAATCCAGGTCCTAGCATTTAATTAAGCAGAATCGGAGCACAGTTCATTTCATCGTGCCGATTAAAACATTTTTATGTAAAAAAGTAACAGACAGAAACAGCTTACCTTGGCTGCATAGATGGAGTTGATGTAGAATCTAAAGTTGACTGAGTTTCCTGGGCACTGCCTTCTGTGCATTGAACTGGTAAGGACTCAGTTATACTACTGACAGAAGTTGCTGGAAAGAAGACACTAATGTAAAACGTGTTACACTACTTCCTGGGATTACATAAATTACACAATGCAATTATTCTTCGACCCCTGTGACACCAGCCAGGAAAGTAACTGAATCTCAGTCTATACCATAAGGAAAAATAATTTTAGAAAAAGTGATTACGTTTGGCCATGTTTTGAACACTGGACCTTTAAAATAGTTACCATTTTCTGCTACTTCAGGTGTCTACAAACAGCCTTCTCTGCATAAACTCTAGTTTTCTGACATGGTAAATTTGAGATATATATATATATATATATTTTAAGTACAACAAGATGGATCTGTGAGAAACAGTATCGTAGCATCCTAACATCACCTTAGGATGCATTTTGAAGTTGTAGAACCTAGATGCCTAGATTTCAAGCAATGAAATCTATTGGTTCAATATCAGAAGTTAATATTAAAAGTCAAGGAAATCTTCAAGAGTGTGATGTGAGATTCTTGGTGTCAGTAGCCAGCCAAGCCAGAAAAGACGTTTCAGATTCTAGAGGGAAGCACTTCCTCACCATCCTTGCCTGAGCAGAAACATCAGAGTGAAGGAGAGTAGAGCAAGGGCTCCTCTTTCCGAGGAAGCTGCCATTAATTTTAAGGGGGAAGAGCCCTCCTAGCTTTTTCCTGGAGAGCAAACATAGGAAGAGTGCACTTATTTCAGTGGGTTGGGGAAATCTGCCTTGTAGCAAAGACCAAAGTACATTGGGTCAAAAAAGAAGGAAGGAAAAAAACCCACCTGTAACATTAGGAAAAACCTTTCAAAATAAAAAAGTGGAGGTTAATCCTTTAGCATCAGGCTGCAAACCTAAACACCTGTATTTTAAATCCTTCTCACAAACATTCCCCAAGCTAGATGTCCTCTCTACTGTCAATAATTTCAGGAAACACGCTGGAATAGTGTTTTTCTGCATTTTTATCATGACATTGGAAACAATCATATTAAAAACAAAATACATTAGCAACTTCTAAGCAGATTAATCACAGCACAATTACATTGGGAGCATTTCATCAAAATGTAATCCATCGGGTAAAATACTTGCATAGAATAGAGTGGTTTGCACTAACGCTCCTGTACTTTCAAGAGTATTTAGTACTTGGACATGGTCAGGAATCAAGTCACAGTCTAACACGTCACTTCAAGTTTTCAAACAGCAGTACGATAGCATTACTTACCAGGAGGGCTAATTCTACCATTACTGTTCTGCCTTTGAAGATGTTCTTTGTAGCACACTGAACACATGCCATTTGTACGAGGGTTCCCATAAAATCCGCAACCAGTAGAACACAGCATAGGCACTTGGCTACGGTTGGTTTCTTGAGCCATTTTCCCTTCTTCTACACACCTGAAAGTGATACATATATATATATATATATATATATAAAATACATTATTTAGAGGCCTCAGAAAAAAAACTCTTTTTCAGTCAGTATTTGGAAATCTGGATTCCCCTATGGCTCATCAAGATCTTCTAGAAAAGATGCTTAAGCCTTAAACCTTCTTAATAAAGTTACCACAAACAACCCTCTTCAATAGTATTCTGACCCTACTAACTATTCTCAAATGGTCTAACTTGTAGATGAGTTATTGACATCTGTTGCTCACTGAGACAACAAAAATTTTCCTTTTTTTCCTCCATAAACATATTATTGCCCTTTTTTGTACCAGTTGTGAAAGAAAAGTTTCTCATTAAGGAACTAAGTATCTCAACATCTCAATTATTCCATTCAAGATCAACTTAGGTCTACCATTTTATCCTTCCTGATTACAAATTAGGCTGAAGCATGGACAATTTTAATTCTTTCAAGTCAAAACAAAGACCGATTAGCAGTATCACCGCTAATCAATGCTTCAAGTAATGTCCATATATATAATCAAAAGCAGAGAAAAAAAATCCAGAGGGAAAGAGGTTTCAAAATATTTGAATATTTCACCAGTTGCCAAGTTATAAAACTAGATTAAACCACAGTCAGAAGTACACCAGGGTAAAAACATTTCCTTTTACATAAGATGCATTTGAAGCCAAATACAAACAAGTTCCCCATTATTTTGTTTTTAGACAAATATCCTCAACTCCTCTCACACCCACACCCATTGCATTTTGTTTTTATTTCCCAAAAGCACACCAAATTGATGCCTCAAAAGTAAATCTCTGTGTTGCAAAGCTAGCAGCAACACAGGAACAACAGTCATGTCTCCTGTTCACAGCAGTAAGGCGCTCTACTCTAAGGACCGTAACGTACTCAAGATATAAGACAAGGAAGATGTACAGGCAGGAAGACAAAAAAAAAATCTCAGTATCTTATTAAGCTTCAACCTGCAATTAAGCTTATTTCAGCTGTTTGACTGCACTCTCCCACCCCAGTATAGAAGCGTTTGCTTTTGACACAAAGCCCCCATTGACCTCGAATGGCAGCTAAATTTGATTTCACTGAAGTACTGTGCTTGTAGCCAAAAGAGCACTTCCACGCCTGCCTTTCTCCAGATAACCCTTTGGAATGAAGCTGCAAGCAACGCATGTGGGAATTCAATTCTTACCAGGGCCCAACATTACACTTCACTCAAATGGCTTAGCTGAAATTAACACAAGTTTTCTGTGCTTTGGTAACTCAAACCACTTTAAAGGTGAAACCTTACACGAGTCACTCCTGGCATAGTACATTTAAGATTGAAAGACTAATTAAAAAACACTTTGGACAGAGCGTTTCAATGGCTAATAGAGATTCAATGTCACAAGGCAAGTATTAAACCTTTTAATTTTAGACAGCAGCAGATTACAAAGCCCTACCACACTGACTTTCAAAGTCTACCGTGATTGCCTTTCTGTTCAACAGTTAGCTTCAAGCAGGATGCAGGAACTCAGTAACAGCACCAGTTACTGCAAATTTTCTTACTCCCCCAACACAATTGTTGCTGAAGGGACCAGGTGCTAAAGCAATCACACAATAACAATTTCCAACATGGACTTAAAGTCTGCCCCAGTTCAATAAACAAATTGTGAAAGGTGCCCAAGGATGCCCAGAAGAAGAACAAGAAAAGCTAGACTGAGTTCCAGCTAAGCCAGCTCCCAACTTCATTAACCAGTGGATCCAGCCACCAGGCAAAGCACAAACCAATGGCATGAAGCTCCAGAACACTTAAATCTCCAAGGGAAGTGCCAGGGATTCTTCTCAAGAGTTTTAATAAAAGCCACAGGAAGCGGAAGATCCTATATTGGTTGCTAATATTTTGGGAATAAAATGGAGAAGAGAGTATCAAACTGATGCAATGTTATGAAGTCAAACGAAAGGGAGTTGAACCAATACAACAGCTTGTTGCATTCAGAAGGGGCCACCGCGCACACTGCCCCAGCAGCTCCAGTGCTCATCAGGACCCTCACTGACCCACCAATTAGATCCCCGAGCCAGGAAGAGAAAAGAAGTCATCGCCAGCACAGAGAGCCTTCTGACAGTTCAGTGAGCTCAGTTCACGCACACACAAACCAAAATAACAAAGCACCACACACACTGGAAAAGCTTGGGAACTGATGGGACGGATGGCATGCAAACAGGTGGGACAACACATGAGACCACCCCTTTTAGCAGCCTGTGAGCCCCTAGAAGAGATGGTTGACCTGATCTAGCTAAACCCTAAAGCCACAGAATGCCAAACCAGTACAATAAGCCCTTGTTGCCAAGCTTCTCACTCCCTCTCCCATGCTGTTCCCTCCCTTTCAGTGCAAACAGGCGCTGAAACGGATCAAAGAAGTCATCGACCTTAGCAAACTGACCACTTCATCCGAGCTGTGTTTGTCACACTTGCTTGTTGGGCACAAGAGAGGGGTTAGGGTGGGAGACACAGCAGCTGAAGACACGTGGAACCACTTGTTTCAGCAACTGAGCCGGCTTAAAGTATTAGGAAAACCACTGGCCAAAAGCAGGCATCCAGAACACAAGGGACTAGAGATGCAGGTGCTGGCAGCGCTGTGCCTCAGTGGCGTTTCTCCCTCACTGCTTGGGCACGGTAGGAGTCAAACAGCAGCGAGCACGGCGTCCCAGGACTGCTTTCCTGTGCCTGCAAGCAGCCATTGAAGAGATCACTGAACAGATGTTTGGGGGGAGGGCAGACCTCCCCCCCAGTTCCTGGCTCAACTCAGAAGATTTTTGTTTCAAAACTGCCCATAATTCCTCATGCAGGAAGATCCACGATGTCGCCGAGCCCAACCATCACACGTAATGGTGGGCTGTCACTGAAATTGCACCCTTGGAAGGGCTGTGAAAGGGGTGATGCTGCTCACGCAGCCCCAGCCCCTGCTGCGCGTTCCCACCCCTTCCTCTGCCCTGGAGCTGGCAATCAGGAGGTGAGTCAGAGCAGCTCATTCATCTGATGGAAAAACAGGAATATTCATGCTGGTGGACTGGAGAGCTCGCTGATCTGACAGATGACCAACTCGAGAACCGACATGCAGCGCAAAGGAAGTGACAAGGTTAAAAACAGGACGACCCTTTTTTAGTGGCAGCCAGCCCTTACTGTGGATTAAGCTACTGTAAAACGCATGCCAAGCGCATACCCTATCCCTAGTTTCAAGACTGGTCTCCTAGCTTGGCTCGAGTACAAACCCTGAAGTAACTTCATAGCTGAAATGACAGCAAGGTCTTGGGACCAACGTGGCTACGTGTATGTCCCACTCTGAGGTGTCAGAAAACAGACGTGGAGCTTGTAACATTGCTGGAAATATTTCTAGGCTCTGCCTGTTCCCTGCAAGCTGTGCTAACACAAAGCTCATAGAATCAATTCTGCATTCAAAGTAACAGGGTGACCCATCTTCTCAAAAAAAATTTCTCACAATATTTTAAGCATGTTCCCCGCTGTGCTTTATAGTATAGTTGTATAACCAGTTGTACGAGCACTGATGTGAGATGTACTGATGTACTAGAGGGAAGGGCAAGAGCCCTAAACAATCTCCCCCCCGCACAACCCCAGAACACCCACTTTGCTGAGGATTATGGAAGAGATGGCCTCCTGTCACACTAGCTAGAAATTGCTAAACTTAAAAAATTACCAGAGGTAATCTCAGCTTATTACTGCTCGATTCAGAAATGCACGTTGCTGCCACTAGAAGCCTGCAGAGCTGTGTGCTACCACACTAATCCTTCTTTTCCTACCAAGTCAGGCTGTGTCTGAAGTCCACCCATTTCTGTTATCCCCGTCATACTGACACCTTCCTGCATCCATAAGGCCTGACTCACCAAAATCTCACATGCAACTAATGCACTAGACTGCTGATACAAGTCCCACCATCCTCCGCTCACCAGTGCACATCCTCAGAGGGTAAATTATTCTGCGTGCCAAGCAACAACCACAAAGAACCATATAAAGGACATTAGTGATTATAAAATGCATACAGAGCTGAGGCTGTGGAAATGTGAAAGCTGGTTAAATTTTTGGGATGCCAGGTTCTCTGGGAAGAGACGCCTCTTCCAATACTCCACAAAGCAAGTAACAAAGTACATGCATGCATCCCTTCCCCATAGAGCAGGTACCATGATACTGGGCTTTTTTTTTTTTTTTTTTTAATTAAAATGTTTATTTGCTACTAGTTTCAAATAACCAATATTCTAGCTTTATAGGCTTGAAATGTTAATCAGTAAGATCAGAGAGCAGCATTTAGTAGGATTAAACACACAAGGTTTAGGAATAATCTCTTTTTACCCCCCTCCCATCAACAAGGAGAAAAAATCCCACACTGCAGTCAGCTTTCTCTTCATCTGTCTTCCCCTGAGGAAAAGGTCTCTTGAATTCAAGTTCTCCTTAAGCTTCCTTTCCATTCTTGGATGTCCATTTGAATGGCTTTTATTCTATTCCCATTATAAAGTTTTTTTTTTATTATTACAATTTTTGTTGCCTTATTTAACACTGACAACCCTGAGAAAATCCTTAGTAGGTGCACAGTGCACAGGCACTTGCTACTCCACCACCAGTGCTTTAAGCTGTGAGGATGCGTTTGCCGTCCCTGCCACATCAGCTACCCCTGAAGTACACTCGAGCCCTGCAGACACTCCTAACATTGTTCACTGGTAAGAGAGGGATCCCTCCCAAAGGCTAGCGCTGAAGCTAAGGAGACCACCCAAACAGCACTCTGCTGCTTCAGCTGCAGGAGCAAACCAAAATGCAGCTTGAACCATACCGATGCCAGCTTTGAAAATACTTCTCGAAGAGAAAGCAAAGCATTTTGTTCAAGCTACTCTCTTCGCTGTCAAGGAAGATGGATCAATGCACTGACAGGTTTCAACCGACACTCATCTCAAATCACTTAAAGGATGATTCCAATCTTAAACAAGTGATTGAAATATTCCCTCCTCTCCCATAATCACCTTTATAATGGAACAGTTCAGCACTGATTTAAGCAGCACCGATGCTAATGGTCATCTTCTCCTTGTGCTAACAAAGCAAGGAAGTAACTATAAAATGGAAATTAGTGCTGCTTAAACATATAAAGCTTCATCCCAGGCCCAAACAAAAGCAAGATATGAAGTTGTGTAGATTAAAAATACATTTCATTTTATAGCACATGCTGGTATGGGCATCTAATCCCACTTGTATCACCGTATGAAAAGGCATGTTAGTACAAAAAGCAATAAATAGGAAACGCATTCCTCCACAGGCTTAACAAAACAAATGGCAAATAAAGGCCTAAGCGCTCTGCTGAATCTTGCTGCAGAAGTTTCCAAAGCGCTGACAGTGTCAGAGGATACCAGTTCACATCAGAATCCACACAAACAGGGAACAGCCGCTCAGGTGTCACACTGAAAGCAGGACGCTACTCAGGGTATAAAGCCCTGGAAGCACAAATTAACAGCAAGTTACAAAACAGTCCGTTTTCTCTTTACCCTACTGCTCTCTCCCAAAAGGCTGCAATTTACATTCACTGAGCAGTTACTTGTAGCTGCTTTAAGGCATTACCATGTCCCAGCCGCTTGCCATGGAGCCAAGAAGAACTGGCAGATTTGAATAGGGGCCTCAGTCATTACAGCTCAGCCCAGCTTTCTGGTTGCAGTCAGACATGTCATTTCATCTACAGCTCACCCTGGCTAAAACACTACAGCTGGTTCAGATTTGCCAGCATAGCTGCATGCGTAGTTACACTCTGACCCAGTTTCATCAGAACGCTCTGGGTTAAAAAAAAGCGAATATGGTTAAGGACCAACTATGCAAGCAGATCTGCAAGGGCAGTGACCTCTTTGTTCATGTAGCAGCAGAACACACAGCTGCTGCATTTTTCAAAACACACGAGTTATCTAACTTCCTCAACACCACGAGAATCCACACATTTTAAAGCTTTCAGTTGATTCCAGTAGACCCTGAGCTGTCTTCCTGCTCACAACTAAACGCAGCTTTAAGTTGCAATTTGAACTACTGAAGCAGAATTTATGTAATGACTTAATATTGAAAACATAACATTCAAAGTAGTGACCAAAGACTTGCGTAACATGTTCTCGCAACTCACTTGACAAGTCATCTAATATCTACTTATGTTCCAGTCTATTCCTGTTGAACAGCTTTTTATTTTTGTTCCATGCACAGACTTATTTTAGCATAAAAACAAGCGCTTATATTAGACACTCCCTACAGAAACTTTACAAAAAAATTGAAAGAGTTACAGGAAGTCTTTTCTCCACTTCTAATTCTAAGTAGCCAGCAAGTTTAGATCCTTCAGTACAAAAATTAAAATGTAAATAAAGTTTGGACCCTCAGGAAAGCTACCTTCCCCCTACAGTGTATATCCCAGATTTAAGATGGGAGAAAGACTTTACTCACATAGTTCAGAATCACACTGGGAGAAAAAGTCACAGCAGAGAAAGTGCAATCTCAGAAATGAGATGGACAGAAGACAGAGTACAGGTCTTACGAAGGGAAGGAACATCAGCAACTTTCGTAACTGAACTGAGCCAGAATATCATACTAACAGTGTTACATCATCGCACAACCCAGACCACTCGGTATAGACAAAGCCTCTAGTGTTAAGGAGTTTATATTGTTAGCTTCAGCTGTCTGCTCTTGTACTCAAGGTTACACGAGGAACAAGAAAACATTTCACTGCCACCTCTTTGCTCTCACTAAGGAAGCATAAAGGATGCAGATTCTATACTGGTATGGAGAAGATCATTGATAATAAGGATTCAGCTCTCTATGCTTGTCTGCATACACTATTAATAGATGTTACTTTGTTTACTCGTGGCCACATTCAACCTTTGCAAAGTACGGATTATGAGAACCAAAGATTAGCTTCTGTAAAACAAGGTACCTTAGAAACTCATTCACCTCATTCAAATACATCAAATTACTTGCAGTGACCACTAACAAACAGACAACAGAAGCAAAAGAAAGTTTTTCTTATTTAATTTCCAAACCTTTTAGTACCATCACCAGACCAAATAAAGGGGCAATTCCATGATGTTCACTACTCTGCTGAAGACTCAATCCTAAAACCAATGAGCATGGTAATAGGTATGTTTTATTGGCTAGTACAAGGAGTCACGTTTTGTTTACATGGGATTTCAAAGAGGCAGAGTACAGACAGAAGTTGGTTCATGAGAGTGTCAGAATTCCAAAAAGCTGCCACGCAGAGCTCCTGGCTTTCGCTACATGATGCTGGGGTAACATCTGGTAACTGCTGCAGCACCTTACAAGACTAACTGCAGCACCCTGTATAAAACCTTCAAGAATCTTCCTCTGATTTTTGATGCATTTCACACAAAGCCTAAAGCTGCAAAACACAACTCAAGACACCAAGGTTTATTATTTTTAGTACATCTAAACACATATGTTTGGATTTCTTAGTTCATCAGGGCTAACACTACAGCTCTATTAGTGTTAGGCCCTTGCAAACAACATTAACCAAACTTTGCAAAATTAAAAGAAACATCAGTCTGACAGAAAACCCAACAGCTTCTTCTTCACTTCTTATTCCCTGGCAGCACAATACACTTGAAGACAAAGCTGGATAATACAGGAAACTCCAGCCCAGAGAAGCACCCAGCCACTTTCAGAAACACCACCACTAGCACGTTCTAAGTTTTAGCCTCTTTAGTGATGATTATCAGAAAATCTAAGCTGACAAAGCTGCCTTTTTGGAGAGGTCAACCTACACGCAAGTTTAAGGAAAAAAAGTGCATAGCACAAAAATCATTTCTACCATTCAAGAGGAAAAATAGCAAGCAGCCCTTGGAGCAGGACACACTTGTTTACAGTAACACACAACAGGGACCTTCAATAAAGATAACTAGTTAAACATTAAAGCACCAAGAGCAACACAGTAACTACAGTTGTTTTGTACAAAGCAAAGACAACTTCTGAGTGAATTACAGACCAAGAAAAGTGAAGGAGAGAAAAGAGCATGTTGCATGTTTCTGGAAGCTGTTTTTGTATTAGTATCCCTGGGAGAGTGGTGGCGAGAAGTCCCAGGGCGTATCTGAGGAATGCAGGGAGGACACTGCCCAGCTACCCCGCTGGTCACCCTGTCCTACCCCAATCACCTTAAGCCAGTACACAAGCCAAAGGAGAGACAAAAGCTTCCTTCTCCCAAAATGTGAAGCTACACTTGCTCAGTTTAGCCTATCTGCTTCACCTGTGATTTGAGACTAGAGGTAGCAGGTGTGTTTTTGGAAGATGGCTGTCTCTGTGACAAGACTGCCACGGAAACCTCACATGAAGTTACACTTCACGTAAATATTAACAAAAGAGCACAAGTTTCGGGCAGTGCTGCTCAGGCGTCTGCTCAGGAGGAACAAAGATCCAGGAGTTACACCCATTAGAAAACCAAACCATCTCAATAATTACTTTTCAGCAGTCTGCCACCTCAGCTCGCACAAACCAGTTTCCACCGTGTGTAGCTGTACCGGTGTCAAGCTGCCCCCGTTGCAGCTACTGCCTGATGAGCCCCTTTCTGCCCGCGCACTAACCCTAGGGAGTGCTATCTCGGATATACTTTGGCATTGAGGTGCATAGAGCCAAAGATTGCAGGAATCCGTAAGTTATTCTCCATATTTCTATCACAGCCCTATAAATTAAGAATTTGAAAGCTGACAGATTATTGAAATGCCTTCTTTAAAAGGCTCGATAAAAGATAAGAAAGCTGCTCCGAAACAGACAAGACAAAGCTACATTCGGCTTGCCTTGGCATCGTGTATTGCAGTCAGCCATTTCAGAAACCAGGGGCTGGGTAAAATTAAAAGACTCTAAAATTCCCTACATTCCCTTAGGATACCAGACCCAAGTTTAAGGGATGTACAAGGAAGGCAACTCCATAAACTCTCTTTGATGCTGTATTTTAATACAAGTTTGGATTTACAAACTGATAAAAATAATATGTAAGGAAGATTCAAACCCTTACAAGATTACCCATATAATTACTAAAAGAATAGATACAATTCAGTAATCGCTTCTTTTGATATTCAGTGAATAAGTAATCTTCTCACAATACAGCATAAGTTTCACTTATTTTAAGCATATCAAACCCAGAAGAGATAAAATCCGCTTTAACACAAGTTCCCAAAATAGACAGCTTCTTGCTAACAAAACACCTGTTGCTGAGAACTGACAGTAAGCACAAAACACATTATAATTTGTTTTTGTAAACAGCACTATGTAGAATTTTAATTAGCTTATAATGCTACAGTTCTACACGGCCCTAATGCTAAGGGAGGTCCTGCTCTAATATTAGGGTTCCTAGATGTTAATAAATAAAAGGATCGTCATCACTTCTGGTTAGGGCATCTTGAATTCAACTTAACTTCCAAGAACATTGTGATTATCATGCATGATGTGTTGTTCTATTTAGAATGATGCATTATGTCTAATTTCAGTGTTCAAAATTATACAATACCCTTACTGTGGTTTGATGGGGAATTTAACCTAAAGCTAAAGCCTGTCCAAACAAACAGGGTATTTAGAGACAAGTTTTCGGCAAAAGAGGTATAAGTATAATGTTCCCTGTGGCAAAGCTGCATTCCTAGTCTTTTGCAACGCACTTAAATTTAGCCAAGGACTCAGAGGCGCTACTTTGTTTTACCCTACTGCGATTCTAGTTTTTTTGTTGTTATGTTTTTTCCTTAATTATTATTTCAGTTACAGGGGAAGCCAGCTTACTTGATCCCAAACAAGTTACTGAACATCTAAATATTAAAACCAATCACCCGGCACAAAATATATAAAATATTACACAGTTGACCAGCAGCCACTATGCTGGGCAACTGATATTTCTCTATCACTTAATATTTACTGCGAAGTTGCACCAAATATATGAATATATCAACTAACTGGTCACACTAACCATCCAGTTTTGTGTCTTTCCTTAATTTCCTTTCAAGAGTCACACCGTTTGAAACACTGCACCATGTGAATGGCCAAGTGCAACCAACATACATGCATCCAGCATTTATTTCCACGTAACCAATGCAATGGTTTCATGGTATGGGTAATTTGGGCATAATGTCAGCACACCACAGTGCTGCGCTGGGAACCGATCTACCTTGAAGACTTTGTTCTTCCAAAGCCTGGATTGGTTCCTGCATCTGGTTCATGGTGCAGCTCTGCACCAGTACAGTCAAGGTAGCATTGCTCTGCTGCAAAAAGATGGAATTATCAAAGTAGAAGTGGAACTGAACTCTAAGCCACGGCCTCAGTCATAGTGTAAGCCAAGGAAAGATGAAAGCTTCACCAAGAGGCCAGAGTGAAAATTACATATGAGTTGCCTTATGTCAGCCTTATATCCGAAATAGTGTCAGATTAATAGATAAGGAGTTAAAGAATAATCAGAAATTCAGAGTTTAAGGCACTCTCCTTTCCAAAGGTTTCTAAAACTATACCATTTGCTCAGATGGAGAGGTTGCCACAGTGTTTAGGAAAAGCTTAAGAACTATTGGAAGAAACTTAATTGAGGACAACTGGCATTTTTCCCACTGCCATCATGGAACAGACAATCATAGTTTTTATACTTCTTTTCTTAGCCCATACAGAACAGACTGCATGGATTTCAGTTACTCAACCTGAGCAGGACGAAAGCCAGAGCTAACTGCCAGCTTTCGAGTAAAAGTCTACATTACAAGCATTGCGCTTTAATCACCAGCGCATCTTTTTTACTTCCTAACACTCACTTCAGGTACAACTCTGACAACCAAGTTTGCTATCCATTCTGTTTTCAGACTCCACTCAACTGTAGTTGAGCACGCATTTCTAGTACGATGTCTCCCCCGTTTACTGTCCAGAACACTTAGATCAGCAAGTTAAGAGCACAATAGCCTAAAAATAGCATGGCTGGATGCCACCGTCTCCCATTTATTCTGATGGTACCTTTGTACAGAGTTCTTTTTACAATTCTGCATAGAAAAATACAGCCATAAATAGCTTGAAGGGAGGACTTGTATCCAAGAAGACTGAGCTGTTAAGCAGTGCTTTGGGATCCCCCCTTTTTCATCTACCCGTATAAAGAGAAGAGAAATTTGCATTTTTAGAAACATTTTGAACAATAACTCTAAGTACATCTGACTTCTTCTCTTGCCGTAGCGATTGTATTCTGCCAGAGAACAGATCGACACATGACAGAGTAACAACACCTTCTAGAGAAAGGAGAATTCGTGTTATAAAGGAGAAGTAGAAAAACACAAGCCAGATCTCACTTCAATTACTTTGCTTGGCATACTAAAGCCTGTTCCCTCTTCATCCATTCTAAAGTGCGATACAAAACCCGCTCACAAGGTATCAAACCTCATTTTGTGCCACTGCATGGCTTTCTATCACAACACTCATTCCCTTTCATTCATAAACACTGGCCAGCGGGACTGCTATCAGGAAACAATGGAAAAAAAGGACACCACATATTTATTATGGCATATGGACAGAAATACATGGGAGATCAGCAAGATCAAAGCCCTTCAACTTGACCTATAGACATGCTCACACACATTACACCTTCAGCTGCTACGTTACATCAGGATAATTCCGTGACTACCTTTTGTTTTTCAAGCTGTGGCAAGCACAAGTCCAGGGCACTAGCACTGTCTCCCAGAAATGCCTCTCACACTCCTTTTCTGAAGGGAACACAAAAAAGCCCTACACTGTTGAAGAATATTCGTATCCCTTGCATAAAAATCATTAATTTCAACCCATAACCCTGGGGTTTAAGAGGAGACTTTCCCCTATTTTGATAAACACTGATGCTGATTAAGAAAACCCAGCAATACCACAACGTGCATTTTACTTTGTATATGCCACCCTGTGTAAGTTCACCAGATAGAGCTATCAGCTCATACAAAGAAGTTTCAGCAAACTCTTCATCTCAGGCCTTGACAGTTTGAGAAATTAAGGTGTCATAGCTGCATCAAGGACAGAAATATTCCTCAACAGAACAGACAGACTGATATTTCAAGCATTTTGACTGTGCAGTGGGGTGATCTGTGGTAGAAGATAGAAGGATAAGTAGGTAACAACTAATTGGGGATTTATTTATATACAGAATGACTGGGTATAAACTTAAGACCGTGGGTCACATTGTGACTTTGAAGAACAAATTAATTCTTGCAGTAAGATCAAAAATGTAAGACAGATCAAAACAGTCAGAAGTTTCACAGACACTAAGTTAGAGAAAATCAACTGCAGGAAAGCAACAATCAACTAAGTGACTGGAGTGTGAAATTAGATTTAAGTTTTTGGTTTTGGGTGGTTTTTTTTTTTTGGTTGGTTGTTGTTGTGTTTTGTTTGTTTACCCTCCTCTCTCCAAAAAAAGGAAAATTTAAAAGCTGGTCAATTACCCCACTGTTATGCTCAAGAGTTTTCAATTGAAATCAAAGCACTAAGTCCAGTTTGACTAGACTTATAGGAAGGCAAAATATTCCCACACAGCTGCCAGGCCAGTCCGTAACAAATCAAATCCTCCTTGATCTCAGTATTGGTCTCAGCCTCAGCATGGTTTGTCACACTCAGCTGACAATGTTTATTATGTAACTAATAATACACTTACCTTGACCTATCGTTACTAATGCCTCCTTCCTGCTCTTCCAGGATACCTTAAACAACCCCCATGAAAACATACTGATATTCAAAACAACCCAGTTGAGCAATTCTAAAGTCTCTTTCCTAAAAAAAATCTTCTAGGTAGGTTCCTCCATATTTTGCAGGAATGAAATCAAAGGGTTTTGATATCATAAGCACTAAAATAATTACTTTTCTAGGTACTTTTCACCAAGACAATAACATTTGGTTGATAACTAATTCTAATTAGTCCCTATAAAATCACTTTATTCAAGGACTTAACACCAAAATCCACCTTTACATCATACTAGTATGATGTCTGGGTGGTAGAGTCCCAATATAAAAAGTCTGGTGAACTTCACTTAGAAAACTAACTAGGCAGGAAGAACAACTTCCAAACATTTCAGTTTCTAAACACAGAACCCAGCCACTTCTTCTGCCCCTACCTTGATAAAGGTGCAGACTCTAATGTAAGGTCATTCTGTTGCACAGAAAATATTCTACTATATGACAAAATTAGATTGCACTAAAGGTCCTGATTCCATATGATCACTCTAGAAAGCATCTTAAATTCACATAGGGGATAGCAGAGAATTTCATCTTTCTTTGCAGTCTCTTATCTGCCCTGCCCTCAAGAAACGGTATGATCAACAACTGGTTAAACGTTTTCTTCTGACAATCTGACTGGAAGATAAGACTTTTGTATAAAAAGTTATGAAACTGTCCCATTTACATACAGAAACTCTACAGTTTGCCTGTGGAAGCAGGGGTACTCTTCTGCCTCTCCCCTCCAAAAATGTAAAGCCTCCAGTGGAGAATAGCTGTCTTCCCCGTGAGATATTTTCAGCCCCATTTTGTGCTTATATTCAATGGCATACACTGTCCAGCCTTTTGCCTTGTTCAAGCTAATGGTGAAAAGTTAAGTCATTGTTTGAAAAAAACAAAACACACCCAATGTAAAACATTCAAACGAGCTGAGAGCACCTCAGTTCTGTCCTCAAAAACACTGCTATTAAACTTCCACACTAATTTGACAATGAAGTTTATATTTGTTTCCCTAATCCTTCACATGGATAAAAATGCATTAGCACCGTGAATCACAAGACGCACCAGGGCAGTGTTGTCTTAAACCCTGGGCTAGTTAAACTGTTCAGGTGGTTGTCGGGGCCTGCCAAGTCAGCCACACTGTTTACAGTTTAGTTCTACAGATACAGATTATTGCATTTTGGACTGACAAATACCATACCCTGAAGGTTAGAGTGCTGTGACACAAATATATCCTGACAGGGCGGAACGGCTGAGCAGGGGTGGTCTTCAGCTTGGAGACCAGAGTGGAGACAGTTTCGGCTTCTGTAAGATTACTGAACCATTAAGTTAAAGGAAGAACCATACATTTAATGAAACTGTTGCTTAAAAAGGAACTATTTTTAGGAAATACTCAAATGCAAGAGTTCATTTGTTTAAGTAATACTCAAAACATTTTCTTAAGTTGATCTAAATGGTACAGAAGATGGATCAAGTTAGGATTTAACTTGGTTTACTCAATGTATAATAGCCAGAGAAGTTACTTTTCAGAAGAACAAAACCTGAGTTTCTGTCAACAACTGCAGAATGCGCAAGCAAATACAACTTGATTGAGGAGAAATAATTTTTACACTGTCAAAGCTCTGTTTTTGCTAATCTCTATTTAGCTCAAAAGCCCTATAAACACAGTTGGAAGGGATCTGTTAAAAATACATCACCCCACCCCTTCAATTAAGGGCTGAGAAGCTTATGACACATCTGAGACATCCAACAAGAACAGGGAAGAAAGACTTAATGTTCCTGATATTTCTAAAGGTAAAAAAAAAGCAGGTTTAAAAAAACTCAAACCTTTCATGCCTCTGTTAAATGGATTTTAAAGCAAGAACAGACCCTTACCTGTTTTTATTCCTTTGTCGGTCATGTGTAATTAACTGCTTATTTTCACAAAACTTTATTACAGTGTAAACATCACTGGCCTGATCACCTGCCCCACCCAGACTGGGCTCTACACCACAGGAGGCCAACTATCTCCACAAGGAGCCCTTGGATCTGGCCAAGAGGGCTGTACCTCCAGTTCCAATCTTCTCTGCAACAGCACCGCTGTAATGATCCGCAGCCACTGAGCTCACCCCTTCACCGTGTCTCGCCTAGAAGCTGCAACCAAGCTAGTTAGCAGGCATAACCCCACGTCTAAAGCCATGGGGTTTTAGGGACAGATGTCCCATTTTCGGTAGGGCTGAAACTCTCTAAGATGATATTATTCGCCTGCTCCCCTCCCTTCTGCCTCGGGCACGCAGCAATTAGCAGAAATGATCACTAAACCACTTGGGGAATACAGGGAAGAAGAGGAAAGGAAAAGAGCCAGTGGGGCTGGCTCGAGCCACTAATTTAAAACAACTTAAGCGAGCCTAGTTGGCTTTGCCCCCAGTGCCCACAGGACCCACTCTGCTGGGAGGGCAGCGGGAGGCACCACGCGCAGCAGAAGGCACTTGAAAAGCAAGCAAGGACCCGAAGCCCAGCCGCTGTTTGCAGGGTGGACAGCTGCCCTCCCTAAGGCTACAGGCATGTTTCACAAGGATTGTCCCGTGGGAGGTGCGCAGCCTCCTCTAAGAAGCATTAAAGAGAAGCAGAGCGCTGGGTGACCATCCCAGCGAGCAGAGGGCCACCCACTTCACGGCACTGGGAAGAGGTACGGGCAGCCGGTGGACCAGGGAGCAGACATCCTCTCTGCTTCGCCAACGGGGGAGATAAAATTCGGTCACAGGTTTACAATCACTGTAAGAATCTCTTATTCACATCAGAGATGTATATCCCAGCCTGGCACAAGAAGCAGACATATAAATCCCACAGCACACCACACATTCACAGTGTTTAAGATTTGCAGATGGAGCATGTGCAGGAGAAGGTTTTTATGAACAAGAAGTGCTGGAACAACCAATCGGCGCGCGGGGACAACACGGGTCCTGCCAGCGACGGCTTTGAATGCAGGCAAGAAACATTTGCTGTAGCCTGAATACAGAAGTTGTACAGCTGTGCCAGCAAAGTGGTATGTTTATCCTTTAGGGCAGATTTGCTTTCTACAAACAGCCTGCATTAGAATTGTATACATGTGGTGAGAGAGTTGAGCACTTCACTTCTACGTTGAACAAATCAGTAGAATTGGTCCCAGATAACATCTCTTTCCTAAGTTTGGGGGCAGAGGGGACCAGAGAAGAACAGCTACTCACACACCAAACAATATGAATCAAGCTGCCTGATGTATGCAGCTTTTTTTTTTTTTTTTCTGTTCTAAGCAAAACCAGCTTTTGGCCAAATGTAGTATTTAACAGCACACAAACACCTAAGTTTGCTTCAGTTTGTTTGAGCAAGTCTAATATACATACTCAACGTGCATTTATAGGAATGAAAGCAAACAATTCTGTTCTTCTTGCCCTCATCCGAGACATGATACCTAGCCACTCAGCCGAGGCCTAGTTGTTGTGATGTTTACAACATCAGCTGTAAAGTTAAGAAATGAATCAAACCGCAGGTATTTAAACTTATATGCCCCCTTCTTAATCATCTCCCCTTATGCAAGAGATCCGGCTCACCTCTCACCTAAAAGACCATGTACAGTCACTGCTCATTCTAAACAAGTATCTCCAAGGTTTAAACGCAATCTACAACATAAAAAAAAATGCTGTAAATAGATAACAAAAGCAAATTAGTAATTCAGACCCGTGAGCCACTGAAACGTGGCAAGATGCCAGTGTGTCAAGATGCTTTGACATATTTTTAGAAAAGTAATCCACAGCCAGCATTCTGGGAGAAAGCAAAATGGCTCAGTTTAAAACCGAAAGCATGAGGTATGCTTTAATAACCACACTTTTGTTTATGTTCAGTACAGGTTTAAACAATTGCTTTCCTTTGCCACTCGGAAGGCTGCTGCTCAGTTTTCACAGCCATTCTCTGTCATCTTGACTAATCATACAAATCCTGTCAAACTCCTTACTTAGACTCAACAAGTATTAGGGCCACAAGTATTTCTTTCCAATTCCCAGGAGCAGCTGTGTATAGACATAAGTGCTTGTTTTATTTTTTAATAAAAAACAGGAAATATTTAGGGAGGCAAGAAAATATAATCACCACTCTGAAAGCATTGTTCTGTATGGAGCCTCATCTAACATACTTGTCAAAGATACCAAAAGGATGACGATTAAAAAAAAAAGTCTTCATTCTCATTAAAACCCCCCTACTTCCTGACTCGCCACTTCCTGCTCTCCTCCCTCTCACCCTTATCCCATGCCACCCGTGGCAAATCATACTTGTCCTATTGCTAAAGGTCTTCCAGATGCGTAAAGTATGACTAAAAATAGTGTTAGAAAGGCCTTAAATGATAGGTCTGGTGCGGAAACTAAAAATAATCTTCCCCCAGAGGAGACACCCGCTATCATCGGGCAGCACAGGATTCAAAAGAGACTGACCAATTCGGAAGAAAAATGCACTCTCCCCCCCCAGCTTTGGCTGGAAGGGGAGTAGCTGCAAAACAGGGCAATAACACAATTTTCCTGCCTGTGCTTGCAATCAAAGCTCTGACAGCCCCAGCTATTCTGCGAGACCGATTAAAAAGGAAGAGAAAAATTGCAATTTCTCGCACGCAGTTTTTATATATCTTTGTTCTAAACGCTAAAGATCTGGGAGACATCCCTCTCATCAAAAACAAATATTCAGACAACAGCAAAGCAGTCTTCAGTGAGATAACAATAGACCGTTTAAGACAAATGACTTAGAGCAAATGCTATCACTGAATAATCCAATAGCAGCTGTCACAATTAGTTAGCTCAAATCTCATCAGAATCAGAGAAGTTAGAGTTAAAACCCAGCTCTCCTCCTGTAACATTGTGTAACTCCAGAAGGGCAGCATTATCCTCGATATTTCGGAATTTACGTTTCTCCCCGAGATAAGGGGGGGACGACTCGACCTTCCCCAGCAGCAAAATGCGGTGCGAGCCGCCAAATGACAAAAGGAACTCGGTCAAGTTTGAGTCTCTCGGCACCTTATTTCCTGCCTAAAGAGCCCTTTTGTTCTGCTTCCCTGCATAAATGTTAATACTCTGCCACCATTAGAAAACAAAGCCGTGGGAAGAAGCCACACGCGCGTGAAGTCCGCCGCCCCCGCGGGCGACACGCAGGCACACGACGCGATTAGGAGGGGAAAATGCCTACCCACGAAATCGCCACAATTTGCTGTTTGCTTCACCCCAGATTAACTTCACTTCAAGNAGGGGGCCCCGCCCCGCCAGACCCAGCTCCGCTCTCCGATTGGCAGAGCCGCGTATCCATTATTTAAAGAACTTTTCCTTGCTAGCAGGTTAGGCCGGCCCGGTTCGAACACCCTGGGCGAGCTGCTTCTTAAAGGGACAGCACCCCGCTGCCGGCGGTGACGAGCCACGGCGTTCGGCCGCGCTTCGCCCCACGCCAGCCCCGCCGGGTGCCCCCCCGAGAGCCGCGGCACCCCGACCCCCGACCCCCCGCACACCTCCAGCCGCGGCTCCCGCAGCGCTGCTCCCCCGCGGGGCACCCACCTCCGAGCCGGCTCCGCGGTCCGGGACCGCGGCTCCCCGGTACCGTCGCCTCTCTCCGGCGGGGAATCACGGAGCGCTCGCCCCGGAGCGAGCCGAAAATACTCGCGCGGCGTGGAATTACATAAGCGCTGCCCGCTCCCGCCACGGGGTAAAACGAGCCGGGGGGCGCTGAGCCCACCCACCGGGTGGCAGCGGCTGGGGCCGCCCCGGGAAGCCGGGCACGCCGTGCCAATTAGTAACCCGGGCTAAAAATACGTCCAGTGGCCAGTTTCAAACGCCGGCACCAATTTAAAGCATGAGTCAGCACAGTAAGGCAGACAGGAAGTGACTCGCTCCATCTCGCAAGGTACTACGCTTTCTGCTGGAAACTTTTCGTGCTTATTCAGGCTTCCTTTGACTAAACAAATTTGCAAGATGCTGTTCAACTTCTGGCAATCCACAGCGTTTCCCACAGCACAACTTCCTCTTAGCGCTGCATAAAAACCCGTCATTTGTGTTAAAAGAGTTTCTTTTTCTAAATGCAAACACGAGCGCGGTTCCCCACCCCTCCATCAAGTGAAAAGCCTGGAACAGACAAGAAGAATAAAAACAAAACAAGGCACAATAAATATTTCACAAGGGCTGATACGACATCTCACTTGAGAAAAAAACCTTGCCCCATCGCAAACAAGCAACCCTGGCGTGAGCCAGGGCCCAGTAACTGTTCCCTCTTGCACCCACAAAGTAGCATCACAGTTACACAAGACTTACCTAGTTAGCAAGGTTGCCGTATATAAAACATTTTCACGTGTTTACTTCACAATACCTAAAACTATTCAGGTAGGTGAAGCTAAAGCACTTGTCAGCATAAGCACATTTGGGTTGTTTTCACACTGTGCAGGAGAAGAGAAGAAAAACTTGCTTGTTTTACAGAAAGGTTCTTACCACCTTGCCCCTAGAAACACGTCGAAGCTGCCTGCCTCCCCCTGCTCCAGCTAGGGGCTGTACGGCAACGGGTATCTGCCTTAACTTTCCTAATGCAAATTAATCAAGTCCCAAAAAGCTCAGGATACTGTTGTCCTGTGAATACCCCCAAAAAGGGGCATAAAAACACCTTCAGAAAGGACATGCAATTCCTCTCTAAAAGGTCACATAACATGGTCTGTGCTACCTTCTCTTTTAGAAGAATCTATCGCACCACAAATCCAAACAGAACTGGAAAGCTGCAGTTCGTACAGTTGTTACATTAATGAGCACAAAGCATTACAAGAATGGAGTTAACTTTAACAAGATTTACATAACTTCCTCTACAGAACCTAAAATATAAGCTGAAATAATCAGCTGTTAACCCTCACAATTCAGTGCTGTACATGAGCCAGGACTTCAGTAGTACTTTAGGAAGTTAGCCGCTCCCCTGGGGATAACTGTGAGGCCATACTTACATGACACTTCTGACCAAATGCTATCGAAGCAATCAAAACCAAGAACATAGCTCATGCAAATAAAACATACCAGTAAAGCGTCCTCTAAGTATCTCGGTGACCAATCTTGGAAAGTTTCAATTTAGAGCACATTAACTTTAGGCCCATAAAAACAACAGCCGAAGTCACAAATCTTATCAGCAGAACTGCCTAGTGCTAGCAGAGGACACGACAACCCTAAAGTCACTTTTATTGTTTGGGTATTTTCAAAAGTGGAAAAAAAAAAAAACTGTATATTAACCTACATCTCTCTAGCTCTATATGCTACAAAAGAAGTCTAACTACCTGGCAACTGCAACAGTGATGAAAAATAAGTTTTATCATTGAACAACCCACGCTTGAACTCATACTTCTGTTAAGCAGGCAACTAGCAGCTCCTTATCACTACAAGGGAGAAGTTTCACTCCTCTTTCTCCCCATCTTTCCCCTCCCAGTCATGCAGCCTGGCCTACTCCCTTACTGCACCTCTGGTGCTCATCAGACCCCTCCATGCACCTCTGACTCACTGATCTGGCAGAAGTTTGGCCAGCTTCTGATAAGCAAGAGCACGGCTCACCCAGAGCATGAGGGGAATAGCAAAGCAGATTCTCCTCCGTTCAGGACTGACCTCCTAGATTTGTTCATCTGATTTCATTAAAAAGAAAAAAGCAAAAAGAAAAAACACCACACACTAAGAATGCTCCAAGAGTAATTTGCTATCCTCACTAAAGTAATAGATCCCCAAAAAATCTGTGAAATAGGGGGATCAAAAGTAGGTTCACAGTTGGCCTTGCTTCACTGGACCAGAAATGATGGGTATGCACATCTGTATTTATATGTTGGAAATCCAGGTGTATATAAAAAATGCTATTCAAGTTATCCCATGCTGAAGGAAAACCAGTGAAACTGAACACTAAAAAGTCTAATTTATAAGCTCAGTTTCTGCACACAAGTAAACTATTTTCCCTGAAAATACACACACGTTTTGGAGGAAGTGTGCAGGCATCATTTTAAGGTCTAGGCTCAAGTTATGGCTATGCTACTGTTACAATATCTGTAGTAATGCAGAAAAAGATGAAACAGCAGATTGCAGCTGCAAGTACACTAAACAGGAAAGCTCTGACAGCAGTGTAAAAAAGATTCGGTTTGCTGCCACTGAACTTTGCTCTGAGGACAACAACAAGAGAGAGCACCTGACTCTCATTTGACTATTGTAATCATGGAACAGCTAAAAGCCCATTTGTTCTGTAATCTTACATATACAGAAGACAGCAAGTTTGGAGGACTTGACAGCTCAAGAGATCAAGAACAGAGCCTTTCATCTTTAAGTCACCAGTTCAAACAGAGACCAGAATAGTAGCGATCAAAAGCTACATGTGATGGCTGTTCAGGGATTAGATAAAGAGATGGTTACTGGCTCTCCAGTTCCCAACAGATCCCTGTGAATCACAAGAGCTTTCTTCACAATCTGCACCTGTTTTTCACCGTCTTGAATACATTATAGCTTCTGGATTTTGTACATATTAATAAGTAGCAAAGCAACAGAACTGCTGCTTTCACACACTGAACTTGCATTGTAGAAAAGGACTTTACCCTCTCGTCAATTGTGTCAGCATTACAGTACGTGCTGATCTTTTTTAAACAATTATAGCTGTCTTTTAGACTTTTTATTATTATTAGAGATAGCTTTAAAATGAATATTTAGCTTCCTATTGCTTTTGCATCCTCAGATGTTGCAATACCTATTTATAAACTACAGTTCTCATAAACTTGGTATATATGATTTTTTGCAAATATATCAATTTAAAAGCACATAAGCACAGGAATTTCAGAACTTTGTCATTTCAGAAATGACTTTGAGAAGTTAGCAACCATTTTTATCAAACCTAAACAAATTGTCTACATAAGGACAGGAGAAAAAAACCCTGCATGATGAAAGAAACATTCCTCTTCATATTCTTATACATTCTTCAATATATCAGTGTGCAGTTTCTAGAAAGTCAGTTAGTGGAAGCTTCTTTCCAACCTGATTTTACTTTAAAGAGCCTGCAAAATAACCTGGAATTTCAAGGCCGGACAGGCAAGGTGAAAAAAAGTTCTGAGTGTATATTCACTGAAGGTTCTGGAGTACAGGTTCGTTGCCTGGTACGAATACCACTACCAAAAGCAACCTTCTACACTACCCCAGCAATGCGGAATTCCATAGTTCTTGGTAGCACATTACCTCCTGAGAATAAAGTTGCTGGTAGCAAGCCAAAGTCCTAGAAACTTCGGTATCCTTAGCACTAACTAAGGAGGTCCTTGCATACAAAGAATTCAACTTGCTACTCCAAGAGTCTAGAGAGCACAACATACCAGACTGATGAGATTTCAGTAAGCTTGAAGAACTTCCTGAGATTTCTCTTGCTGCTTTGAATCCAAGGTGTACTACTGCACTGCAATAATCAAATCTGGAAATAACAAAAAGGTGCACGTGGTAAATATCAGGTCTTCATCAGAGAGGGCTGGTTAGTTGCCTGGATAGCCATATTGCTGCACCAGACATTACCCTGGAAGTTCAAGCAGCTATCTCAAACCACCCGAAGGTTAGCTACCGTGAGAACTTTTTAAAGTTTATCCTCATGTCAAATTCCAGCTGCTTCCCTCTGCACAGGGAATAAGCCATTAAGAAAATAGCTTTTATTTCTCCCCCCTTCTCTCCTTTTTGTTACACTCTTATCTCCTAGCTCATAAAGCTGCAAAGCCATACTGGGTCTCAACCACTTAGCAGTCGCCATGTTGCTACTATGACTATTTCTTTAATATATGTAATTTTAAGATCAGAATAGGGAATTACATTTTGTTCAGCTACACAGCTGAGGACTCCAGTGACAGATGCCACACATCACTCTCTTCAGAGTCCTTGAGAAAGGATCCGGACATTTTGAAAGACTTTTCCTTGTCATCAGGTATCTCTTGGGCGGAAAAAAAAATGCTGATTTCCATTCAATTCAGCATGCTCCAAGTACATCTATATATAATCTATAATACTCTCTGTAGTTTAAATCAAGTATCTTGAACTCAAGTCAAATTCTATTCAGAACTTAATTAAAAAAAAAAAAGTAGCTGTACAACTATTAGCTGCCAGGAAAATGGAGCCAGAAGTTTGTGTACTTACAATACTCTCAGAAATCAAACTGATTAATGTGGCTATTACAGAAGGACACACCTTCACAGGAACAGGGATTACCTTTATCTGTAACCGGCAACTTTTCACTAGTTTGTGTCAATGCTACTCTCCTTCTGATAACTTGCCACTATCTCTTCCAAGCTATTTGTGTAAGGTTTTGTATGTGCCATCTGAGATCACAAAATAACAAGAACTTGAGATGTAAACTTACATTCTTAGATCACACTCTCAAAAGTGTGCTTTGTAACATGCAAAGCTTTTCATCTTTGCCAACAACTCACCATTAGTCGAGAGGTAAATTTATTTTAATCTGTTATTATTTTAATATGATTCATAGTTTTGTAAGACAAAAGTTATTTAAGAGGTATCCTCAGAAATACATACAGGAGATAGAGGAAGTTCTTCACTGCTGAAGACACTATTGGAAAGTAGTACAATCAAAAATTGTGCCGCTGACATGTCAACGATTTGATATTCAGCATCACCAGGAACAAAAATCCCCCCCCGAACACACTTATTTTGGCCAGAAGAAATATATTATGGATGAGGCAAGAGCCAGTCTCCTTGTTCTAGGCTAGGTGATAATTAATATAAAGAACAGGTGGAGGTACCGTAACACTAGATAAACAAAGCAGGCCGAATGCAAAGAGCAAAGCTATAAAAGTTAAAGGAGACATAGAAAAGACACTAAGGAATTGACATATTTGCTTCCTCAATTGTTGAGTTACCACCATCCAGAGTTCAGAGGAGGATTAGCCCTCTGTGAAAGGAATTATTTAAGATGACATCAGACAAAATCGTTTGCTTGGAAGCAGGAGGAGGAAGAGAGGAAGAATTTTTTTCTCCTAGAGTTCACAGGGCAGCTCACAAAGCTGCGCCCTTCTCTCTGCAGCGTACACAGACAGCTTGGCACAGCTAAGTGAGAGCAGAGACCCTTAGAAGAATGAAAGAAACTCAGCACGCTCTTTGCAGCCTGTAACTCTTATGCAATGACATCCATTATAGGGCAAGTCTGAACAAACATCCAGGGAATGGACTTCAGAGCACAACTGTGCACTTTAAGTCAGTCCACAGAGGGGGAGAAGTAACTGCCCTTGGTTTTGCTGAATGCCTCCCCCTTATGTCAGCACATTTGGGGGAAGCTTTGCTGTTATTAGCAATGAGACAATTAGTGCTTTTTATTTTGTAAGACCCCCACCATCCTCCAGGGGCTAATATCCTGGCGAAACACGAGTGGACGTTCGCAGCCCTTATCTATCGCTCCAGGCTTTTTTTTTCCAGAGCCTAGAAAGAGTTAAGCTCGGTTAAATTTAGCAGGGCTCCTCAGTGAACATAAGAACAACAACAGAAAGAACTTTTTGTACACGAAAACGCAAAAGGATGACAGACTGTGTAGGGCTTAAACCCTTGCTTTCATTGGAAGGGTGCCACCACACCAACTGAATTTTTGCTTCCCGAATACTACTGTCACCCCACC